>JAJLRB010002129.1:0-418631 GCA_020976825.1 Odocoileus hemionus | reverse complement strand
GACATCCCTTCAGCTTGTGAGATGAAAGACTAGACTGTATTCAAGCCACTGCAAGGAAAGCCGGCCTCCTTTCGAGTCAGGGCTTCTCGGTGTATATGCCCATTGAGGCAGCAATCTCAGGGTCCCTCCCTCATACCTATTGCTGAGAGAAGCCTCCTCTTGAGGGGCTTGTGGAAAGGTGGCCTAGTTCTTGAGTCTAAGCCAGGGAATCAGCTCTCATCTCGAGGCAATTTGGGGTACACGGAGCAGTCCTCGAGTTGCTCTGCTGAACTTGGTACTCCTCTAGACTTGGCCCGTTGTTCTCGGGGAACCTCTGGAGTTGCCTAAAGGGAGTCAAGCCTCAGGTCGTGTTTGATGGGGAACGGGGGATGGCTCTGGAGTCAATGCAGGGGAAGCGGGCCTCATCTCGAGTTGATTTGGGGCCCATGGAGCTCCTTCGCGATGCTGGTGTGACCTCAGGGTCCCTCTCTACTTGTGACAGTGTTTTTGCGGACTGTCTCGACATCCATCAAGCAAGTCGAGGTCCTGACATGTTTCAGGGGGCTCACGGAATTGCTCTGCATGCAGTGCAGGGGAATCGGGCCTCATCTCGCTTGGAGGGGAAGTCTCATGGTTTTTCTCGAGTTGCGGCGGGGACCTGGGGTACATTCTCGACTTACGGCGGGGGATGGCCCTTCAACCCTCGTGTTGGTTCAACGAAGTCAGGACTCCTGTCGAGTTACGAGGGACACCTCAGGAGTCTCTTTCGAGGCTTGGCAGGGCAAAAGGAACGCTTCTCGAGGTGAGTCGGGAGACCCAGGGTCCCTTTCCAGTAGCCACAGGGATACTGGGATTCCTGTCAATGTTCAAGAGGAGTCAGGCTCCGTCAAATTTTGAAGCAGTGAGCTCTGCGTGCCTCTCGAGGTGTCAGAGGCATGTGAGGCATTCCGTCGAAAGGAGTCGGGGACCTAGGGCTTTCTCTAGGGACTCCACAGGTGGTGCAGACATCCCTTCAGCTTGTGAGATGAAAGACTAGACTGTATTCAAGCCACTGCAAGGAAAGCCGGCCTCCTTTCGAGTCAGGGCTTCTCGGTGTATATGCCCATTGAGGCAGCAATCTCAGGGTCCCTCCCTCATACCTATTGCTGAGAGAAGCCTCCTCTTGAGGGGCTTGTGGAAAGGTGGCCTACGTCTTGAGTCTAAGCCAGGGAATCAGCTCTCATCTCGAGGCAATTTGGGGTACACGGAGCAGTCCTCGAGTTGCTCTGCTGAACTTGGTACTCCTCTAGACTTGGCCCGTTGTTCTCGGGGAACCTCTGGAGTTGCCTAAAGGGAGTCAAGCCTCAGGTCGTGTTTGATGGGGAACGACGATGGCTCTGGAGTCAATGCAGGGGAAGCGGGCCTCATCTCGAGTTGATTTGGGGCCCATGGAGCTCCTTCGCGATGCTGGTGTGACCTCAGGGTCCCTCTCTACTTGTGACAGTGTTTTTGCGGACTGTCTCGACATCCATCAAGCAAGTCGAGGCTCCTGACATGTTTCAGGGGGCTCACGGAATTGCTCTGCATGCAGTGCAGGGGAATCGGGCCTCATCTCGCTTGGAGGGGGAAGTCTCATGGTTTGTCTCGAGTTGCGGCGGGGACCTGGGGTACATTCTCGACTTTACGGCGGGGATGGCCCTTCAACCCTCGTGTTGGTTCAACGAAGTCAGGACTCCTGTCGAGTTACGAGGGACACCTCAGGAGTCTCTTCGAGGCTTGGCAGGGCAAAAGGAACGCTTCTCGAGGTGAGTCGGGAGACCCAGGGTCCCTTTCCAGTAGCCACAGGGATACTGGGATTCCTGTCAATGTTCAAGAGGAGTCAGGCTCCGTCAAATTTTGAAGCAGTGAGCTCTGCGTGCCTACTCTCGAGGTGTCAGAGGCATGTGAGGCATTCCGTCGAAAGGAGTCGGGGACCTAGGGCTTTCTCTAGGGACTCCACAGGTGGTGCAGACATCCCTTCAGCTTGTGAGATGAAAGACTAGACTGTATTCAAGCCACTGCAAGGAAAGCCGGCCTCCTTTCGAGTCAGGGCTTCTCGGTGTATATGCCCATTGAGGCAGCAATCTCAGGGTCCCTCCCTCATACCTATTGCTGAGAGAAGCCTCCTCTTGAGGGGCTTGTGGAAAGGTGGCCTACGTCTTGAGTCTAAGCCAGGGAATCAGCTCTCATCTCGAGGCAATTTGGGGTACACGGAGCAGTCCTCGAGTTGCTCTGCTGAACTTGGTACTCCTCTAGACTTGGCCCGTTGTTCTCGGGGAACCTCTGGAGTTGCCTAAAGGGAGTCAAGCCTCAGGTCGTGTTTGATGGGGAACGGGGGATGGCTCTGGAGTCAATGCAGGGGAAGCGGGCCTCATCTCGAGTTGATTTGGGGCCCATGGAGCTCCTTCGCGATGCTGGTGTGACCTCAGGGGTCCCTCTCTACTTGTGACAGTGTTTTTGCGGACTGTCTCGACATCCATCAAGCAAGTCGAGGCTCCTGACATGTTTCAGGGGGCTCACGGAATTGCTCTGCATGCAGTGCAGGGGAATCGGGCCTCATCTCGCTTGGAGGGGGAAGTCTCATGGTTTTTCTCGAGTTTGCGGCGGGGACCTGGGGTACATTCTCGACTTACGGCGGGGATGGCCCTTCAACCCTCGTGTTGGTTCAACGAAGTCAGGACTCCTGTCGAGTTACGAGGGACACCTCAGGAGTCTCTTCGAGGCTTGGCAGGGCAAAAGGGACGCTTCTCGAGGTGAGTCGGGAGACCCCAGGGTCCCTTTCCAGTAGCCACAGGGATACTGGGATTCCTGTCAATGTTCAAGAGGAGTCAGGCTCCGTCAAATTTTGAAGCAGTGAGCTCTGCGTGCCTCTCGAGGTGTCAGAGGCATGTGAGGCATTCCGTCGAAAGGAGTCGGGGACCTAGGGCTTTCTCTAGGGACTCCACAGGTGGTGCAGACATCCCTTCACCTTGTGAGATGAAAGACTAGACTGTATTCAAGCCACTGCAAGGAAAGCCGGCCTCTCCTTTCGAGTCAGGGCTTCTCTCGGTGTATATGCCCATTGAGGCAGCAAGCAATCTCAGGTCCCTCCCTCATACCTATTGCTGAGAGAAGCCTCTCCTCTTGAGGGGCTTGTGGAAAGGTGGCCTACGTCTTGAGTCTAAGCCAGGGAATTCAGCTCTCATCTCGAGGCAATTTGGGGTACACGATTTGGAGCAGTCCTCGAGTTGCTCTGCTGAACTTGGTACTCCTCTAGACTTGGCCCGTTGTTCTCGGGGAACCTCTGGAGTTGCCTAAAGGGGAGTCAAGCCTCAGGTCGTGTGTTTGATGGGGAACGGGGGATGGCTCTGGAGTCAATGCAGGGGAAGCGGGCCTCATCTCGAGTTGATTTGGGGCCCATGGAGCTCCTTCGCGATGCTGGTGTGTCCCTCCCTCATACCTATTGCTGAGAGAAGCCTCCTCTTGAGGGGCTTGTGGAAAGGGGTGGCCTACGTCTTGAGTCTAAGCCAGGGAATCAGCTCTCATCTCGAGGCAATTTGGGGTACACGGAGCAGTCCTCGAGTTGCTCTGCTGAACTTTGGTACTCCTCTAGACTTGGCCCGTTGTTTCTCGGGGAACCTCTGGAGTTGCCTAAAGGGAGTCAAGCCTCAGGTCGTGTTTGATGGGGAACGGGGGATGGCTCTGGAGTCAATGCAGGGGAAGCGGGCCTCATCTCGAGTTGATTTGGGGCCCATGGAGCTCCTTCGCGATGCTGGTGTGACCTCAGGGTCCCTCTCTACTTGTGACAGTGTTTTTGCGGACTGTCTCGACATCCATCAAGCAAGTCGAGGCTCCTGACATGTTTCAGGGGGCTCACGGAATTGCTCTGCATGCAGTGCAGGGGAATCGGGCCTCATCTCGCTTGGAGGGGGGAAGTCTCATGGTTTTTCTCGAGTTGCGGCGGGGACCTGGGGTACATTCTCGACTTACGGCGGGGATGGCCCTTCAACCCTCGTGTTGGTTCAACGAAGTCAGGACTCCTGTCGAGTTACGAGGGACACCTCAGGAGTCTCTTCGAGGCTTGGCAGGGCAAAAGGGACGCTTCTCGAGGTGAGTCGGGAGACCCAGGGTCCCTTTCCAGTAGCCACAGGGATACTGGGATTCCTGTCAATGTTCAAGAGGAGTCAGGCTCCGTCAAATTTTGAAGCAGTGAGCTCTGCGTGCCTCTCGAGGTGTCAGAGGCATGTGAGGCATTCCGTCGAAAGGAGTCGGGGACCTAGGGCTTTCTCTAGGGACTCCACAGGTGGTGCAGACATCCCTTCAGCTTGTGAGATGAAAGACTAGACTGTATTCAAGCCACTGCAAGGAAAACCCGGCCTCCTTTCGAGTCAGGGCTTCTCGGTGTATATGCCCATTGAGGCAGCAATCTCAGGGTCCCTCCCTCATACCTATTGCTGAGAGAAGCCTCCTCTTGAGGGGCTTGTGGAAAGGTGGCCTACGTCTTGAGTCTAAGCCAGGGAATCAGCTCTCATCTCGAGGCAATTTGGGGTACACGGAGCAGTCCTCGAGTTGCTCTGCTGAACTTGGTACTCCTCTAGACTTGGCCCGTTGTTCTCGGGGGAACCTCTGGAGTTGCCTAAAGGGAGTCAAGCCTCAGGTCGTGTTTGATGGGGAACGGGGGATGGCTCTGGAGTCAATGCAGGGGAAGCGGGCCTCATCTCGAGTTGATTTGGGGCCCATGGAGCTCCTTCGCGATGCTGGTGTGACCTCAGGGTCCCTCTCTACTTGTGACAGTGTTTTTTGCGGACTGTCTCGACATCCATCAAGCAAGTCGAGGCTCCTGACATGTTTCAGGGGGCTCACGGAATTGCTCTGCATGCAGTGCAGGGGAATCGGGGCCTCATCTCGCTTGGAGGGGGAAGTCTCATGGTTTTTTCTCGAGTTGCGGCGAGTTGGGCGGGGGGACCCTGGGGTACATTCTCGACTTACGGCGGGGATGGCCCTTCAACCCTCGTGTTGGTTCAACGAAGTCAGGACTCCTGTCGAGTTACGAGGGACACCTCAGGAGTCTCTTCGAGGCTTGGCAGGGCAAAAGGAACGCTTCTCGAGGTGAGTCGGGAGACCCAGGGTCCCTTTCCAGTAGCCACAGGGATACTGGGATTCCTGTCAATGTTCAAGAGGAGTCAGGCTCCGTCAAATTTTGAAGCAGTGAGCTCTGCGTGCCTCTCGAGGTGTCAGAGGCATGTGAGGCATTCCGTCGAAAGGAGTCGGGGGACCTAGGGCTTTCTCTAGGGACTCCACAGGTGGTGCAGACATCCCTTCAGCTTGTGAGATGAAAGACTAGACTGTATTCAAGCCACTGCAAGGAACCCGGCCTCCTTTCGAGTCAGGGCTTCTCGGTGTATATGCCCATTGAGGCAGCAATCTCAGGGTCCCTCCCTCATACCTATTGCTGAGAGAAGCCTCCTCTTGAGGGGCTTGTGGAAAGGTGGCCTACGTCTTGAGTCTAAGCCAGGGAATCAGCTCTCATCTCGAGGCAATTTGGGGTACACGGAGCAGTCCTCGAGTTGCTCTGCTGAACTTGGTACTCCTCCTCTAGACTTGGCCCGTTGTTCTCGGGGAACCTCTGGAGTTGCCTAAAGGGAGTCAAGCCTCAGGTCGTGTTTGATGGGGAACGGGGGATGGCTCTGGAGTCAATGCAGGGGAAGCGGGCCTCATCTCGAGTTGATTTGGGGCCCATGGAGCTCCTTCGCGATGCTGGTGTGACCTCAGGGTCCCTCTCTACTTGTGACAGTGTTTTTGCGGACTGTCTCGACATCCATCAAGCAAGTCGAGGCTCCTGACATGTTTCAGGGGGCTCACGGAATTGCTCTGCATGCAGTGCAGGGGAATCGGGCCTCATCTCGCTTGGAGGGGGAAGTCTCATGGTTTTTCTCGAGTTGCGGCGGGGACCTGGGGTACATTCTCGACTTACGGCGGGGAGGGCCCTTCAACCCTCGTGTTTGTTCAACGAAGTCAGGACTCCTGTCGAGTTACGAGGGACACCTCAGGAGTCTCTTCGAGGCTTGGCAGGGCAAAAGGAACGCTTCTCGAGGTGAGTCGGGAGACCCAGGGTCCCTTTCCAGTAGCCACAGGGATACTGGGATTCCTGTCAATGTTCAAGAGGAGTCAGGCTCCGTCAAATTTTGAAGCAGTGAGCTCTGCGTGCCTCTCGAGGTGTCAGAGGCATGTGAGGCATTCCGTCGAAAGGAGTCGGGGACCTAGGGCTTTCTCTAGGGACTCCACAGGTGGTGCAGACATCCCTTCAGCTTGTGAGATGAAAGACTAGACTGTATTCAAGCCACTGCAAGGAAAGCCGGCCTCCTTTCGAGTCAGGGCTTCTCGGTGTATATGCCCATTGAGGCAGCAATCTCAGGGTCCCTCCCTCATACCTATTGCTGAGAGAAGCCTCCTCTTGAGGGGCTTGTGGAAAGGTGGCCTACGTCTTGAGTCTAAGCCAGGGAATCAGCTCTCATCTCGAGGCAATTTGGGGTACACGGAGCAGTCCTCGAGTTGCTCTGCTGAACTTGGTACTCCTCTAGACTTGGCCCGTTGTTCTCGGGGAACCTCTGGAGTTGCCTAAAGGGAGTCAAGCCTCAGGTCGTGTTTGATGGGGAACGGGGGATGGCTCTGGAGTCAATGCAGGGGAAGCGGGCCTCATCTCGAGTTGATTTGGGGCCCATGGAGCTCCTTCGCGATGCTGGTGTGACCTCAGGGTCCCTCTCTACTTGTGACAGTGTTTTTGCGGACTGTCTCGACATCCATCAAGCAAGTCGAGGCTCCTGACATGTTTCAGGGGGCTCACGGAATTGCTCTGCATGCAGTGCAGGGGAATCGGGCCTCATCTCGCTTGGAGGGGGAAGTCTCATGGTTTTTCTCGAGTTGCGGCGGGGACCTGGGGTACATTCTCGACTTACGGCGGGGATGGCCCTTCAACCCTCGTGTTTGTTTTCAACGAAGTCAGGACTCCTGTCGAGTTACGAGGGACACCTCAGGAGTCTCTTCGAGGCTTGGCAGGGCAAAAGGGACGCTTCTCGAGGTGAGTCGGGAGACCCAGGGTCCCTTTCCAGTAGCCACAGGGATACTGGGATTCCTGTCAATGTTCAAGAGGAGTCAGGCTCCGTCAAATTTTGAAGCAGTGAGCTCTGCGTGCCTCTCGAGGTGTCAGAGGCATGTGAGGCATTCCGTCGAAAAAGGAGTCGGGGGACCTAGGGCTTTCTCTAGGGACTCCACAGGTGGTGCAGACATCCCTTCAGCTTGTGAGATGAAAGACTAGACTGTATTCAAGCCACTGCAAGGAAAGCCGGCCTCCTTTCGAGTCAGGGCTTCTCGGTGTATATGCCCATTGAGGCAGCAATCTCAGGGTCCCTCCCTCATACCTATTGCTGAGAGAAGCCTCCTCTTGAGGGGCTTGTGGAAAGGTGGCCTACGTCTTGAGTCTAAGCCAGGGAATCAGCTCTCATCTCGAGGCAATTTGGGGTACACGGAGCAGTCCTCGAGTTGCTCTGCTGAACTTGGTACTCCTCTAGACTTGGCCCGTTGTTCTCGGGGAACCTCTGGAGTTGCCTAAAGGGAGTCAAGCCTCAGGTCGTGTTTGATGGGGAACGGGGGATGGCTCTGGAGTCAATGCAGGGGAAGCGGGCCTCATCTCGAGTTGATTTGGGGCCCATGGAGCTCCTTCGCGATGCTGGTGTGACCTCAGGGTCCCTCTCTACTTGTGACAGTGTTTTTGCGGACTGTCTCGACATCCATCAAGCAAGTCGAGGCTCCTGACATGTTTCAGGGGGCTCACGGAATTGCTCTGCATGCAGTGCAGGGGAATCGGGCCTCATCTCGCTTGGAGGGGGAAGTCTCATGGTTTTTCTCGAGTTGCGGCGGGGACCTGGGGGGTACATTCTCGACTTACGGCGGGGATGGCCCTTCAACCCTCGTGTTTGTTCAACGAAGTCAGGACTCCTGTCGAGTTACGAGGGACACCTCAGGAGTCTCTTCGAGGCTTGGCAGGGCAAAAGGGACGCTTCTCGAGGTGAGTCGGGAGACCCAGGGTCCCTTTCCAGTAGCCACAGGGATACTGGGATTCCTGTCAATGTTCAAGAGGAGTCAGGCTCCGTCAAATTTTGAAGCAGTGAGCTCTGCGTGCCTCTCGAGGTGTCAGAGGCATGTGAGGCATTCCGTCGAAAGGAGTCGGGGACCTAGGGCTTTCTCTAGGGACTCCACAGGTGGTGCAGACATCCCTTCAGCTTGTGAGATGAAAGACTAGACTGTATTCAAGCCACTGCAAGGAAAGCCGGCCTCCTTTCGAGTCAGGGCTTCTCGGTGTATATGCCCATTGAGGCAGCAATCTCAGGGTCCCTCCCTCATACCTATTGCTGAGAGAAGCCTCCTCTTGAGGGGCTTGTGGAAAGGTGGCCTACGTCTTGAGTCTAAGCCAGGGAATCAGCTCTCATCTCGAGGCAATTTGGGGTACACGGAGCAGTCCTCGAGTTGCTCTGCTGAACTTGGTACTCCTCTAGACTTGGCCCGTTGTTCTCGGGGAACCTCTGGAGTTGCCTAAAGGGAGTCAAGCCTCAGGTCGTGTTTGATGGGGAACGGGGGATGGCTCTGGAGTCAATGCAGGGGAAGCGGGCCTCATCTCGAGTTGATTTGGGGCCCATGGAGCTCCTTCGCGATGCTGTTGTGTGACCTCAGGGTCCCCTCTCTACTTGTGACAGTGTTTTTGCGGACTGTCTCGACATCCATCAAGCAAGTCGAGGCTCCTGACATGTTTCAGGGGGCTCACGGAATTGCTCTGCATGCAGTGCAGGGGAATCGGGCCTCATCTCGCTTGGAGGGGGAAGTCTCATGGTTTTTCTCGAGTTGCGGCGGGGACCTGGGGTACATTCTCGACTTACGGGGGGGATGGCCCTTCAAACCCTCGTGTTGGTTCAACGAAGTCAGGACTCCTGTCGAGTTACGAGGGACACCTCAGGAGTCTCTTCGAGGCTTGGCAGGGCAAAAGGGACGCTTCTCGAGGTGAGTCGGGAGACCCAGGGTCCCTTTCCAGTAGCCACAGGGATACTGGGATTCCTGTCAATGTTCAAGAGGAGTCAGGCTCCGTCAAATTTTTGAAGCAGTGAGCTCTGCGTGCCTCTCGGGTGTCAGAGGCATGTGAGGCATTCCGTCGAAAGGAGTCGGGGACCTAGGGCTTTCTCTAGGGACCCACAGTGGTGGTGCAGACATCCCTTCCCTTGTGAGATGAAAGACTAGACTGTATTCAAGCCACTGCAAGGAAAAGGCCGGCCTCCTTTCGAGTCAGGGCTTCTCGGTGTATATGCCCATTGAGGCAGCAATCTCAGGGTCCCTCCCTCATACCTATTGCTGAGAGAAGCCTCCTCTTGAGGGGCTTGTGGAAAGGTGGCCTACGTAGTCTTGAGTCTAAGCCAGGGAATCAGCTCTCATCTCGAGGCAATTTGGGGTACACGGAGCAGTCCTCGAGTTGCTCTGCTGAACTTGGTACTGATTTCCTCTAGACTTGGCCCGTTGTTCTCGGTGGGAACCTCTGGAGTTGCCTAAAGGAGAGTCAAGCCTCAGGTCGTGTTTGATGGGGAACGGGGGATGGCTCTGGAGTCAATGCAGGGGGAAGCGGGCCTCATCTCGAGTTGATTTGGGGCCCATGGAGCTTCC
The DNA here is from genome assembly GCA_020976825.1 of Odocoileus hemionus. Taxonomy (NCBI): domain Eukaryota; kingdom Metazoa; phylum Chordata; class Mammalia; order Artiodactyla; family Cervidae; genus Odocoileus; species Odocoileus hemionus. The sequence continues at coordinate 408,953 of JAJLRB010002129.1, read as the reverse complement.
TTCGCGATGCTGGTGTGACCTCAGTGGTCCCTCTCTACTTGTGACAGTGTTTTTTGCGGACTGTCTCGACATCCATCAAGCAAGTCGAGGCTCCTGACATGTTTTCAGGGGGCTCACGGAATTGCTCTGCATGCAGTGCAGGGGAATCGGGCCTCATCTCGCTTGGAGGGGGAAGTCTCATGGTTTTTCTCGAGTTGCGGCGGGGACCTGAGGGGTACATTCTCGACTTACGGCGGGAGGATGCCCTTCAACCCTCGTGTTTGTTCAACGAAGTCAGGACTCCTGTCGAGTTACGAGGGACACCTCAGGAGTCTCTTCGAGAGGCTTGGCAGGTGGGCAAAAAGAGAACGCTTCTCGAGGTGAGTCGGGAGACCCAGGGTCCCTTTCCAGTAGCCACAGGGATACTGGGATTCCTGTCAATGTTCAAGAGGAGTCAGGCTCCGTCAAATTTTGAAGCAGTGAGCTCTGCGTGACTCTCGAGGTGTCAGAGGCATGTGAGGCATTCCGTCGAAAGGAGTCGGGGACCTAGGGCTTTCTCTAGGGACTCCACAGGTGGTGCAGACATCCCTTCAGCTTGTGAGATGAAAGACTAGACTGTATTCAAGCCACTGCAAGGAAAGCCGGCCTCCTTTCGAGGTCAGGGCTTCTCGGTGTATATGCCCATTGAGGCAGCAATCTCAGGGTTCCCTCCCTCATAACCTATTGCTGAGAGAAGCCTCCTCTTGAGGGGCTTGTGGAAAGTGGCCTACGTCTTGAGTCTAAGCCAGGGAATCAGCTCTCATCTCGAGGCAATTTGGGGGTACACGGAGCAGTCCTCGAGTTGCTCTGCTGAACTTGGTACTCCTCTAGACTTGGCCCGTTGTTCTCGGGGAAACCTCTGGAGTTGCCTAAAGGGAGTCAAGCCTCAGGTCGTGTTTGATGGGGAACGGGGGATGGCTTTCTGGAGTCAATGCAGGGGAATGCGGCCTCATCTCGAGTTGATTTGGGGCCCATGGAGCTCCTTCGCGATTGCTGGTGTGACCTCAGGGTCCCTCTCCACTTGTGGACAGTGTTTTTTGCGGACTGTCTCGACACCCATCAAGCACATGTCGAGGCAATCCTGACATGTTCAGGGGGCTCACGGAATATGCATCTGCATCGCATGTGCAGGGGAATCCGAGCCTCAATCTTCCAGCTTGGAGGGGGAAGTCTCATGTTTTTCTTCGAGTTGCGGCGGGGGACGGCTGGAGGTGTTGACATATGTCTGTCAAAGACTGTACGGAGGGGGGAGTGGCCTTCAATCCCTCTAAGTGTTTGATCATCTTCTGACGAATGGTCTGGACTGCTCGTCTCGAGTTACTGTAGGGGATCTAAACGCGTCAGTATTCATCACTTCGAGGCTGTCGCTGGGGCAAAAGGAACGCTCTTTTCGATGGTGGAGTATCTGGAGGACCGGGCAGGGAACCTTTCGCAAGTATGCCACGAGGGATACTTGTGATTCCTGTCAATGTTCAAGAGGTAGTCAGAATAGCTCCATTCGGGGGTGGATACAAAATCGCGTCACATTTTGAAATGGACAGATGAGCTCAATGCGTTGCCTCATCCGAGGTGTCAGAAGGCATGTCGAGGCATTCCGTCGAAAGGAGTCGTGGGAGCCATGTAGGGTTTTCTCTATGAGATCTCACACAGAGTGGTGCAGACATCTCTGTCAAAACATTGTGAGATGAAAGTACAAGGCTGTATTCAAAGGCCACTGCAAGGATACCGGCCGGCATTCGAGTCAGAGGCTTTCCTCGGTTGTATAAGCCTCAATGAGGCCAAGCATATCTCAGGTGCCGCTTCCGCTCATACCTATTGGCTGAGTAGAGAAAGCTCTCGCTCTTGAGGGGCTCATGTGGAAAGCTGGCCTAACGTCTTGAGTCTAAGCCAGGGAAACAGCTCTCATGTCCGCTGAGGCAATTTCGGTTGGTAGCACAGAGGCTAGTCCTCGATGTTCGCCTTCTGCTAGAACTTGGGTACTCCGCTCTATGACTTGGCCTCGTTGTTCTCGAGGGAACCTCATCGGAGTTGCCCTACGTACTCGGGGCGTCCAAACCTCAGGTCGTGTTTGAATGTGGTGGAAACTGGGGGATAGGCTCTGGAGGTCAATGCAGGGGAAGTAGCTGCGCCTCATCTCGACGTTGTAATTGGGGTGGCCCATGGTGAGCTCTTCGCGATGCTGGTGTGGACCTTCAGGTCCCCTCTCTACTTGTGGACAGCGTTTTGCGGGACTGTCTCGACATCCATCAAGCAAGTCGAGGCTCTGACGGATGTTTCAACAGGGAGGGGCTCACGGGAGATGCTCAGCATGCTATGTGTCAGTGATAGTGGGCCTCTATCTCGCATTGGAGGGGAAGTCTCAACATGGTTTTTCATCTGAGTTGCGAGCGAGCGGGGGACCTGGGTTAGCATGTCTCTCGAGCTGTAGCGGCGGGATGGTGCCGCTTCAACAAAGTGCCCATCGTGTTGGATCTAATCTATAGTCAGAGAGACTACCTTGTCGGAGTTATACGAGGGGACAACCCTCAAGTGAGTCTCTTCGAGAGGCTTTCTTGGCCAGTGGGCAAACACAACAAAAAAGAGGAACGCTCTTTTCGTGAGGCTTTGATAGCGGTGTGATGGGTTGAAATTGATCGTCGGGAGTTAGACCTCAGCCGGTCCTCCCCTTTCCAGTAAGTAAGCCACCCACAGGGGAGGGATACTGGGGACGCTCTTTCAAAATGTTTTTTCAAGAGAGGAGGTTCAAGGCGGGCTATCGTGCTGACACATTTTGAATAGCGTCGGAGAGTAAAGGGTGAGGCGTCCCTGCGTTTGCCTCCCAGACGGTATTGTCAGAGGCATATGTGAGGGCATTCTCGTGCTGAAAGGAAGTTGTCGGGGACCTAGGGCATTTTCCTCTAGGTGACGCTCGTCACAAGATGTCGTGTTTTGCAGGTGCCAATGCAGGTCATCCCGCTTCAAAGCTTGTGCAGATGATAATAGTACTATAGGATCTGTATTGTCAAGGCCTACGCTTGCAAGGGAAAGCCGGCCTCCTTTCCGAAAGGTCTGGGCTTTTCTCGGGTTTTGTTAGTATATGCCCATCATTGAGGGGCAAGCAATCTTCAGGGTCCCTCCCTCATCCTATTGCTGAGAGAAGCCTCCTCTTGAGGGCTTGTGGAAAGGTGTGGCCTACGTCTTGAGTCTAAGCCAGGGAATCAGCTCTCATCTCGAGGCAATTTGGGGTACACGGAGCAGTCCTCGAGTTGCTCTGCTGAACTTGGTACTCCTCTAGACTTGGCCCGTTGTTCTCGGGGAACCTCTGGAGTTGCCTAAAGGGAGTCAAGCCTCAGGTCGTGTTTGATGGGGAACGGGGGATGGCTCTGGAGTCAATGCAGGGGAAGCGGGCCTCATCTCGAGTTGATTTGGGGCCCATGGAGCTCCTTCGCGATGCTGGTGTGTGACCTCAGGGGTCCCTCTCTACTTGTGACAGTGTTTTTGCGGACTGTCTCGACATCCATCAAGCAAGTCGAGGCTCCTGACATGTTTCAGGGGGCTCACGGAATTGCTCTGCATGCAGTGCAGGGGAATCGGGCCTCATCTCGCTTGGAGGGGGAAGTCTCATGGTTTTTCTCGAGTTGCGGCGGGGACCTGGGGTACATTCTCGACTTACGGCGGGGATGCCCTTCAACCCTCGTGTTTGTTCAACGAAGTCAGGACTCCTGTCGAGTTACGAGGGACACCTCAGGAGTCTCTTCGAGGCTTGGCAGGGCAAAAGGGACGCTTCTCGAGGTGAGTCGGGAGACCCAGGGTCCCTTTCCAGTAGCCACAGGGATACTGGGATTCCTGTCAATGTTCAAGAGGAGTCAGGCTCCGTCAAATTTTGAAGCAGTGAGCTCTGCGTGCCTCTCGAGGTGTCAGAGGCATGTGAGGCATTCCGTCGAAAGGAGTCGGGGACCTAGGGCTTTCTCTAGGGACTCCACAGGTGGTGCAGACATCCCTTCACCTTGTGAGATGAAAGACTAGACTGTATTCAAGCCACTGCAAGGAAACCCGGCCTCCTTTCGAGTCAGGGCTTCTCGGTGTATATGCCCATTGAGGCAGCAATCTCAGGGTCCCTCCCTCATACCTATTGCTGAGAGAAGCCTCCTCTTGAGGGGCTTGTGGAAAGGTGGCCTACGTCTTGAGTCTAAGCCAGGGAATCAGCTCTCATCTCGAGGCAATTTGGGGTACACGGAGCAGTCCTCGAGTTGCTCTGCTGAACTTGGTACTCCTCTAGACTTGGCCCGTTGTTCTCGGGGAACCTCTGGAGTTGCCTAAAGGGAGTCAAGCCTCAGGTCGTGTTTGATGGGGAACGGGGGATGGCTCTGGAGTCAATGCAGGGGAAGCGGGCCTCATCTCGAGTTGATTTGGGGCCCATGGAGCTCCTTCGCGATGCTGGTGTGACCTCAGGGTCCCTCTCTACTTGTGACAGTGTTTTTGCGGACTGTCTCGACATCCATCAAGCAAGTCGAGGCTCCTGACATGTTTCAGGGGGCTCACGGAATTGCTCTGCATGCAGTGCAGGGGAATCGGGCCTCATCTCGCTTGGAGGGGGAAGTCTCATGGTTTTTCTCGAGTTGCGGCGGGGACCTGGGGTACATTCTCGACTTACGGCGGGGATGGCCCTTCAACCCTCGTGTTTGTTCAACGAAGTCAGGACTCCTGTCGAGTTACGAGGGACACCTCAGGAGTCTCTTCGAGGCTTGGCAGGGCAAAAGGGACGCTTCTCGAGGTGAGTCGGGAGACCCAGGGTCCCTTTCCAGTAGCCACAGGGATACTGGGATTCCTGTCAATGTTCAAGAGGAGTCAGGCTCCGTCAAATTTTGAAGCAGTGAGCTCTGCGTGCCTCTCGAGGTGTCAGAGGCATGTGAGGCATTCCGTCGAAAGGAGTCGGGGACCTAGGGCTTTCTCTAGGGACTCCACAGGTGGTGCAGACATCCCTTCACCTTGTGAGATGAAAGACTAGACTGTATTCAAGCCACTGCAAGGAAACCCGGCCTCCTTTCGAGTCAGGGCTTCTCGGTGTATATGCCCATTGAGGCAGCAATCTCAGGGTCCCTCCCTCATACCTATTGCTGAGAGAAGCCTCCTCTTGAGGGGCTTGTGGAAAGGTGGCCTACGTCTTGAGTCTAAGCCAGGGAATCAGCTCTCATCTCGAGGCAATTTGGGGTACACGGAGCAGTCCTCGAGTTGCTCTGCTGAACTTGGTACTCCTCTAGACTTGGCCCGTTGTTCTCGGGGAACCTCTGGAGTTGCCTAAAGGGAGTCAAGCCTCAGGTCGTGTTTGATGGGGAACGGGGGATGGCTCTGGAGTCAATGCAGGGGAAGCGGGCCTCATCTCGAGTTGATTTGGGGCCCATGGAGCTCCTTCGCGATGCTGGTGTGACCTCAGGGTCCCTCTCTACTTGTGACAGTGTTTTTGCGGACTGTCTCGACATCCATCAAGCAAGTCGAGGCTCCTGACATGTTTCAGGGGGCTCACGGAATTGCTCTGCATGCAGTGCAGGGGAATCGGGCCTCATCTCGCTTGGAGGGGGAAGTCTCATGGTTTTTCTCGAGTTGCGGCGGGGACCTGGGGTACATTCTCGACTTACGGCGGGGATGGCCCTTCAACCCTCGTGTTTGTTCAACGAAGTCAGGACTCCTGTCGAGTTACGAGGGACACCTCAGGAGTCTCTTCGAGGCTTGGCAGGGCAAAAGGGACGCTTCTCGAGGTGAGTCGGGAGACCCAGGGTCCCTTTCCAGTAGCCACAGGGATACTGGGATTCCTGTCAATGTTCAAGAGGAGTCAGGCTCCGTCAAATTTTGAAGCAGTGAGCTCTGCGTGCCTCTCGAGGTGTCAGAGGCATGTGAGGCATTCCCGTCGAAAGGAGTCGGGGACCTAGGGCTTTCTCTAGGGACTCCACAGGTGGTGCAGACATCCCTTCACCTTGTGAGATGAAAGACTAGACTGTATTCAAGCCACTGCAAGGAAACCCGGCCTCCTTTCGAGTCAGGGCTTCTCGGTGTATATGCCCATTGAGGCAGCAATCTCAGGGTCCCTCCCTCATACCTATTGCTGAGAGAAGCCTCCTCTTGAGGGGCTTGTGGAAAGGTGGCCTACGTCTTGAGTCTAAGCCAGGGAATCAGCTCTCATCTCGAGGCAATTTGGGGTACACGGAGCAGTCCTCGAGTTGCTCTGCTGAACTTGGTACTCCTCTAGACTTGGCCCGTTGTTCTCGGGGAACCTCTGGAGTTGCCTAAAGGGAGTCAAGCCTCAGGTCGTGTTTGATGGGGAACGGGGGATGGCTCTGGAGTCAATGCAGGGGAAGCGGGCCTCATCTCGAGTTGATTTGGGGCCCATGGAGCTCCTTCGCGATGCTGGTGTGACCTCAGGGTCCCTCTCTACTTGTGACAGTGTTTTTGCGGACTGTCTCGACATCCATCAAGCAAGTCGAGGCTCCTGACATGTTTCAGGGGGCTCACGGAATTGCTCTGCATGCAGTGCAGGGGAATCGGGCCTCATCTCGCTTGGAGGGGGAAGTCTCATGGTTTTTCTCGAGTTGCGGCGGGGACCTGGGGTACATTCTCGACTTACGGCGGGGATGGCCCTTCAACCCTCGTGTTTGTTCAACGAAGTCAGGACTCCTGTCGAGTTACGAGGGACACCTCAGGAGTCTCTTCGAGGCTTGGCAGGGCAAAAGGGACGCTTCTCGAGGTGAGTCGGGAGACCCAGGGTCCCTTTCCAGTAGCCACAGGGATACTGGGATTCCTGTCAATGTTCAAGAGGAGTCAGGCTCCGTCAAATTTTGAAGCAGTGAGCTCTGCGTGCCTCTCGAGGTGTCAGAGGCATGTGAGGCATTCCGTCGAAAGGAGTCGGGGACCTAGGGCTTTCTCTAGGGACTCCACAGGTGGTGCAGACATCCCTTCACCTTGTGAGATGAAAGACTAGACTGTATTCAAGCCACTGCAAGGAAAACCCGGCCTCCTTTCGAGTCAGGGCTTCTCGGTGTATATGCCCATTGAGGCAGCAATCTCAGGGTCCCTCCCTCATACCTATTGCTGAGAGAAGCCTCCTCTTGAGGGGCTTGTGGAAAGGTGGCCTACGTCTTGAGTCTAAGCCAGGGAATCAGCTCTCATCTCGAGGCAATTTGGGGTACACGGAGCAGTCCTCGAGTTGCTCTGCTGAACTTGGTACTCCTCTAGACTTGGCCCGTTGTTCTCGGGGAACCTCTGGAGTTGCCTAAAGGGAGTCAAGCCTCAGGTCGTGTTTGATGGGGAACGGGGGATGGCTCTGGAGTCAATGCAGGGGAAGCGGGCCTCATCTCGAGTTGATTTGGGGCCCATGGAGCTCCTTCGCGATGCTGGTGTGACCTCAGGGTCCCTCTCTACTTGTGACAGTGTTTTTGCGGACTGTCTCGACATCCATCAAGCAAGTCGAGGCTCCTGACATGTTTCAGGGGGCTCACGGAATTGCTCTGCATGCAGTGCAGGGGAATCGGGCCTCATCTCGCTTGGAGGGGGAAGTCTCATGGTTTTTCTCGAGTTGCGGCGGGGACCTGGGGTACATTCTCGACTTACGGCGGGGATGGCCCTTCAACCCTCGTGTTTGTTCAACGAAGTCAGGACTCCTGTCGAGTTACGAGGGACACCTCAGGAGTCTCTTCGAGGCTTGGCAGGGCAAAAGGGACGCTTCTCGAGGTGAGTCGGGAGACCCAGGGTCCCTTTCCAGTAGCCACAGGGATACTGGGATTCCTGTCAATGTTCAAGAGGAGTCAGGCTCCGTCAAATTTTGAAGCAGTGAGCTCTGCGTGCCTCTCGAGGTGTCAGAGGCATGTGAGGCATTCCGTCGAAAGGAGTCGGGGACCTAGGGCTTTCTCTAGGGACTCCACAGGTGGTGCAGACATCCCTTCACCTTGTGAGATGAAAGACTAGACTGTATTCAAGCCACTGCAAGGAAACCCGGCCTCCTTTCGAGTCAGGGCTTCTCGGTGTATATGCCCATTGAGGCAGCAATCTCAGGGTCCCTCCCTCATACCTATTGCTGAGAGAAGCCTCCTCTTGAGGGGCTTGTGGAAAGGTGGCCTACGTCTTGAGTCTAAGCCAGGGAATCAGCTCTCATCTCGAGGCAATTTGGGGTACACGGAGCAGTCCTCGAGTTGCTCTGCTGAACTTGGTACTCCTCTAGACTTGGCCCGTTGTTCTCGGGGAACCTCTGGAGTTGCCTAAAGGGAGTCAAGCCTCAGGTCGTGTTTTTGATGGGGAACGGGGGATGGCTCTGGAGTCAATGCAGGGGAAGCGGGCCTCATCTCGAGTTGATTTGGGGCCCATGGAGCTCCTTCGCGATGCTGGTGTGACCTCAGGGTCCCTCTCTACTTGTGACAGTGTTTTTGCGGACTGTCTCGACATCCATCAAGCAAGTCGAGGCTCCTGACATGTTTCAGGGGGCTCACGGAATTGCTCTGCATGCAGTGCAGGGGAATCGGGCCTCATCTCGCTTGGAGGGGGAAGTCTCATGGTTTTTCTCGAGTTGCGGCGGGGACCTGGGGTACATTCTCGACTTACGGCGGGGATGGCCCTTCAACCCTCGTGTTTGTTCAACGAAGTCAGGACTCCTGTCGAGTTACGAGGGACACCTCAGGAGTCTCTTCGAGGCTTGGCAGGGCAAAAGGGACGCTTCTCGAGGTGAGTCGGGAGACCCAGGGTCCCTTTCCAGTAGCCACAGGGATACTGGGATTCCTGTCAATGTTCAAGAGGAGTCAGGCTCCGTCAAATTTTGAAGCAGTGAGCTCTGCGTGCCTCTCGAGGTGTCAGAGGCATGTGAGGCATTCCGTCGAAAGGAGTCGGGGACCTAGGGCTTTCTCTAGGGACTCCACAGGTGGTGCAGACATCCCTTCCCTTCCTTGTGAGATGAAAGACTAGACTGTATTCAAGCCACTGCAAGGAAACCCGGCCTCCTTTCGAGTCAGGGCTTCTCGGTGTATATGCCCATTGAGGCAGCAATCTCAGGGTCCCTCCCTCATACCTATTGCTGAGAGAAGCCTCCTCTTGAGGGGCTTGTGGAAAGGTGGCCTACGTCTTGAGTCTAAGCCAGGGAATCAGCTCTCATCTCGAGGCAATTTGGGGTACACGGAGCAGTCCTCGAGTTGCTCTGCTGAACTTGGTACTCCTCTAGACTTGGCCCGTTGTTCTCGGGGAACCTCTGGAGTTGCCTAAAGGGAGTCAAGCCTCAGGGTCGTGTTTGATGGGGAACGGGGGATGGCTCTGGAGTCAATGCAGGGGAAGCGGGCCTCATCTCGAGTTGATTTGGGGCCCATGGAGCTCCTTCGCGATGCTGGTGTGACCTCAGGGTCCCTCTCTACTTGTGACAGTGTTTTTGCGGACTGTCTCGACATCCATCAAGCAAGTCGAGGCTCCTGACATGTTTCAGGGGGCTCACGGAATTGCTCTGCATGCAGTGCAGGGGAATCGGGCCTCATCTCGCTTGGAGGGGGAAGTCTCATGGTTTTTCTCGAGTTGCGGCGGGGACCTGGGGTACATTCTCGACTTACGGCGGGGATGGCCCTTCAACCCTCGTGTTTGTTCAACGAAGTCAGGACTCCTGTCGAGTTACGAGGGACACCTCAGGAGTCTCTTCGAGGCTTGGCAGGGCAAAAGGGACGCTTCTCGAGGTGAGTCGGGAGACCCAGGGTCCCTTTCCAGTAGCCACAGGGATACTGGGATTCCTGTCAATGTTCAAGAGGAGTCAGGCTCCGTCAAATTTTGAGCAGTGAGCTCTGCGTGCCTCTCGAGGTGTCAGAGGCATGTGAGGCATTCCGTCGAAAGGAGTCGGGGACCTAGGGCTTTCTCTAGGGACTCCACAGGTGGTGCAGACATCCCTTCACCTTGTGAGATGAAAGACTAGACTGTATTCAAGCCACTGCAAGGAAACCCGGCCTCCTTTCGAGTCAGGGCTTCTCGGTGTATATGCCCATTGAGGCAGCAATCTCAGGGTCCCTCCCTCATACCTATTGCTGAGAGAAGCCTCCTCTTGAGGGGCTTGTGGAAAGGTGGCCTACGTCTTGAGTCTAAGCCAGGGAATCAGCTCTCATCTCGAGGCAATTTGGGGTACACGGAGCAGTCCTCGAGTTGCTCTGCTGAACTTGGTACTCCTCTAGACTTGGCCCGTTGTTCTCGGGGAACCTCTGGAGTTGCCTAAAGGGAGTCAAGCCTCAGGTCGTGTTTGATGGGGAACGGGGGATGGCTCTGGAGTCAATGCAGGGGAAAGGGCCTCATCTCGAGTTGATTTGGGGCCCATGGAGCTCCTTCGCGATGCTGGTGTGACCTCAGGGTCCCTCTCTACTTGTGACAGTGTTTTTGCGGACTGTCTCGACATCCATCAAGCAAGTCGAGGCTCCTGACATGTTTCAGGGGGCTCACGGAATTGCTCTGCATGCAGTGCAGGGGAATCGGGCCTCATCTCGCTTGGAGGGGGAAGTCTCATGGTTTTTCTCGAGTTGCGGCGGGGACCTGGGGTACATTCTCGACTTACGGCGGGGATGGCCCTTCAACCCTCGTGTTTGTTCAACGAAGTCAGGACTCCTGTCGAGTTACGAGGGACACCTCAGGAGTCTCTTCGAGGCTTGGCAGGGCAAAAGGGACGCTTCTCGAGGTGAGTCGGGAGACCCAGGGTCCCTTTCCAGTAGCCACAGGGATACTGGGATTCCTGTCAATGTTCAAGAGGAGTCAGGCTCCGTCAAATTTTGAAGCAGTGAGCTCTGCGTGCCTCTCGAGGTGTCAGAGGCATGTGAGGCATTCCGTCGAAAGGAGTCGGGGACCTAGGGCTTTCTCTAGGGACTCCACAGGTGGTGCAGACATCCCTTCACCTTGTGAGATGAAAGACTAGACTGTATTCAAGCCACTGCAAGGAAAAACCCGGCCTCCTTTCGAGTCAGGGCTTCTCGGTGTATATGCCCATTGAGGCAGCAATCTCAGGGTCCCTCCCTCATACCTATTGCTGAGAGAAGCCTCCTCTTGAGGGGCTTGTGGAAAGGTGGCCTACGTCTTGAGTCTAAGCCAGGGAATCAGCTCTCATCTCGAGGCAATTTGGGGTACACGGAGCAGTCCTCGAGTTGCTCTGCTGAACTTGGTACTCCTCTAGACTTGGCCCGTTGTTCTCGGGGAACCTCTGGAGTTGCCTAAAGGGAGTCAAGCCTCAGGTCGTGTTTGATGGGGAACGGGGGATGGCTCTGGAGTCAATGCAGGGGAAGCGGGCCTCATCTCGAGTTGATTTGGGCCCATGGAGCTCCTTCGCGATGCTGGTGTGACCTCAGGGTCCCTCTCTACTTGTGACAGTGTGTTTTTGCGGACTGTCTCGACATCCATCAAGCAAGTCGAGGCTCCTGACATGTTTCAGGGGGCTCACGGAATTGCTCTGCATGCAGTGCAGGGGAATCGGGCCTCATCTCGCTTGGAGGGGGAAGTCTCATGGTTTTTCTCGAGTTGCGGCGGGGACCTGGGGTACATTCTCGACTTACGGCGGGGATGGCCCTTCAACCCTCGTGTTTGTTCAACGAAGTCAGGACTCCTGTCGAGTTACGAGGGACACCTCAGGAGTCTCTTCGAGGCTTGGCAGGGCAAAAGGGACGCTTCTCGAGGTGAGTCGGGAGACCCAGGGTCCCTTTCCAGTAGCCACAGGGATACTGGGATTCCTGTCAATGTTCAAGAGGAGTCAGGCTCCGTCAAATTTTGAAGCAGTGAGCTCTGCGTGCCTCTCGAGGTGTCAGAGGCATGTGAGGCATTCCGTCGAAAGGAGTCGGGGACCTAGGGCTTTCTCTAGGGACTCCACAGGTGGTGCAGACATCCCTTCACCTTGTGAGATGAAAGACTAGACTGTATTCAAGCCACTGCAAGGAAACCCGGCCTCCTTTCGAGTCAGGGCTTCTCGGTGTATATGCCCATTGAGGCAGCAATCTCAGGGTCCCTCCCTCATACCTATTGCTGAGAGAAGCCTCCTCTTGAGGGGCTTGTGGAAAGGTGGCCTACGTCTTGAGTCTAAGCCAGGGAATCAGCTCTCATCTCGAGGCAATTTGGGGTACACGGAGCAGTCCTCGAGTTGCTCTGCTGAACTTGGTACTCCTCTAGACTTGGCCCGTTGTTCTCGGGGAACCTCTGGAGTTGCCTAAAGGGAGTCAAGCCTCAGGTCGTGTTTGATGGGGAACGGGGGATGGCTCTGGAGTCAATGCAGGGGAAGCGGGCCTCATCTCGAGTTGATTTGGGGCCCATGGAGCTCCTTCCGATGCTGGTGTGACCTCAGGGTCCCTCTCTACTTGTGACAGTGTTTTTGCGGACTGTCTCGACATCCATCAAGCAAGTCGAGGCTCCTGACATGTTTCAGGGGGCTCACGGAATTGCTCTGCATGCAGTGCAGGGGAATCGGGCCTCATCTCGCTTGGAGGGGGAAGTCTCATGGTTTTTCTCGAGTTGCGGCGGGGACCTGGGGTACATTCTCGACTTACGGCGGGGATGGCCCTTCAACCCTCGTGTTTGTTCAACGAAGTCAGGACTCCTGTCGAGTTACGAGGGACACCTCAGGAGTCTCTTCGAGGCTTGGCAGGGCAAAAGGGACGCTTCTCGAGGTGAGTCGGGAGACCCAGGGTCCCTTTCCAGTAGCCACAGGGATACTGGGATTCCTGTCAATGTTCAAGAGGAGTCAGGCTCCGTCAAATTTTGAAGCAGTGAGCTCTGCGTGCCTCTCGAGGTGTCAGAGGCATGTGAGGCATTCCGTCGAAAGGAGTCGGGGACCTAGGGCTTTCTCTAGGGACTCCACAGGTGGTGCAGACATCCCTTCACCTTGTGAGATGAAAGACTAGACTGTATTCAAGCCACTGCAAGGAAACCCGGCCTCCTTTCGAGTCAGGGCTTCTCGGTGTATATGCCCATTGAGGCAGCAATCTCAGGGTCCCTCCCTCATACCTATTGCTGAGAGAAGCCTCCTCTTGAGGGGCTTGTGGAAAGGTGGCCTACGTCTTGAGTCTAAGCCAGGGAATCAGCTCTCATCTCGAGGCAATTTGGGGTACACGGAGCAGTCCTCGAGTTGCTCTGCTGAACTTGGTACTCCTCTAGACTTGGCCCGTTGTTCTCGGGGAACCTCTGGAGTTGCCTAAAGGGAGTCAAGCCTCAGGTCGTGTTTGATGGGGAACGGGGGATGGCTCTGGAGTCAATGCAGGGGAAGCGGGCCTCATCTCGAGTTGATTTGGGGCCCATGGAGCTCCTTCGCGATGCTGGTGTGACCTCAGGGTCCCTCTCTACTTGTGACAGTGTTTTTGCGGACTGTCTCGACATCCATCAAGCAAGTCGAGGCTCCTGACATGTTTCAGGGGGCTCACGGAATTGCTCTGCATGCAGTGCAGGGGAATCGGGCCTCATCTCGCTTGGAGGGGGAAGTCTCATGGTTTTTCTCGAGTTGCGGCGGGGACCTGGGGTACATTCTCGACTTACGGCGGGGATGGCCCTTCAACCCTCGTGTTTGTTCAACGAAGTCAGGACTCCTGTCGAGTTACGAGGGACACCTCAGGAGTCTCTTCGAGGCTTGGCAGGGCAAAAGGGACGCTTCTCGAGGTGAGTCGGGAGACCCAGGGTCCCTTTCCAGTAGCCACAGGGATACTGGGATTCCTGTCAATGTTCAAGAGGAGTCAGGCTCCGTCAAATTTTGAAGCAGTGAGCTCTGCGTGCCTCTCGAGGTGTCAGAGGCATGTGAGGCATTCCGTCGAAAGGAGTCGGGGACCTAGGGCTTTCTCTAGGGACTCCACAGGTGGTGCAGACATCCCTTCACCTTGTGAGATGAAAGACTAGACTGTATTCAAGCCACTGCAAGGAAACCCGGCCTCCTTTCGAGTCAGGGCTTCTCGGTGTATATGCCCATTGAGGCAGCAATCTCAGGGTCCCTCCCTCATACCTATTGCTGAGAGAAGCCTCCTCTTGAGGGGCTTGTGGAAAGGTGGCCTACGTCTTGAGTCTAAGCCAGGGAATCAGCTCTCATCTCGAGGCAATTTGGGGTACACGGAGCAGTCCTCGAGTTGCTCTGCTGAACTTGGTACTCCTCTAGACTTGGCCCGTTGTTCTCGGGGAACCTCTGGAGTTGCCTAAAGGGAGTCAAGCCTCAGGTCGTGTTTGATGGGGAACGGGGGATGGCTCTGGAGTCAATGCAGGGGAAGCGGGCCTCATCTCGAGTTGATTTGGGGCCCATGGAGCTCCTTCGCGATGCTGGTGTGACCTCAGGGTCCCTCTCTACTTGTGACAGTGTTTTTGCGGACTGTCTCGACATCCATCAAGCAAGTCGAGGCTCCTGACATGTTTCAGGGGGCTCACGGAATTGCTCTGCATGCAGTGCAGGGGAATCGGGCCTCATCTCGCTTGGAGGGGGAAGTCTCATGGTTTTTCTCGAGTTGCGGCGGGGACCTGGGGTACATTCTCGACTTACGGCGGGGATGGCCCTTCAACCCTCGTGTTTGTTCAACGAAGTCAGGACTCCTGTCGAGTTACGAGGGACACCTCAGGAGTCTCTTCGAGGCTTGCAGGGCAAAAGGGACGCTTCTCGAGGTGAGTCGGGAGACCCAGGGTCCCTTTCCAGTAGCCACAGGGATACTGGGATTCCTGTCAATGTTCAAGAGGAGTCAGGCTCAGGCTCCGTCAAATTTTGAAGCAGTGAGCTCTGCGTGCCTCTCGAGGTGTCAGAGGCATGTGAGGCATTCCGTCGAAAGGAGTCGGGGACCTAGGGCTTTCTCTAGGGACTCCACAGGTGGTGCAGACATCCCTTCACCTTGTGAGATGAAAGACTAGACTGTATTCAAGCCACTGCAAGGAAACCCGGCCTCCTTTCGAGTCAGGGCTTCTCGGTGTATATGCCCATTGAGGCAGCAATCTCAGGGTCCCTCCCTCATACCTATTGCTGAGAGAAGCCTCCTCTTGAGGGGCTTGTGGAAAGGTGGCCTACGTCTTGAGTCTAAGCCAGGGAATCAGCTCTCATCTCGAGGCAATTTGGGGTACACGGAGCAGTCCTCGAGTTGCTCTGCTGAACTTGGTACTCCTCTAGACTTGGCCCGTTGTTCTCGGGGAACCTCTGGAGTTGCCTAAAGGGAGTCAAGCCTCAGGTCGTGTTTGATGGGGAACGGGGGATGGCTCTGGAGTCAATGCAGGGGAAGCGGGCCTCATCTCGAGTTGATTTGGGGCCCATGGAGCTCCTTCGCGATGCTGGTGTGACCTCAGGGTCCCTCTCTACTTGTGACAGTGTTTTTGCGGACTGTCTCGACATCCATCAAGCAAGTCGAGGCTCCTGACATGTTTCAGGGGGCTCACGGAATTGCTCTGCATGCAGTGCAGGGGAATCGGGCCTCATCTCGCTTGGAGGGGGAAGTCTCATGGTTTTTCTCGAGTTGCGGCGGGGACCTGGGGTACATTCTCGACTTACGGCGGGGATGGCCCTTCAACCCTCGTGTTTGTTCAACGAAGTCAGGACTCCTGTCGAGTTACGAGGGACACCTCAGGAGTCTCTTCGAGGCTTGGCAGGGCAAAAGGGACGCTTCTCGAGGTGAGTCGGGAGACCCAGGGTCCCTTTCCAGTAGCCACAGGGATACTGGGATTCCTGTCAATGTTCAAGAGGAGTCAGGCTCCGTCAAATTTTGAAGCAGTGAGCTCTGCGTGCCTCTCGAGGTGTCAGAGGCATGTGAGGCATTCCGTCGAAAGGAGTCGGGGACCTAGGGCTTTCTCTAGGGACTCCACAGGTGGTGCAGACATCCCTTCACCTTGTGAGATGAAAGACTAGACTGTATTCAAGCCACTGCAAGGAAACCCGGCCTCCTTTCGAGTCAGGGCTTCTCGGTGTATATGCCCATTGAGGCAGCAATCTCAGGGTCCCCCTCATACCTATTGCTGAGAGAAGCCTCCTCTTGAGGGGCTTGTGGAAAGGTGGCCTACGTCTTGAGTCTAAGCCAGGGAATCAGCTCTCATCTCGAGGCAATTTGGGGTACACGGAGCAGTCCTCGAGTTGCTCTGCTGAACTTGGTACTCCTCTAGACTTGGCCCGTTGTTCTCGGGGAACCTCTGGAGTTGCCTAAAGGGAGTCAAGCCTCAGGTCGTGTTTGATGGGGAACGGGGGATGGCTCTGGAGTCAATGCAGGGGAAGCGGGCCTCATCTCGAGTTGATTTGGGGCCCATGGAGCTCCTTCGCGATGCTGGTGTGACCTCAGGGTCCCTCTCTACTTGTGACAGTGTTTTTGCGGACTGTCTCGACATCCATCAAGCAAGTCGAGGCTCCTGACATGTTTCAGGGGGCTCACGGAATTGCTCTGCATGCAGTGCAGGGGAATCGGGCCTCATCTCGCTTGGAGGGGGAAGTCTCATGGTTTTTCTCGAGTTGCGGCGGGGACCTGGGGTACATTCTCGACTTACGGCGGGGATGGCCCTTCAACCCTCGTGTTTGTTCAACGAAGTCAGGACTCCTGTCGAGTTACGAGGGACACCTCAGGAGTCTCTTCGAGGCTTGGCAGGGCAAAAGGGACGCTTCTCGAGGTGAGTCGGGAGACCCAGGGTCCCTTTCCAGTAGCCACAGGGATACTGGGATTCCTGTCAATGTTCAAGAGGAGTCAGGCTCCGTCAAATTTTGAAGCAGTGAGCTCTGCGTGCCTCTCGAGGTGTCAGAGGCATGTGAGGCATTCCGTCGAAAGGAGTCGGGGACCTAGGGCTTTCTCTAGGGACTCCACAGGTGGTGCAGACATCCTTCACCTTGTGAGATGAAAGACTAGACTGTATTCAAGCCACTGCAAGGAAACCCGGCCTCCTTTCGAGTCAGGGCTTCTCGGTGTATATGCCCATTGAGGCAGCAATCTCAGGGTCCCTCCCTCATACCTATTGCTGAGAGAAGCCTCCTCTTGAGGGGCTTGTGGAAAGGTGGCCTACGTCTTGAGTCTAAGCCAGGGAATCAGCTCATCTCGAGGCAATTTGGGGTACACGGAGCAGTCCTCGAGTTGCTCTGCTGAACTTGGTACTCCTCTAGACTTGGCCCGTTGTTCTCGGGGAACCTCTGGAGTTGCCTAAAGGGAGTCAAGCCTCAGGTCGTGTTTGATGGGGAACGGGGGATGGCTCTGGAGTCAATGCAGGGGAAGCGGGCCTCATCTCGAGTTGATTTGGGGCCCATGGAGCTCCTTCGCGCGATGTGTGACCTCAGGGTCCCTCTCTACTTGTGACAGTGTTTTTGCGGACTGTCTCGACATCCATCAAGCAAGTCGAGGCTCCTGACATGTTTCAGGGGGCTCACGGAATTGCTCTGCATGCAGTGCAGGGGAATCGGGCCTCATCTCGCTTGGAGGGGGAAGTCTCATGGTTTTTCTCGAGTTGCGGCGGGGACCTGGGGTACATTCTCGACTTACGGCGGGGATGGCCCTTCAACCCTCGTGTTTGTTCAACGAAGTCAGGACTCCTGTCGAGTTACGAGGGACACCTCAGGAGTCTCTTCGAGGCTTGGCAGGGCAAAAGGGACGCTTCTCGAGGTGAGTCGGGAGACCCAGGGTCCCTTTCCAGTAGCCACAGGGATACTGGGATTCCTGTCAATGTTCAAGAGGAGTCAGGCTCCGTCAAATTTTGAAGCAGTGAGCTCTGCGTGCCTCTCGAGGTGTCAGAGGCATGTGAGGCATTCCGTCGAAAGGAGTCGGGGACCTAGGGCTTTCTCTAGGGACTCCACAGGTGGTGCAGACATCCCTTCACCTTGTGAGATGAAAGACTAGACTGTATTCAAGCCACTGCAAGGAACCCGGCCTCCTTTCGAGTCAGGGCTTCTCGGTGTATATGCCCATTGAGGCAGCAATCTCAGGGTCCCTCCCTCATACCTATTGCTGAGAGAAGCCTCCTCTTGAGGGGCTTGTGGAAAGGTGGCCTACGTCTTGAGTCTAAGCCAGGGAATCAGCTCTCATCTCGAGGCAATTTGGGGTACACGGAGCAGTCCTCGAGTTGCTCTGCTGAACTTGGTACTCCTCTAGACTTGGCCCGTTGTTCTCGGGGAACCTCTGGAGTTGCCTAAAGGGAGTCAAGCCTCAGGTCGTGTTTGATGGGGAACGGGGGATGGCTCTGGAGTCAATGCAGGGGAAGCGGGCCTCATCTCGAGTTGATTTGGGGCCCATGGAGCTCCTTCGCGATGCTGGTGTGACCTCAGGGTCCCTCTCTACTTGTGACAGTGTTTTTGCGGACTGTCTCGACATCCATCAAGCAAGTCGAGGCTCCTGACATGTTTCAGGGGGCTCACGGAATTGCTCTGCATGCAGTGCAGGGGAATCGGGCCTCATCTCGCTTGGAGGGGGAAGTCTCATGGTTTTTCTCGAGTTGCGGCGGGGACCTGGGGTACATTCTCGACTTACGGCGGGGATGGCCCTTCAACCCTCGTGTTTGTTCAACGAAGTCAGGACTCCTGTCGAGTTACGAGGGACACCTCAGGAGTCTCTTCGAGGCTTGGCAGGGCAAAAGGGACGCTTCTCGAGGTGAGTCGGGAGACCCAGGGTCCCTTTCCAGTAGCCACAGGGATACTGGGATTCCTGTCAATGTTCAAGAGGAGTCAGGCTCCGTCAAATTTTGAAGCAGTGAGCTCTGCGTGCCTCTCGAGGTGTCAGAGGCATGTGAGGCATTCCGTCGAAAGGAGTCGGGGACCTAGGGCTTTCTCTAGGGACTCCACAGGTGGTGCAGACATCCCTTCACCTTGTGAGATGAAAGACTAGACTGTATTCAAGCCACTGCAAGGAAACCCGGCCTCCTTTCGAGTCAGGGCTTCTCGGTGTATATGCCCATTGAGGCAGCAATCTCAGGGTCCCTCCCTCATACCTATTGCTGAGAGAAGCCTCCTCTTGAGGGGCTTGTGGAAAGGTGGCCTACGTCTTGAGTCTAAGCCAGGGAATCAGCTCTCATCTCGAGGCAATTTGGGGTACACGGAGCAGTCCTCGAGTTGCTCTGCTGAACTTGGTACTCCTCTAGACTTGGCCCGTTGTTCTCGGGGAACCTCTGGAGTTGCCTAAAGGGAGTCAAGCCTCAGGTCGTGTTTGATGGGGAACGGGGGATGGCTCTGGAGTCAATGCAGGGGAAGCGGGCCTCATCTCGAGTTGATTTGGGGCCCATGGAGCTCCTTCGCGATGCTGGTGTGACCTCAGGGTCCCTCTCTACTTGTGACAGTGTTTTTGCGGACTGTCTCGACATCCATCAAGCAAGTCGAGGCTCCTGACATGTTTCAGGGGGCTCACGGAATTGCTCTGCATGCAGTGCAGGGGAATCGGGCCTCATCATCTCGCTTGGAGGGGGAAGTCTCATGGTTTTTCTCGAGTTGCGGCGGGGACCTGGGGTACATTCTCGACTTACGGCGGGGATGGCCCTTCAACCCTCGTGTGTTTGTTCAACGAAGTCAGGACTCCTGTCGAGTTACGAGGGACACCTCAGGAGTCTCTTCGAGGCTTGGCAGGGCAAAAGGGACGCTTCTCGAGGTGAGTCGGGAGACCCAGGGTCCCTTTCCAGTAGCCACAGGGATACTGGGATTCCTGTCAATGTTCAAGAGGAGTCAGGCTCCGTCAAATTTTGAAGCAGTGAGCTCTGCGTGCCTCTCGAGGTGTCAGAGGCATGTGAGGCATTCCGTCGAAAGGAGTCGGGGACCTAGGGCTTTCTCTAGGGACTCCACAGGTGGTGCAGACATCCCTTCACCTTGTGAGATGAAAGACTAGACTGTATTCAAGCCACTGCAAGGAAACCCGGCCTCCTTTCGAGTCAGGGCTTCTCGGTGTATATGCCCATTGAGGCAGCAATCTCAGGGTCCCTCCCTCATACCTATTGCTGAGAGAAGCCTCCTCTTGAGGGGCTTGTGGAAAGGTGGCCTACGTCTTGAGTCTAAGCCAGGGAATCAGCTCTCATCTCGAGGCAATTTGGGGTACACGGAGCAGTCCTCGAGTTGCTCTGCTGAACTTGGTACTCCTCTAGACTTGGCCCGTTGTTCTCGGGGAACCTCTGGAGTTGCCTAAAGGGAGTCAAGCCTCAGGTCGTGTTTGATGGGGAACGGGGGATGGCTCTGGAGTCAATGGGGAAGCGGGCCTCATCTCGAGTTGATTTGGGGCCCATGGAG
Source organism: Odocoileus hemionus (assembly GCA_020976825.1). Classification (NCBI taxonomy): domain Eukaryota; kingdom Metazoa; phylum Chordata; class Mammalia; order Artiodactyla; family Cervidae; genus Odocoileus; species Odocoileus hemionus. The sequence continues at coordinate 388,813 of JAJLRB010002129.1, read as the reverse complement.
CTCCTTCGCGATGCTGGTGTGACCTCAGGGTCCCTCTCTACTTGTGACAGTGTTTTTGCGGACTGTCTCGACATCCATCAAGCAAGTCGAGGCTCCTGACATGTTTCAGGGGGCTCACGGAATTGCTCTGCATGCAGTGCAGGGGAATCGGGCCTCATCTCGCTTGAGGGGAGAAGTCTCATGGTTTTTCTCGAGTTGCGGCGGGGACCTGGGGTACATTCTCGACTTACGGCGGGGATGGCCCTTCAACCCTCGTGTTTGTTCAACGAAGTCAGGACTCCTGTCGAGTTACGAGGGACACCTCAGGAGTCTCTTCGAGGCTTGGCAGGGCAAAAGGGACGCTTCTCGAGGTGAGTCGGGAGACCCAGGGTCCCTTTCCAGTAGCCACAGGGATACTGGGATTCCTGTCAATGTTCAAGAGGAGTCAGGCTCCGTCAAATTTTGAAGCAGTGAGCTCTGCGTGCCTCTCGAGGTGTCAGAGGCATGTGAGGCATTCCGTCGAAAAAGGAGTCGGGGACCTAGGGCTTTCTCTAGGGACTCCACAGGTGGTGCAGACATCCCTTCACCTTGTGAGATGAAAGACTAGACTGTATTCAAGCCACTGCAAGGAAACCCGGCCTCCTTTCGAGTCAGGGCTTCTCGGTGTATATGCCCATTGAGGCAGCAATCTCAGGGTCCCTCCCCTCATACCTATTGCTGAGAGAAGCCTCCTCTTGAGGGGCTTGTGGAAAGGTGGCCTACGTCTTGAGTCTAAGCCAGGGAATCAGCTCTCATCTCGAGGCAATTTGGGGTACACGGAGCAGTCCTCGAGTTGCTCTGCTGAACTTGGTACTCCTCTAGACTTGGCCCGTTGTTCTCGGGGAACCTCTGGAGTTGCCTAAAGGGAGTCAAGCCTCAGGTCGTGTTTGATGGGGAACGGGGGATGGCTCTGGAGTCAATGCAGGGGAAGCGGGCCTCATCTCGAGTTGATTTGGGGCCCATGGAGCTCCTTCGCGATGCTGTGTGGAACTCAGGGTTACCGCCTCTACCTGTGATCAGTTGTTTTTTGCGGGCTAACGGTTCTCGCATTCCCATCAAGCAAGTCGGGCTTCCTGACATGTTTCAGGCGGGCTCACGGGAATTGCTTCTGGCATGCAATGCAGTGGAGATCGAGCTTTTATCTCTGCTTGCGAAGGGTGAACTTGAACAGTGGTCACCCCTATTGGTTTTGTCTCTCGACAGTTGCGGGCCGGAGGGGTGCTGGACCGCTGGGGGGTTACATTCTCGTCTTAGGGCCGGGGATGGGTCCCTGTCACACCCATCGTGTTGGGTCAACGGATAGTCCAAGGATCATGTCCTGTCGTAGTTACGGACTGGGACATCATCAGGAGTCTCTTCTATCGAGGGGTCTCCTGTGGGCCAGGGAAAACAAAAGAAAAAAAAAGGGAAAAAAAAAAAAAAATGAAGCGCTTCTTCTGAGGGTTGAATTCGGAAGCGTGAGACCCAGTGGTCCCTGTTACCAGTAAGCCCACAGGGATACTGGGATTCAGTCAAAGATTTCAAGTGTAAGTCTCAGGGCACTCCGGCGTCAACTTTTAATGAAGCAAGTGAGTCACCCACGGAGATGCTCTCTCGGGGCGCCGGGGTTGTCAGTAGGCTTGATGAGAGCATGTCCGATTCGAAAGGTTCGTCGAGGACATAGGGAACGGAGTCCTGTAAGGTAGTCTGCCTCAGCGGGGCGTTCTAGGTTCAATTCGTATTGACTTAATAGACAGGCATGACTTAAGGGCCAAAAAAAGGCGTGCGACATACTCACTAGTGGTGGTGTGATGGTCGTGGTAGATACGGATTGCAGACTCCATAAGGGGTAAAATGCGGGCCCTCCCTTCAGATTGTACAAGGGGCGTATCGTTGTTTTTGCCCCCACATTGACCGGCAGCCATATCTCAGCGGTCCCTCCCTTCATACCGTATTGCTGTAGCTTGAGAAGTCTCGAAGTTGCCCTCCGTCTTGAGGGGCTTACTAAGTGGATGGTACCCAAGGGTGGCCCTGAACATGTCTTGAGTATCTAAGCCTCGGGAATCTAGCTCTCTTCATCATCGAAGGCATACTTTGGGGATATGGTACAACGGAGCAGGGCCTTCCTCGAGTTGCTCTTGCTGAACTTGCGTTAGTACTCCTCTAGACTTGGCACCGCTGTGTTTTTGTTCAATAGAGGGGAACCTCTGGAGTTGCCTTAAAGAGGAGTCCAAAGCCTCAGGGGTCGTGGTTTTGATAGGGGGAACAGTGGGGGGGATGGTTTCTATGGAGTCAATGCAGGGTGAAGCGGGCCTCATCTCTAGAGTTGATTTGGGGCCCATGGGAGCTCCTTCGCGCACTTGCGCATATGCTCAGGTGTGACCTCAGGGTCCCTCTCTACTTGTGACAGTGCGTTTTTTTTTGCGGGACTGTCTCGACATCCATCAAGCAAGTCGAGGCTCCTGACATGTTTTCAGGGGGCTCACGGAATTGCTCTGCATGCATGTGCAGGGGAATCGGGCCTCATCTCGCTTGGAGGGGGGAAGTCTCATGGGTTTTTCTCGAGTTGCGGCGGGGACCTGGGGTACATTCTCGACTTACGGCGGGGATGGCCCTTCAACCCTCGTGTTTGTTCAACGAAGTCAGGACTCCTGTCGAGTTACGAGGGACACCTCAGGAGTCTCTTCGAGGCTTGGCAGGGCAAAAGGACGCTTCTCGAGGTGAGTCGGGAGACCCAGGGTCCCTTTCCAGTAGCCACAGGGATACTGGGATTCCTGTCAATGTTCAAGAGGAGTCAGGCTCCGTCAAATTTTTGAAGCAGTGAGCTCTGCGTGCCTCTCGAGGTGTCAGAGGCATGTGAGGCATTCCGGTCGAAAGGAGTCGGGGACCTAGGGCTTTCTCTAGGGACTCCACAGGTGGTGCAAGACATCCCCTTCACCTTGTGAGATGAAAGACTAGACTGTATTCAAGCCACTGCAAGGAAAGCCGGCCTCCTTTCGAGTCATGGGCTTCTCGGTGTATATGCCCATTGAGTGGCAGCAATCTCAGGGTCCCTCTAACCTCATACCTATTGCTGAGAGAAGCCTCCTCTTGAGGGGCTTGTGGAAAGGTGGCCTACGTCTTGAGTCTAAGCCAGGAATCAGCTCTCATCTCGAGGCAATTTTGGGGTACACGGAGCAGTCCTCGAGTTGCTCTGCTGAACTTGGTACTCTCTAGACTTGGCCCGTTGTTCTCGGGGAACCTCTGGAGTTGCCTAAAAGGGAGTCAAGCCTCAGGTCGTGTTTGATGGGGAACGGGGGATGGCTCTGGAGTCAATGCAGGGGAAGCGGGCCTCATCTCGAGTTTGATTTGGGGCCCATGGAGCTCCTTCGCGAATGCTGGTGTGACCTCAGGGTCCCTCTCTACTTGTGACAGTGTTTTTGCGGACTGTCTCGACATCCATCAAGGCAAGTCGAGGCTCCTGACATGTTTCAGGGGGCTCACGGAATTGCTCTCTGCATGCAGTGCAGGGGAATCGGGCCTCATCTCGCTTGGAGGGGGAAGTCTCATGGTTTTTCTCGAGTTGCGGCGGGGACCTGGGGTACATTCTCGACTTACGGCGGGGATGGCCCTTCAACCCTCGTGTTGGTTCAACGAAGTCAGGACTCCTGTCGAGTTACGAGGGACACCTCAGGAGTCTCTTCGAGGCTTGGCAGGGCAAAAGGGAACGCTTCTCGAGGTGAGTCGGGAGACCCAGGGTCCCTTTCCAGTAGCCACAGGGATACTGGGATTCCTGTCAATGTTCAAGAGGAGTCAGGCTCCGTCAAATATTGAAGCAGTGAGCTCTGCGTGCCTCTCGAGGTGTCAGAGGCATGTGAGGCATTCCGTCGAAAGGAGTCGGGGACCTAGGCTTTCTCTAGGGACTCCACAGGTGGTGCAGACATCCCTTCACCTTGTGAGATGAAAGACTAGACTGTATTCAAGCCACTGCAAGGAAAGCCGGCCTCCTTTCGAGTCAGGGCTTCTCGGTGTATATGCCCATTGAGGCAGCAATCTCAGGGTCCCTCCCTCATACCTATTGCTGAGAGAAGCCTCCTCTTGAAGGGGCTTGTGGGAAAGGTGGCCTACGTCTTGAGTCTAAGCCAGTGAATCAGCTCTCATCTCGAGGCAATTTGGGGTACACGGGATAGGAGCAGTCCTCGAGTTGCTCTGCTGAACTTGGTACTCTCTAGACGTTGGCCCGTTGTTCTCCGGGAACCTCTGGAGTTGCCTAAAGGAGTCAAGCCTCAGGTCGTGTTTGATGGGGAACGGGGGATGGCTCTGGAGTCAATGCAGGGGAAGCGGGCCTCATCTCGAGTTGATTTGGGGCCCATGGAGCTCCTTCGCGATGCTGGTGTGACCTCAGGTCCATCTCTCTACTTGTGACAGTGTTTTTTGCGGACTGTCTCGACAGAACCATCAAGCAAGTCGAGGCTCCTGACATGTTTTCAGGGGGGCTCACGGAATTGCTCTGCATGCAGTGCAGGGAATCGTGCCTCATCTCGCTTGGAGGGGGAAGTCTCATGGTTTTTTCTCGAGTTGCGGCGAGGGACCTGGGTGGGTACATTCTCGACACTCTTACGGCGGGATGGCCCTTCAACCCTCGTGTTGGTTCAACGAAGTCAGGACTCCTGTCGAGTTACGAGGGACACCTCAGGAGTCTCTTCGAGGCTTGGCAAGGCAAAAGGACGCTCTTCTCGAGGTGAGTCGGGAGACCCAGGGTCCCTTTCCAGTAGCCACAGGGATACTGGGATTCCTGTCAAATGGTTCAAGGTGAGGAGTCAGGCTCCGTCAAATTTTGAAAGCAGTGAGCTCTGCGTGCCTCTCGAGGTGTCCAGAGGCATGTGAAGGCATTCCGTCGAAAGGAGTCGGGGACCTAGGGCTTTCTCTAGGGACTCCACAGGTGGTGTGCAGACATCCCTTCACCTTGTGTGAGATGAAAGACTTAAGACTGTATTCAAGCCACTGCAAGGAAACCCGGCCTCCTTTCGAGTCAGGGCTTCTCGGTGTATATGCCCATTGAGGCAGCAATCTCAGGGTCCCTCCCTCATACCTATTGCTGAGAGAAGCCTCCTCTTGAGGGGCTTGTGGAAAGGTGGTCCTACGTCTTGAGTCTAAGCCAGGGAATCAGCTCTCATCTCGAGGCAATTTGGGGTACACTGGAGCAGTCCTCGAGTTTGCTCTCTGAACTTGGTACTCCTCTAGACTTTGGCCCGTTGTTCCCTCGGGGAACCTCTGGAGTTGCCTAAAGGGAGTCAAGCCTCAGGTCGTGTTTGATGGGGAACGGGGGATGGCTCTGGAGTCAATGCAGGGGAAGCGGGCCTCATCTCGAGTTGATTTGGGGCCCATGGAGCTCCTTCGCGATGCTGTGTGACCTCAGGGTCCCTCTCTACTTGTGACGCAGTTGTTTTTGCGGCTGGGACTCAGTCTCGAACACTCCATCAAGCAAGTCGAGAGGCTCCTGACATGTTTCAGTTTCAGGGGGCTCACGGAATTGCTCTGCATAGCAGTGCAGGGAATCGAGGGCCTCATCTCGCTTGGTAGGGGGACAGTCTCATGGTTTTTTTCTCGAAGCACATTGCGGCGGGGACCTGGGGTACATTCTCGACTTACCGACGGGCGGGGATGGCCCTTCAACAACCCTCGTGTTTGTTCAACGAAGTCAGGACTCCTGTCGAGTTACGAGGGACACCTCAGGAGTCTCTTCCGAGCTTGGCAGGGGCAAAAGGAACGCTTCTCTCGAGGTGAGTCGGGAGACCCAGGGTCCCTTTCCAGTAGCCACAGGGATACTGGATTCCTGTCAATGTTCAAGAGGAGTCAGGCTCCGTCAAATTTTGAAGCAGTGAGCACTGCGTGCCTCTCGAGGTGTCAGAGGCATGTGAGGCATTCCGTCGAAAGGAGAGTCGGGGACCTAGGGCTTTCTCTAGGGACTCCACAGGTAGGTGCAGACAAGTCCCTTCAGCTTGTGAGATGAAATAGACTAGACTGTATTCAAGCCACTGCAAGGAAAGCCGGCCTCCTTTTCGAGTCAGGGGGGCTTCTCGGTGTATATGCCCATTGAGGCAGCAATCTCTCAGGGTCCCTCCCTCATACCTATTGCTGAGAGAAGCCTCCTCTTGAGGGGGCTCACATTGGGGGAAGGTGGCCTACGTCTTGAGTCTAAGCCAGGGAATCAGCTCTCATCACGAGGCAATTTGGGGTACACCGGAGCAGTCCTCGAGTTGCTCTGCTGATCTTGGTACTCCTCTAGACTTGGCCCGTTGTTCTCGGGGAACCTCTGGAGTTGCCTAAAGGGAGTCAAGCCTCCAGGTCGTGTTTGATGGGGAACGGGGGATGCTCTGGAGTCAATGCAGGGGAAGCGGGCCTCATCTCGAGTTGATTTGGGGCCCATGGAGCTCCTTCGCGATGCTGGTGTGACCTCAGGGTCTCCTCTCTATACTTGTGACAGTGTTTTTGCGGACTGTCTCGACATCCATCAAGCAAGTCGAGGCGTCCTGACATGTTTCAGGGAGGCTCACGGAATAGATGCGCTCATGCATGCAGAGAGTGCATGGGGAATCGGGCCTCATCTCGCTTGGAGTGGGGAAGTCTCATGGTTTTTCTCGAGTTTTGCGGCGGGGACCTGGGGTACATCGTCGACTTACGGCGGGGATGGCCCTTCAACCCTCGTGTTGGTTCAAAACGAAGTCAGGGACTCCGGTCGAGTTACGAGGGACACCTCAGGAGTCACTTCCGAGGCTTGCAGCAGGGCAAAAGGGACGCTTCTCGAGGTGAGTCGGGAGACCCACAGGGTCCCTTTCCAGTACGCCACAGGGATACTGGGATTCACTGTCAATGTTCAAGAGGAGTCAGGCTCCGTCAAATTTTGAAGCAGTGAGCTCTGCGTGCCTAATCGAGGTGTCAGACGGCATTCTAGGCATTCCGTCGAAAGGAGTCAGGGGACCTAGGGCTTTTTCTCTAGGGACTCCACAGGTGGTGCAGAACATCCCCTTCAGCTTGTGGAGATGAAAGACTAGACTGTCCATATTCAAGGCACTGCAAGGAAATGCTCCGGCCTCCTTTCCGAGTCAGGGCTTTCTCGGTGTAATGCCCATTGAGGCAGCAATCTCAGGGTCCCTCCCTCATACCTATTGCTGAGAGAAGCCTCCTCTTGAGGGGCCTTGTGGAAAGGTGGCCTACGTCGTTGAGTCTAAGCAGGGAATCCAGCTCTCATCTCGAGGATCAATTTGGGGTACACGGAGCAGTCCTCGAGTTGCGCTGCTGAAATACGTACTCCTCTAAGACTTTTGGGCCCGTTGTCTCCGGTACATCTGGAGTTTGCCTAAAGGGAGTCAAGGCGTCAAGTCGTGGTTTGATGGGGAACGGGGGGAAATGGCTCTGGATGTCATTGCAGGGAAGCGGGCCCCTCATCTGCGAGTTGATTTGGGGCCCCATGGATCTCCTTCGCGATGGTGGTGGGTGACCCCCAGGGTCCACTCCATCTAAACTTGTGACAGTGTTTTTTGTGCGGACTGTCTTCTACACCCATCAAGCAAGTTCTAGGCTCCTGACATGTTTGGAAGGGGGCTCACGGAATTGCTCTGCATGCAGTGCAGGGGAATCGGGCCTCATCTCGCTTGGGGGGAAGTCTCATGGTTTTTCTCGAGTTGCGGCGGGGACCTGGGGTACATTCTCGACTTACGGCGGGGATGGCCCTTCAACCCTCGTGTTTGTTCAACGAAGTCAGGACTCCTGTCGAGTTACGAGGGACACCTCAGGAGTCTCTTCGAGGCTTGGCAGGGCAAAAGGGACGCTTCTCGAGGTGAGTCGGGAGACCCAGGGTCCCTTTCCAGTAGCCACAGGGATACTGGGATTCCTGTCAATGTTCAAGAGGAGTCAGGCTCCGTCAAATTTTGAAGCAGTGAGCTCTGCGTGCCTCTCGAGGTGTCAGAGGCATGTGAGGCATTCCGTCGAAAGGAGTCGGGGACCTAGGGCTTTCTCTAGGGACTCCACAGGTGGTGCAGACATCCCTTCACCTTGTGAGATGAAAGACTAGACTGTATTCAAGCCACTGCAAGGAAACCCGGCCTCCTTTCGAGTCAGGGCTTCTCGGTGTATATGCCCATTGAGGCAGCAATCTCAGGGTCCCTCCCTCATACCTATTGCTGAGAGAAGCCTCCTCTTGAGGGGCTTGTGGAAAGGTGGCCTACGTCTTGAGTCTAAGCCAGGGAATCAGCTCTCATCTCGAGGCAATTTGGGGTACACGGAGCAGTCCTCGAGTTGCTCTGCTGAACTTGGTACTCCTCTAGACTTGGCCCGTTGTTCTCGGGGAACCTCTGGAGTTGCCTAAAGGGAGTCAAGCCTCAGGTCGTGTTTGATGGGGAACGGGGGATGGCTCTGGAGTCAATGCAGGGGAAGCGGGCCTCATCTCGAGTTGATTTGGGGCCCATGGAGCTCCTTCGCGATGCTGGTGTGACCTCAGGGTCCCTCTCTACTTGTGACAGTGTTTTTTGCGGACTGTCTCGACATCCATCAAGCAAGTCGAGGCTCCTGACATGTTTCAGGGGGCTCACGGAATTGCTCTGCATGAAAAGAGACGCTTCTCGAGGTGAAGTCGGGAGGACCCAGGGTCCACTTTCCAGTAGCCACAGGGATACTGAGGATTCCTGTCAATGTTCAAGAGGAGTCAGGCTCGTCAAATTTTGAAAGCAGTGAGCTCTGCGTGTCCTCTCGAGTAGTGTCAGAGGCATGTGAGGCATTCGTCGAAAGGAGTCGGGGACCTAGGGCTTTCTCTAGGGACTCCACAGGTGGTGCAGACATCCTTCAGCTTGTGAGATGAAAGACTAGACTGTATTCAAGCCACTGCAAGGAAACGCGGCCTCCTTTCGAGTCAGGGCTTCTCGGTGTATATGCCCATTGAGGCAGCAATCTCAGGGTCCCTCCCTCATACCTATTGCTGAGAGAAGCCTCCTCTTGAGGGGCTTGTGGAAAGGTGGCCTACGTCTTGAGTCTAAGCCAGGGAATCAGCTCTCATCTCGAGGCAATTTGGGGTACACGGAGCAGTCCTCGAGTTGCTCTGCTGAACTTGGTACTCCTCTAGACTTGGCCCGTTTGTTCTCGGGGAACTCTCTGGAGTTGCCTAAAGGGAGTCAAGCCTCAGGTCGTGTTTGATGGGGAACGGGGGATGGCTCTGGAGTCAATGCAGGGGAAGCGGGGCCTCATCTCGAGTTGATTTGGGGCCCATGGAGCTCCTTCGCGATGCTGGTGTGACCTCAGGGGTCCCTCTCTACATTGTGACAGTGTTTTTGCGGACTGTCTCGACATCCATCAAGCAAGTCGAGGCTCCTGACATGTTTCAGGGGGCTCACGGAATTGCTCTGCATGCAGTGCAGGGGAATCGGGCCTCATCTCGCTTGGAGGGGGAAGTCTCATGGTTTTCTCGAGTTGCGGCGGGGGGACCTGGGGTACATTCTCGACTTACGGCGGGGATGGCCCTTCAACCTCGTGTTGGTTCAACGAAGTCAGGACTCCTGTCGAGTTACGAGGGACACCTCAGGAGTCTCTTCGAGGCTTGGCAGGGCAAAAGGAACGCTTCTCGAGGTGAGTCGGGAGACCCAGGGTCCCTTTCAGTAGCCACAGGGATACTGGGATTCCTGTCAATGTTCAAGAGGAGTCAGGCTCCGTCAAATTTTGAAGCAGTGAGCTCTGCGTGTAGCTCTCGAGGTGTCAGAGGCATGTGAGGCATTCCGTCGAAAGGAGTCGGGGACTAGGGCTTTCTCTAGGGACTCCACAGGTGGTGCAGACATCCCTTCAGCTTGTGAGATGAAAGACTAGACTGTATTCAAGCCACTGCAAGGAAACCCGGCCTCCTTTCGAGTCAGGGCTTCTCGGTGTATATGCCCATTGAGGCAGCAATCTCAGGGTCCCTCCCTCATACCTATTGCTGAGAGAAGCCTCCTCTTGAGGGGCTTGTGGAAAGGTGGCCTACGTCTTGAGTCTAAGCCAGGGATCAGCTCTCATCTCGAGGCAATTTGGGGTACACGGAGCAGTCCTCGAGTTGCTCTGCTGAACTTGGTACTCCTCTAGACTTGGCCCGTTGTTCTCGGGGAACCTCTGGAGTTGCCTAAAGGGAGTCAAGCCTCAGGTCGTGTTTGATGGGGAACGGGGGATGGCTCTGGAGTCAATGCAGGGGAAGCGGGGCCTCATCTCGAGTTGATTTGGGGCCCATGGAGCTCCTTCGCGATGCTGGTGTGACCTCAGGGTCCCTCTCTACTTGTGACAGTGTTTTTGCGGACTGTCTCGACATCCATCAAGCAAGTCGAGGCTCCTGACATGTTTCAGGGGGCTCACGGAATTGCTCTGCATGCAGTGCAGGGGAATCGGGCCTCATCTCGCTTGGAGGGGGAAGTCTCATGGTTTTTCTCGAGTTGCGGCGGGGACCTGGGGTACATTCTCGACTTACGGCGGGGATGGCCCTTCAACCCTCGTGTTGGTTCAACGAAGTCAGGGCTCCTGTCGAGTTACGAGGGACACCTCAGGAGTCTCTTCGAGGCTTGGCAGGGCAAAAGGAACGCTTCTCGAGGTGAGTCGGGAGACCCAGGGTCCCTTTCCAGTAGCCACAGGGGATACTGGGATTCCTGTCAATGTTCAAGAGGAGTCAGGCTCCGTCAAATTTTGAAGCAGTGAGCTCTGCGTGCCTCTCGAGGTGTCAGAGGCATGTGAGGCATTCCGTCGAAAGGAGTCGGGGACCTAGGGCTTTCTCTAGGGACTCCACAGGTGGTGCAGACATCCCTTCAGCTTGTGAGATGAAAGACTAGACTGTATTCAAGCCACTGCAAGGAAAGCCGGCCTCCTTTCGAGTCAGGGCTTCTCGGTGTATATGCCCATTGAGGCAGCAATCTCAGGGTCCCTCCCTCATACCTATTGCTGAGAGAAGCCTCCTCTTGAGGGGCTTGTGGAAAGGTGGCCTACGTCTTGAGTCTAAGCCAGGGAATCAGCTCTCATCTCGAGGCAATTTGGGGTACACGGAGCAGTCCTCGAGTTGCTCTGCTGAACTTGGTACTCCTCTAGACTTGGCCCGTTGTTCTCGGGGAACCTCTGGAGTTGCCTAAAGGGAGTCAAGCCTCAGGTCGTGTTTGATGGGGAACGGGGGATGGCTCTGGAGTCAATGCAGGGGAAGCGGGCCTCATCTCGAGTTGATTTGGGGCCCATGGAGCTCCTTCGCGATGCTGGTGTGACCTCAGGGTCCCTCTCTACTTGTGACAGTGTTTTTGCGGACTGTCTCGACATCCATCAAGCAAGTCGAGGCTCCTGACATGTTTCAGGGGGCTCACGGAATTGCTCTGCATGCAGTGCAGGGGAATCGGGCTCATCTCGCTTGGAGGGGGAAGTCTCATGGTTTTTCTCGAGTTGCGGCGGGGACCTGGGGTACATTCTCGACTTACGGCGGGGATGGCCCTTCAACCCTCGTGTTTTGTTCAACGAAGTCAGGACTCCTGTCGAGTTACGAGGGACACCTCAGGAGTCTCTTCGAGGCTTGGCAGGGCAAAAGGGACGCTTCTCGAGGTGAGTCGGGAGACCCAGGGTCCCTTTCCAGTAGCCACAGGGATACTGGGATTCCTGTCAATGTTCAAGAGGAGTCAGGCTCCGTCAAATTTTGAAGCAGTGAGCTCTGCGTGCCTCTCGAGGTGTCAGAGGCATGTGAGGCATTCCGTCGAAAGGGAGTCGGGGACCTAGGGCTTTCTCTAGGGACTCCACAGGTGGTGCAGACATCCCTTCACCTTGTGAGATGAAAGACTAGACTGTATTCAAGCCACTGCAAGGAAAGCCGGCCTCCTTTCGAGTCAGGGCTTCTCGGTGTATATGCCCATTGAGGCAGCAGCAATCTCAGGGTCCCTCCCTCATACCTATTGCTGAGAGAAGCCTCCTCTTGAGGGGCTTGTGGAAAGGTGGCCTACGTCTTGAGTCTAAGCCAGGGAATCAGCTCTCATCTCGAGGCAATTTGGGGTACACGGAGCAGTCCTCGAGTTGCTCTGCTGAACTTGGTACTCCTCTAGACTTGGCCCGTTGTTCTCGGGGAACCTCTGGAGTTGCCTAAAGGGAGTCAAGCCTCAGGTCGTGTTTGATGGGGAACGGGGGATGGCTCTGGAGTCAATGCAGGGGAAGCGGGCCTCATCTCGAGTTGATTTGGGGCCCATGGAGCTCCTTCGCGATGCTGGTGTGACCTCAGGGTCCCTCTCTACTTGTGACAGTGTTTTTGCGGACTGTCTCGACATCCATCAAGCAAGTCGAGGCTCCTGACATGTTTCAGGGGGCTCACGGAATTGCTCTGCATGCAGTGCAGGGGAATCGGGCCTCATCTCGCTTGGAGGGGGAAGTCTCATGGTTTTTCTCGAGTTGCGGCGGGGACCTGGGGTACATTCTCGACTTACGGGGGGATGGCCCTTCAACCCTCGTGTTTGTTCAACGAAGTCAGGACTCCTGTCGAGTTACGAGGGACACACCTCAGGAGTCTCTTCGAGGCTTGGCAGGGCAAAAGGGACGCTTCTCGAGGTGAGTCGGGAGACCCAGGGTCCCTTTCCAGTAGCCACAGGGATACTGGGATTCCTGTCAATGTTCAAGAGGAGTCAGGCTCCGTCAAATTTTGAAGCAGTGAGCTCTGCGTGCCTCTCGAGGTGTCAGAGGCATGTGAGGCATTCCGTCGAAAGGAGTCGGGGACCTAGGGCTTTCTCTAGGGACTCCACAGGTGGTGCAGACATCCCTTCACCTTGTGAGATGAAAGACTAGACTGTATTCAAGCCACTGCAAGGAAAGCCGGCCTCCTTTCGAGTCAGGGCTTCTCGGTGTATATGCCATTGAGGCAGCAATCTCAGGGTCCCTCCCTCATACCTATTGCTGAGAGAAGCCTCCTCTTGAGGGGCTTGTGGAAAGGTGGCCTACGTCTTGAGTCTAAGCCAGGGAATCAGCTCTCATCTCGAGGCAATTTGGGGTACACGGAGCAGTCCTCGAGTTGCTCTGCTGAACTTGGTACTCCTCTAGACTTGGCCCGTTGTTCTCGGGGAACCTCTGGAGTTGCCTAAAGGGAGTCAAGCCTCAGGTCGTGTTTGATGGGGAACGGGGGATGGCTCTGGAGTCAATGCAGGGGAAGCGGGCCTCATCTCGAGTTGATTTGGGGCCCATGGAGCTCCTTCGCGATGCTGGTGTGACCTCAGGGTCCCTCTCTACTTGTGACAGTGTTTTTGCGGACTGTCTCGACATCCATCAAGCAAGTCGAGGCTCCTGACATGTTTCAGGGGGCTCACGGAATTGCTCTGCATGCAGTGCAGGGGAATCGGGCCTCATCTCGCTTGGAGGGGAAGTCTCATGGTTTTTCTCGAGTTGCGGCGGGGACCTGGGGTACATTCTCGACTTACGGCGGGGATGGCCCTTCAACCTCGTGTTTGTTCAACGAAGTCAGGACTCCTGTCGAGTTACGAGGGACACCTCAGGAGTCTCTTCGAGGCTTGGCAGGGCAAAAGGGACGCTTCTCGAGGTGAGTCGGGAGACCCAGGGTCCCTTTCCAGTAGCCAGGGATACTGGGATTCCTGTCAATGTTCAAGAGGAGTCAGGCTCCGTCAAATTTTGAAGCAGTGAGCTTGCGTGCTCTCGAGGTGTCAGAGGCATGTGAGGCATTCCGTCGAAAGGAGTCGGGGACCTAGGGCTTTCTCTAGGGACTCCACAGGTGGTGCAGACATCCCTTCAGCTTGTGAGATGAAAGACTAGACTGTATTCAAGCCACTGCAAGGAAACCCGGCCTCCTTTCGAGTCAGGGCTTCTCGGTGTATATGCCCATTGAGGCAGCAATCTCAGGGTCCCTCCCTCATACCTATTGCTGAGAGAAGCCTCCTCTTGAGGGGCTTGTGGACCCCCCCCCCCCCCCCCCCCCCCCCCCCCCCCCCCCCCCCCCCCCCCCCCCCCCCCCCCCCCCCCCCCCCCCCCCCCCCCCCCCCCCCCCCCCCCCCCCAAGGTGGCCTACGTCTTGAGTCTAAGCCAGGGAATCAGCTCTCATCTCGAGGCAATTTGGGGTACACGGAGCAGTCTCGAGTTGCTCTGCTGAACTTGGTATCCTCTAGACTTGGCCCGTTGTTCTCGGGGAACCTCTGGAGTTGCCTAAAGGGAGTCAAGCCTCAGGTCGTGTTTGATGGGGAACGGGGGATGGCTCTGGAGTCAATGCAGGGGAAGCGGGCCTCATCTCGAGTTGATTTGGGGCCCATGGAGCTCCTTCGCGATGCTGGTGTGACCTCAGGGTCCCTCTCTACTTGTGACAGTGTTTTTTGCGGACTGTCTCGACATCCATCAAGCAAGTCGAGGCTCCTGACATGTTTCAGGGGGCTCAGGAATTGCTCTGCATGCAGTGCAGGGGGGAATCGGGCCCTCATCTCGCTTGGAGGGGGAAGTCTCATGGTTTTTCTCGAGTTGCGGCGGGGACCTGGGGTACATTCTCGACTTACGGCGGGGATGGCCCTTCAACCCTCGTGTTGGTTCAACGAAGTCAGGACTCCTGTCGAGTTACGAGGGACACCTCAGGAGTCTCTTCGAGGCTTGGCAGGGCAAAAGGAACGCTTCTCGAGGTGAGTCGGGAGACCCAGGGTCCCTTTCCAGTAGCCACAGGGATACTGGGATTCTGTCAATGTTCAAGAGGAGTCAGGCTCCGTCAAATTTTGAAGCAGTGAGCTCTGCGTGCCTCTCGAGGTGTCAGAGGCATGTGAGGCATTCCGTCGAAAGGAGTCGGGGACCTAGGGCTTTCTCTAGGGACTCCACAGGTGGTGCAGACATCCCTTCAGCTTGTGAGATGAAAGACTAGACTGTATTCAAGCCACTGCAAGGAAAGCCGGCCTCCTTTCGAGTCAGGGCTTCTCGGTGTATATGCCCATTGAGGCAGCAATCTCAGGGTCCCTCCCTCATACCTATTGCTGAGAGAAGCCTCCTCTTGAGGGGCTTGTGGAAAGGTGGCCTACGTCTTGAGTCTAAGCCAGGGAATCAGCTCTCATCTCGAGGCAATTTGGGGTACACGGAGCAGTCCTCGAGTTGCTCTGCTGAACTTGGTACTCCTCTAGACTTGGCCCGTTGTTCTCGGGGAACCTCTGGAGTTGCCTAAAGGGAGTCAAGCCTCAGGTCGTGTTTGATGGGGAACGGGGGATGGCTCTGGAGTCAATGCAGGGGAAGCGGGCCTCATCTCGAGTTGATTTGGGGCCCATGGAGCTCCTTCGCGATGCTGGTGTGACCTCAGGGTCCCTCTCTACTTGTGACAGTGTTTTTGCGGACTGTCTCGACATCCATCAAGCAAGTCGAGGCTCCTGACATGTTTCAGGGGGCTCACGGAATTGCTCTGCATGCAGTGCAGGGGAATCGGGCCTCATCTCGCTTGGAGGGGGAAGTCTCATGGTTTTTCTCGAGTTGCGGCGGGGACCTGGGGTACATTCTCGACTTACGGCGGGGATGGCCTTCAACCCTCGTGTTTGTTCAACGAAGTCAGGACTCCTGTCGAGTTACGAGGGACACCTCAGGAGTCTCTTCGAGGCTTGGCAGGGCAAAAGGAACGCTTCTCGAGGTGAGTCGGGAGACCCAGGGTCCCTTTCCAGTAGCCACAGGGATACTGGGATTCCTGTCAATGTTCAAGAGGAGTCAGGCTCCGTCAAATTTTGAAGCAGTGAGCTCTGCGTGCCTCTCGAGGTGTCAGAGGCATGTGAGGCATTCCGTCGAAAGGAGTCGGGGACCTAGGGCTTTCTCTAGGGACTCCACAGGTGGTGCAGACATCCCTTCAGCTTGTGAGATGAAAGACTAGACTGTATTCAAGCCACTGCAAGGAAAACCGGCCTCCTTTCGAGTCAGGGCTTCTCGGTGTATATGCCATTGAGGCAGCAATCTCAGGGTCCTCCCTATACCTATTGCTGAGAGAAGCCTCCTCTTGAGGGGCTTGTGGAAAGGTGGCCTACGTCTTGAGTCTAAGCCAGGGAGTCAGCTCTCATCTCGAGGCAATTTGGGGTACACGGAGCAGTCCTCGAGTTGCTCTGCTGAACTTGGTACTCCTCTAGACTTGGCCCGTTGTTCTCGGGGAACCTCTGGAGTTGCCTAAAGGGAGTCAAGCCTCAGGTCGTGTTTGATGGGGAACGGGGGATGGCTCTGGAGTCAATGCAGGGGAAGCGGGCCTCATCTCGAGTTGATTTGGGGCCCATGGAGCTCCTTCGCGATGCTGGTGTGACCTCAGGGTCCCTCTCTACTTGTGACAGTGTTTTTGCGGACTGTCTCGACATCCATCAAGCAAGTCGAGGCTCTGACATGTTTCAGGGGGCTCACGGAATTGCTCTGCATGCAGTGCAGGGGAATCGGGCCTCATCTCGCTTGGAGGGGGAAGTCTCATGGTTTTTCTCGAGTTGCGGCGGGGACCTGGGGTACATTCTCGACTTACGGCGGGGATGGCCCTTCAACCCTGTGTTTGTTCAACGAAGTACAGGACTCCTGTCGAGTTACGAGGGACACCTCAGGAGTCTCTTCGAGGCTTGGCAGGGCAAAAGGACGCTTCTCGAGGTGAGTCGGGAGACCCAGGGTCCCTTTCCAGTAGCCACAGGGATACTGGGATTCCTGTCAATGTTCAAGAGGAGTCAGGCTCCGTCAAATTTTGAAGCAGTGAGCTCTGCGTGCCTCTCGAGGTGTCAGAGGCATGTGAGGCATTCCGTCGAAAGGAGTCGGGGACCTAGGGCTTTCTCTAGGGACTCCACAGGTGGTGCAGACATCCCTTCAGCTTGTGAGATGAAAGACTAGACTGTATTCAAGCCACTGCAAGGAAAGCCGGCCTCCTTTCGAGTCAGGGCTTCTCGGTGTATATGCCCATTGAGGCAGCAATTCAGGGTCCCTCCCTCATACCTATTGCTGAGAGAAGCCTCCTCTTGAGGGGCTTGTGGAAAGGTGGCTACGTCTTGAGTCTAAGCCAGGGAATCAGCTCTCATCTCGAGGCAATTTGGGGTACACGGAGCAGTCCTCGAGTTGCTCTGCTGAACTTGGTATCTCTAGACTTGGCCCGTTGTTCTCGGGGAACCTCTGGAGTTGCCTAAAGGGAGTCAAGCCTCAGGTCGTGTTTGATGGGGAACGGGGGATGGCTCTGGAGTCAATGCAGGGAAGCGGGCCTCATCTCGAGTTGATTTGGGGCCCATGGAGCTCCTTCGCGATGCTGGTGTGACTCAGGGTCCCTCTCTACTTGTGACAGTGTTTTTGCGGACTGTCTCGACATCCATCAAGCAAGTCGAGGCTCCTGACATGTTTCAGGGGGCTCACGGAATTGCTCTGCATGCAGTGCAGGGGAATCGGGCTCTCATCTCGCTTGGAGGGGGAAGTCTCATGGTTTTTCTCGAGTTGCGGCGGGGACTGGGGTACATTCTCGACTTACGGCGGGGATGGCCCTTCAACCCTCGTGTTGGTTTCAACGAAGTCAGGATCCTGTCGAGTTACGAGGGACACCTCAGGAGTCTCTTCGAGGCTTGGCAGGGCAAAAGGAACGCTTCTCGAGGTGGAGTCGGGAGACCCAGGGTCCCCTTTCCCAGTAGCCACAGGGATACTGGGATTCCTGTCAATGTTCAGAGAGAGTCAGGCTCCGTCAAATTTTGAAGCAGTGAGCTCTGCGTGCCTCTCGAGGTGTCAGAGGCAATGTGAGGCATTCCGTCGAAAGGAGTCGGGGACCTAGGGCTTTCTCTAGGGACTCCACAGGTGGTGCAGACATCCCTTCAGCTTGTGAGATGAAAGACTAGACTGTATTCAAGCCACTGCAAGGAAAGGGCACTCCTTTCGAGTCAGGGCTTCTCGGTGTATATGCCCTTTGAGGCAGCAATTCAGGGTCCCTCCCTCATACCTATTGCTGAGAGAAGCCTCCTCTTGAGGGGGGTTGTGGAAAGGTGGCCTACGTTTGAGTCTAAGCAGGGAATCAGCTCCTCATCTCGAGGCAATTTGGGGTACACGGAGCAGTCCTCGAGTTGCTCTGCTGAACTTGGTACTCCTCTAGACTTGGCCCGTTGTTCTCGGGGACCCTCTGGAGTTGCCTAAAGGGAGTCAAGCCTCAGGTCGTGTTTGATGGGGAACGGGGGATGGCTCTGGAGTCAATGCAGGGGAAGCGGGCCTCATCTCGAGTATGATTTGGGGCCACATGGAGCTCCTTCGCGATTGCTGGTGTGACCTCAGGGTCCTTCTCTACTTGTGACAGTGTTTTTGCGGACTGTCTCGACATCCATCAAGCAAGTCCCCGAGGCGCCTGACATTGTTTCAGGGGGCCTCACGGAATTGCTTGCATGCAGTGCAGGGGAATCGGGGCCTCATCTCGCCTTGGAGGGGGGAAGTCTCATGGTTTTTCTCCGAGTTGCGGCGGGGACCCCTGGGGTACAATTCTCGACTTACGGCGGGGATGGCCCTTCAACCTCGTGTTGGTTTTTCAACGAAGTCAGGGACTCCTGTACCGAGTTACAAGGGACCCAACTCAGGAGTCTCTTCGAGGCTTTTTGGCAAGGGCAAAAGAAACGCCTTCTCGAGGTGAGTCGGGAGAGCCCCCCAGGGGTCCCTTTCCAGTAGCACCCACCAGGGATAACTGGGGATTCCCCCTGTCAATGTTCAAGAAGGAGTCAGGCTCCGTCAAATTTGAAGCAGTGAGCATCTGCCGGGTGCCCTCTCGAGGTGTGTCAGAGGCAATGTGAGGATTCATTCCGTCGAACAGGAATTAGTCCGGGGTGACCCGCTAGACAGGCCTTTTTACTCTAGGGAACCCCTTTCCCAAAACAGGTGGTGCAGACCATTATCACCTTCAGACATTGTGCGTAAGAATACGACTAAGAAACGGATAAATACAAAGGCCACTGCAGTAGTGAAAGGCGGCTCTCCCTTTCGAAGTTCAGGTGCCCTTCGCGGTGTAATATCCCCACTTTGAACGCAGCCATCACCGGGTTCCTCCCCCCTCCTCTCAAAACCTAATTGCTTGAGGGAAGCCCGTCCTCTTGAGGGGGTGCCTTTTTGGTGAGGATAAGAATGGCCCAACCGTCCCTGAAAGTTTTCCTTACGCAGGGAAGTCTACCCCTCCTCTCCAACTCGAGGCCCAATTGGGGGTTCACAACGGTAGGCAGTTCCCCCCCTCGAAAGTTGCCCCTTACTGCATTAAAACCTTGGGTAACTCCCTCATAGAAAAACCTTGGGCCCGTTTAGTTCGCGGCGGATCCTCTGGACAGTATTTGCCACCCCCTAAAAGGAGTCAAGCCCTCCAGGCTCGGTGTTTGTTGAACTGGGGGGAAACGTGGGGGAGGGCGCTTGGAGTCCCAATGGCAGGGGAAGCCCCCCGGCCACTTACCCTCTCCGAAAAAGTTGATTTATTGCGGCCACCATGGTAGTTCCCGTCGCGATGCGGGTGGTTGGGACCCTCAAGGTGGCTACCCCCCCCCACCCCCCCCTCCCTCTAACTTGTGACCAGTGTTATTTTTGGCCGAGACCGTCTCGACCCCCATCCAACCAAGGCCTAAGTTCCCGAGGGCTCCTGGACCTGTTTTCTAGGAGTTGTCTCCCAGGGAGTTGGGCCCCTGTGCATGCCAAGTGCAAGAGGATTAATCGGGGCCCCCCTCATCTCGCTTGGATGGGGAGACGTTCTCCACCCCCCCCCCACCCCCCCCCTCATGTTTTTTTCCCTTCGAGTTGCGGCGGGGGGACCTGGGGTAAACCAACACAATTCTCTCGACTTACCGGCGGGATGGCCCTTCAACCCTCCCGAGTTTTGGTTTATATCAACCCGAAGTCAGGACCTCCTCCAGTGTCGAGTTACAGAGGGACACCCCTCGGACAGGAGTCCCTCTTCCTGAGAGGCCTTGGTCAGGGCAAAAGGAAACGCATCTTCTCTTCTTCGAGGCTGAGCTCGGGAGACCCAGGGTCCACCCTTGTCCCCCAAGGTTTCAGCCCCACGCAGGGATACTGGGGGATTCACTGTCCAAATGTTCAAGGAGGAGTCCAGCATCTCCGTCAAATTTGAAATAGCAGTGAGCTCCTGTCGTGCCATCTCGGGGGGTGTACAGAGGCAATGTGAGGCATCTCCGTCGAAAAGGAGTCGGGGACCCCTAGGGCCTTTACTCTAGCGGACTCCTCCACAGGCTGGTGTGCCCAGACCTTTCCGACAAGGCTCCCTTCACGATTGTGAGTTATAAAGACTAGACTTGTGTATTTCAAGCCACTGCAAGGAAAAGCCGGCACCCTGCCTGACGGCTTCTCTTTCGATGGTCGGGCTATCTCGGTGTATAGTGACATCCATTGAGGCAGCAATCTCAGGGTCCCTCCCCCTCATACCTATTGCTAGAGAGACCAAGCCCTCCCTCTTGAGAGGGCTTGTGGAGAAAGGTGGCCCCCTACGTCTTATGAGGGTCTAAGCCAGGGAAGTCAGCTTCACATCTCGAGGCCAAATTTGGAGGTACCGGCGCAAGTCTAAGAGTTGACTTGAATGAACTGGTACTCTCTAGACTTGGCCCGTTGTTCTCGGGGAACCTCTGGAGTTGCCTAAAGGGAGTCAAGCCTCAGGTCGTGTTTGATGGGGAACGGGGGATGGCTCTGGAGTCAATGCAGGGGAAGCGGGCCTCATCTCGAGTTGATTTGGGGCCCATGGAGCTCCTTCGCGATGCTGGTGTGACCTCAGGGTCCCTCTCTACTTGTGACAGTGTTTTTGCGGACTGTCTCGACATCCATCAAGCAAGTCGAGGCTCCTGACATGTTTCAGGGGGCTCACGGAATTGCTCTGCATGCAGTGCAGGGGAATCGGGCCTCATCTCGCTTGGAGGGGAAGTCTCATGGTTTTTCTCGAGTTGCGGCGGGGACCTGGGGTACATTCTCGACTTACGGCGGGGATGGCCCTTCAACCCTCGTGTTTGTTCAACGAAGTCAGGACTCCTGTCGAGTTACGAGGGACACCTCAGGAGTCTCTTCGAGGCTTGGCAGGGCAAAAGGGACGCTTCTCGAGGTGAGTCGGGAGACCCAGGGTCCCTTTCCAGTAGCCACAGGGATACTGGGATTCCTGTCAATGTTCAAGAGGAGTCAGGCTCCGTCAAATTTTGAAGCAGTGAGCTCTGCGTGCCTCTCGAGGTGTCAGAGGCATGTGAGGCATTCCGTCGAAAGGAGTCGGGGACCTAGGGCTTTCTCTAGGGACTCCACAGGTGGTGCAGACATCCCTTCACCTTGTGAGATGAAAGACTAGACTGTATTCAAGCCACTGCAAGGAAACCCGGCCTCCTTTCGAGTCAGGGCTTCTCGGTGTATATGCCCATTGAGGCAGCAATCTCAGGGTCCCTCCCTCATACCTATTGCTGAGAGAAGCCTCCTCTTGAGGGGCTTGTGGAAAGGTGGCCTACGTCTTGAGTCTAAGCCAGGGAATCAGCTCTCATCTCGAGGCAATTTGGGGTACACGGAGCAGTCCTCGAGTTGCTCTGCTGAACTTGGTACTCCTCTAGACTTGGCCCGTTGTTCTCGGGGAACCTCTGGAGTTGCCTAAAGGGAGTCAAGCCTCAGGTCGTGTTTGATGGGGAACTGGGGATGGCTCTGGAGTCAATGCAGGGGAAGCGGGCCTCATCTCGAGTTGATTTGGGGCCCATGGAGCTCCTTCGCGATGCTGGTGTGACCTCAGGGTCCCTCTCTACTTGTGACAGTGTTTTTGCGGACTGTCTCGACATCCATCAAGCAAGTCGAGGCTCCTGACATGTTTCAGGGGGCTCACGGAATTGCTCTGCATGCAGTGCAGGGGAATCGGGCCTCATCTCGCTTGGAGGGGGAAGTCTCATGGTTTTTCTCGAGTTGCGGCGGGGACCTGGGGTACATTCTCGACTTACGGCGGGGATGGCCCTTCAACCCTCGTGTTTGTTCAACGAAGTCAGGACTCCTGTCGAGTTACGAGGGACACCTCAGGAGTCTCTTCGAGGCTTGGCAGGGCAAAAGGGACGCTTCTCGAGGTGAGTCGGGAGACCCAGGGTCCCTTTCCAGTAGCCACAGGGATACTGGGATTCCTGTCAATGTTCAAGAGGAGTCAGGCTCCGTCAAATTTTGAAGCAGTGAGCTCTGCGTGCCTCTCGAGGTGTCAGAGGCATGTGAGGCATTCCGTCGAAAGGAGTCGGGGACCTAGGGCTTTCTCTAGGGACTCCACAGGTGGTGCAGACATCCCTTCACCTTGTGAGATGAAAGACTAGACTGTATTCAAGCCACTGCAAGGAAACCCGGCCTCCTTTCGAGTCAGGGCTTCTCGGTGTATATGCCCATTGAGGCAGCAATCTCAGGGTCCCTCCCTCATACCTATTGCTGAGAGAAGCCTCCTCTTGAGGGGCTTGTGGAAAGGTGGCCTACGTCTTGAGTCTAAGCCAGGGAATCAGCTCTCATCTCGAGGCAATTTGGGGTACACGGAGCAGTCCTCGAGTTGCTCTGCTGAACTTGGTACTCCTCTAGACTTGGCCCGTTGTTCTCGGGGAACCTCTGGAGTTGCCTAAAGGGAGTCAAGCCTCAGGTCGTGTTTGATGGGGAACGGGGGATGGCTCTGGAGTCAATGCAGGGGAAGCGGGCCTCATCTCGAGTTGATTTGGGGCCCATGGAGCTCCTTCGCGATGCTGGTGTGACCTCAGGGTCCCTCTCTACTTGTGACAGTGTTTTTGCGGACTGTCTCGACATCCATCAAGCAAGTCGAGGCTCCTGACATGTTTCAGGGGGCTCACGGAATTGCTCTGCATGCAGTGCAGGGGAATCGGGCCTCATCTCGCTTGGAGGGGGAAGTCTCATGGTTTTTCTCGAGTTGCGGCGGGGACCTGGGGTACATTCTCGACTTACGGCGGGGATGGCCCTTCAACCCTCGTGTTTGTTCAACGAAGTCAGGACTCCCTGTCGAGTTACGAGGGACACCTCAGGAGTCTCTTCGAGGCTTGGCAGGGCAAAAGGGACGCTTCTCGAGGTGAGTCGGGAGACCCAGGGTCCCTTTCCAGTAGCCACAGGGATACTGGGATTCCTGTCAATGTTCAAGAGGAGTCAGGCTCCGTCAAATTTTGAAGCAGTGAGCTCTGCGTGCCTCTCGAGGTGTCAGAGGCATGTGAGGCATTCCGTCGAAAGGAGTCGGGGACCTAGGGCTTTCTCTAGGGACTCCACAGGTGGTGCAGACATCCCTTCACCTTGTGAGATGAAAGACTAGACTGTATTCAAGCCACTGCAAGGAAACCCGGCCTCCTTTCGAGTCAGGGCTTCTCGGTGTATATGCCCATTGAGGCAGCAATCTCAGGGTCCCTCCCTCATACCTATTGCTGAGAGAAGCCTCCTCTTGAGGGGCTTGTGGAAAGGTGGCCTACGTCTTGAGTCTAAGCCAGGGAATCAGCTCTCATCTCGAGGCAATTTTTGGGGTACACGGAGCAGTCCTCGAGTTGCTCTGCTGAACTTGGTACTCCTCTAGACTTGGCCCGTTGTTCTCGGGGAACCTCTGGAGTTGCCTAAAGGGAGTCAAGCCTCAGGTCGTGTTTGATGGGGGGGGGATGGCTCTGGAGTCAATGCAGGGGAAGCGGGCCTCATCTCGAGTTGATTTGGGGCCCATGGAGCTCCTTCGCGATGCTGGTGTGACCTCAGGGTCCCTCTCTACTTGTGACAGTGTTTTTGCGGACTGTCTCGACATCCATCAAGCAAGTCGAGGCTCCTGACATGTTTCAGGGGGCTCACGGAATTGCTCTGCATGCAGTGCAGGGGAATCGGGCCTCATCTCGCTTGGAGGGGGAAGTCTCATGGTTTTTCTCGAGTTGCGGCGGGGACCTGGGGTACATTCTCGACTTACGGCGGGGATGGCCCTTCAACCCTCGTGTTTGTTCAACGAAGTCAGGACTCCTGTCGAGTTACGAGGGACACCTCAGGAGTCTCTTCGAGGCTTGGCAGGGCAAAAGGGACGCTTCTCGAGGTGAGAGTCGGGAGACCCAGGGTCCCTTTCCAGTAGCCACAGGGATACTGGGATTCCTGTCAATGTTCAAGAGGAGTCAGGCTCCGTCAAATTTTGAAGCAGTGAGCTCTGCGTGCCTCTCGAGGTGTCAGAGGCATGTGAGGCATTCCGTCGAAAGGAGTCGGGGACCTAGGGCTTTCTCTAGGGACTCCACAGGTGGTGCAGACATCCCTTCACCTTGTGAGATGAAAGACTAGACTGTATTCAAGCCACTGCAAGGAAACCCGGCCTCCTTTCGAGTCAGGGCTTCTCGGTGTATATGCCCATTGAGGCAGCAATCTCAGGGTCCCTCCCTCATACCTATTGCTGAGAGAAGCCTCCTCTTGAGGGGCTTGTGGAAAGGTGGCCTACGTCTTGAGTCTAAGCCAGGGAATCAGCTCTCATCTCGAGGCAATTTGGGGTACACGGAGCAGTCCTCGAGTTGCTCTGCTGAACTTGGTACTCCTCTAGACTTGGCCCGTTGTTCTCGGGGAACCTCTGGAGTTGCCTAAAGGGAGTCAAGCCTCAGGTCGTGTTTGATGGGGAACGGGGGATGGCTCTGGAGTCAATGCAGGGGAAGCGGGCCTCATCTCGAGTTGATTTGGGGCCCATGGAGCTCCTTCGCGATGCTGGTGTGACCTCAGGGTCCCTCTCTACTTGTGACAGTGTTTTTGCGGACTGTCTCGACATCCATCAAGCAAGTCGAGGCTCCTGACATGTTTCAGGGGGCTCACGGAATTGCTCTGCATGCAGTGCAGGGGAATCGGGCCTCATCTCGCTTGGAGGGGGAAGTCTCATGGTTTTTCTCGAGTTGCGGCGGGGACCTGGGGTACATTCTCGACTTACGGCGGGGATGGCCCTTCAACCCTCGTGTTTGTTCAACGAAGTCAGGACTCCTGTCGAGTTACGAGGGACACCTCAGGAGTCTCTTCGAGGCTTGGCAGGGCAAAAGGGACGCTTCTCGAGGTGAGTCGGGAGACCCAGGGTCCCTTTCCAGTAGCCACAGGGATACTGGGATTCCTGTCAATGTTCAAGAGGAGTCAGGCTACCGTCAAATGTTTGAAGCACGATGAGCTCCTGCGTGCGGAGGGGGGGATCTCTCGAGGTGTGTCAGAGGCATGTGACGGCCATCCAGTCGAAAGGATGTCGGGGACCTAGGCCCTTTCTCTAAGGACTCCCTTCACCAGGTAGGTCGCCAGGACATCCCCTTCGCTCGTGTGTAGGATGAATTTGAGATGAAAACGACTACTAAAGACTGTTATTCAAAGCCACCTGGAGAGGGAAAAGCACGGCACTCCCGTTCTGAAGTACATGGGCCAGATTCTACTTGAGATTTTTTGTATATTGCCCAATATGACGGCCAAGCATAAATTACTCTGGGTACCCTCACTTCATACCTATTGCCTGAACGAGAGGGTGCTAGCCTCATTTGGTGCGGGGCTTACTGCTGCATGGTTCTAAATGGCTGGCCGTGTCGGAACTCTGAGTCAAGCAAGGGAAAGGGTTTATAATCACAAACTCTCTACTCTCGAAACAGGGACACATATCGCGGTACATCGGAAAGCCAGCAAAAAGCATGCTCCCATACGAGTTAGACCCCTGCTTGCTGAACTTGATTGGTACTCCTCTTAGACTTGGCCCCTTGTTCACCTCGGGGATCCTCTGGAGTTTGGCCTAAAGGGATTCAAGCCTCATGTCGTGTTTGATGCGGCGAGCGAACGAAGGGGGGATAGGCTCTGCGAAGTCAATGCAAGGCAAGGGAAGCGTGGGCCTAATCTCGAGTTTGTTTTGGGGCCCATGAAGAGCTCCTTCGCGAATGCTGGTGTGACCTCCAGGGTCCCTACTCTACTTGTGACAGTTAGTTTTTAGTCCCGCGGACTGTACGACATCCATCAAGCTAGTCGAGGCTCCCTGACATGTTTCAGAGAGGGCTCACCGGAATTGACTTCTGCAGTGCAGTGCAGGTGGGAAATGCGCGAGGCTTCATCATCCCTTTCGCTTAGGTGTGGAGATAGAGTACTCATGGTTAGTTCTCAGAGTTGATTGTCAGGCTGGGGCAGGGACCTCCTGAGGGTACATATCTACCTGATCTTAGCGGCGCCGGGCCTAAATTGGCCCTTCAACCCTCGTGTGTTGTTCAACGAATAAACGTCAGGAGTATTCCTGTCGAGTTAGCAGAGGCACGACACCTCAGCGCAGGTCTCTTCAGCGAGGCTCTGGCAGGGCAAAAGGAACGCTTCTACCAGGAGGTGATTTCTTCGGAGACCCAGGGTACCTTTCCAGGAGCCACAGGGATACTGGGATTCCTGTCAATGTTCAAGAGGAGTTCAGGCTCCGTCAAATTTTGAAGCAGTGAGCAGCCAGTCGCTCTAAAGCCGTGCCTCTCGAGCTGGTGTCAGAGGCATGTGATGGCATTCCGTCGAAAGGAGTCGGGGACTATAGGGCTTTCTCTAGCGGACTCCACAGGTGGTGCAGACATTCCCTCTTCACCTGGCAACACTGTGAGATGAAAGACTAGACTGTATTCAAGCCACTGCAAGAGCGAAAGTCCGGCCTCCTTTCGAGTCGGGGGAGCTTCTCTGTAGTGTATATGCCCATTGAGGCAGCAAATCTCAGGGTTCCCTCCCTACATACCTTTCCTATTGAATGAGATAGAGAAGCCTCCTCTTGAGGGGGCTTGTGGAAAGATGTGGCCTTCGTCTTGAGTCTAAGCCAGGAACGCAGACTCCGAACATCAGCTCTCATCTCGAGGCAATTTGGGGTACACGGAGCAGTCCTCTGAGTTGCTGCCTGCTGAACTATGGTACTCCTCTAGACACTTGGGCCCGTTGTTCTCGGGGGGAGGAGAACCTCTGGAAGTTGCCTAAAGGGAGTCAAGGCCTCAGTCGTGTTTGATGGGGAACGGGGGATGGCTCTGGAGTCAATGCAGGGGAAGCGGGGGCCTCATCTCGAGTTGATTTGGGGCCCATGGAGCTCCTTCGCGATGCTGGTGTGACCTCTAGGGCCCCCTCTCTACTTGTGTGACAGTGTTTTTGCGGACTGTCTCGACATCCATCAAGCAAGTCGATGGCTCCTGACATGTTTCAGGGGGCTCACGGAATTGCTCTGCATGCAGTGCAGGAGGAATCGGGCCTCATCTCGCTTGGAGGGGGAAGTCTCATTTTGGCATTTTTTTTCTCGAGTTGCGGCGGGGACCTGGGGTACATTCTCGACTCTTACGGCGGGGATGGCCCTTCAACCCTCGTGTTTGTTCAACGAAGTCAGGACTCCTGTCGAGTTTACGAAGGGACAACCTCAGAGGAGTCTCGGTTCGAGGCTTGGCAGGTCAAAAGGACGCTTCTCGAGGTGAGTCGTCGAGAGACCCAGGGTCCCTTTCCAGTAGCCACAGGATACTGGGATTCCTGTCAATGTTTCAAGAGGACGTCAGCGCCTCCCGTCAAATTTTGATAAGCAGTGAGCTCGGTGCGTGCCCTCTCGAGGTGTCAGAGGCATGTGACTGGCATTACGTCGAAAGAGGATATAGTCTGGGGACCCTAGGGCTTTTTCTCTAGGGACTCCACAGGTGGTTGCAGACATCACCTTCTAGCTTGTGAGAATGAAAGACTAGACTGTATTCAAGCCACTGCAAGGAAACAACCGTAGCCTCCTTTCGAGTCAGGGCTTCTCGGTGTATTGTACATATGCCCCATATGAGGCAGCAATCTCAGGGTCGCCCCTCCCTCATACCTATTGCTGAGAAGAAGCCTCCTCTTGAGGGGCTTGTGTAGGAAAGGTGTGGCCTACGTCTTGAGTCTAAGCCAGGGAATCAGCTCTCATGACTCGAGAGGCAATTTTGGGGTACACGGAGCAGTCCCTCGAGTTGCTCTGCTGAACTTGGTACTCCTCTAGACTTGCCCGTTGTTCTCGGGGGAACCTCTTACGGGACCTCTGGAGTTGCCTAAAGGGAGTACGTCAAGCCTCAGGTCGTGTTTGATGGGGAACGCATGGGGATGGCTCTGGAGTCAATGCAGGGGAAAGCGGGCCTCATCTCGAGTTGATTTGGGGCCCATGGAGCTCCCTTCCCGCGATGCTGGTGTGACCTCAGGGTCCCCTCTCTACTTGTGACAGTGTTTTTGCGGACTGTCTCGACATCCATCAAGCAAGTCGAGGCTCCTGACATGTTTCAGGGGGCTCACGAATTGCTCTGCACTGCAGTGCATGCAGGGAATCGGGTCGCATGGCTCTCATCTCGCTTGGGCGAGGGGAAGTCCTCATGGTTTTTTTCATCGAGTTTGCGGCGGCTGTGGGGACCTGGGGTACATATTCTCGACTTACGGACCGGGGATGGCCCTTCTTCAACCCTCGTGTTTGTTCAACGAAGTCAGGACTCCTGTCGAGTTACGAGGGACACCTCAGGAGTCTCTTCGAGAGCTTGGCAGGGCAAAAGGGACGCTTTCTCGAAGGCGGGGTGAGTCGGGAGACCCAGGGTCCCTTTCCAGTACCACACAGGGATACTGGGATTCCTGTCAATGTTCAAGAGGAGTCAGGCTCCGTCAAATTTTGAAGCAGTGAGCTCTGCGTGCCTCTCCTCGAGGTGTCAGAGGCATGTGAGGCATTCCGTCGAAAGGAGTCAGGGGACCTAGGGCTTTCTCTAGGGACTCCACAGGTGGTGCAGACATCCCTTCAGCTTGTGAGAATGAAAGACTAGACTGTATTCAAGCCACTGCAAGCCCTTAGAAAGCCGGCCTCCTTTACCGCGAGTCAGGGCTTCTCGGTGTATATGCCCATTTGGAGGCAGCAATCTCAGGTCCCTCCCTCCTCATACCTATTGCTGAGAGAAGCCTCTTCTCTTGAGGGCCTTGTGGAAAGGTGGCCTACGTGCTCTTGAGTCTAAGCCAGCGGGAATCAGCTCTCATCTCGAGGCAATTTCGGGGTACACGGAGCAGCAGTCCTCGAGTTGCTCTGCTGAAAACTTGGTACTCCTCTAGACTTGGCCGTTGTTCTCGCCGATGGAACCTCTGGAGTTGCCTAAAGGGAGTCAAGCCTCAGGTCGTGTTTGATGGGGAACAGGGGGGATGGCTCTGGAGTCAATGCAGGGGAACTCGGGCCTCATCTCGAGTGATATTGGGGCCCATTGAGCTCCTTCGCGATGCTGGTCGTGACCTCAGGGTCCCTCTCTACTTGTGACAGTGTTTTTGCGGACTGTCTCGACGACATCCATCAAGCAAGTCGAGGCCTCCTGACATGTTCTCAGGGCGGGCTCACGGAAATTGCTCTGCATGCAGTGCAGGGGAATCCTGGGCCTCATCTCGCTTGGAGGGGGAAGTCTCATGGTTTTTTTCTCGAGTTGCGGCGGAGGACCTGGGGTACATTCTCGACTTACGGCGGGATGGCCCTTCAACCCCTCGTGTTGGTTCAACGAAGTCAGGACTCCCTGTCGAGTTACGAGGGACACCTCAGGAGTTCTCTTCGAGGCTTGGCAGGGCAAAAGGAACGCTTCTCGAGGTGAGTCGGGAGACCCAGGGTCCCTTTCCAGTAGCCACAGGGATACTGGGATTCCTGTCAATGTTCAAGAGGAGTAAGGCTCCGTCAAATTTTGAAGCAGTGAGCTCTGCGTGCCTCTCGAGGTGTCAGAGGCACGTGAGGCATTCCGTCGAAATGGAGTTCGGGGACCTAGGGCTTTCTCTAGGGACTCCACAGGTGGTGCAGACATCCCTTTCAGCTTGTGAGATGAAAGACTAGACTGTATTCAAGCCACTGCAATGAAAGCCGGCCGACCTCCTTTCGAAAGTCATGGCTTCTCGGTGTATATGCCCATTGAGGCAAGCAATCTCAGGGTCCCTCCCTCATACCTATTGCTGAGAGAAGCCTGCCTCTTGAGGGGCTTGTGGAAAGGTGGCCTACGTCTTGAGTCTAAGCCAGGGAATCAGCTCTCATCTCGAGGCAAGGCATTTTGGGGTACACGGAGCAGTCCTCGAGTTGCATCTCTGCTGAACTTGGTACTCCTCTAGACTAGGGCCCGTTGTTCTCGGGGAACCTCTGGAGTTGCCTAAAGGGAGTCAAGCCTCAGGTCGTGTTTGATGGGGAACGGGGGATGGCCTCTGCAGGGGAGTCAATGCAGGCGGGAAGCGGGCCTCATCTCGAGTTGATTTGCGGGCTCCTCCCCTCCCCTCCCCCCCATGGAGCTCCTTCGCGATGCTGGTGTGACCTCAGGGTCCCCTCTCTACTTGTGACAGTGTTTTTGCGGACTGTCTCGACATCCATCAAGCAAGTCGAGGCTCCTGACATGTTTCAGGGGGCTCACGGAATTGCTGCATGCATGCAGTGCAGGGGAATCGGGCCTCATCTCGCTTTGGAGGGGGGAAGTCTCATGGTTTTTCTCGAGTTGCGGCGGGGACCTGGGGTACATTCTCGACTTACGGCGGGGGATGGCCCTTCAACCCCTCGTGTTGGTTCAACGAAGTCAGGACTCCTTGTCGAGTTACGAGGGACACCTCAGGAGTCTCTTCGAGGCTTGGCAGGGCAAAAGGAACGCTTCTCGAGGTGAGTCGGGAGACCCAGGGTCCCTTTCCAGTAGCCACAGGGATACTGGGATTCCTGTCAATGTTCAAGAGGAGTCAGGCTCCGTCAAATTTGAAGCAGTGAGCTCTGCGTGCCTCTCGAGGTGTCAGAGGCATGTGAGGCATTTCCGTCGAAAGGAGTCCGGCGGGGACCTAGGGCTTTTCTCTAGGGACTCCACAGGTGGTGCAGACATCCCTTCAGCTTGTGAGATGAAAGACTAGGACTGTATTCAAGCCACTGCAAGGAAGACGGCCTCCTTTCGAGTCAGGGCTTCTCGGTGTATATGCCCATTGAGGCAGCAATATCAGGGTCCCTCCCTCATACCTATTGCTGAGAGAAGCCTCCTCTTGAGGGGCTTGTGGAAAGGTGGCCTACGTCTTGAGTCTAAGCCAGGGAATCAGCTCTCATCTCGAGGCAATTTGGGGTACACGGAGCAGTCCTCGAGTTGCTCTGCTGAACTTGGTACTCCTCTAGACTTGGCCCGTTGTTCTCGGGGGAACCTCTGGAGTTGCCTAAAGGGAGTCAAGCCTCAGGTCGTGTTTGATGGGGAACGGGGGATGGTCTGGAGTCAATGCAGGGGAAGCGGGCCTCATCTCGAGTTGATTTGGGGCCCATGGAGCTCCTTCGCGATGCTGGTGTGACCTTCAGGGTCCTCTCTCTACTTGTGACAGTGTTTTTGCGGACTGTCTCGACATCCATCAAGGCAAGTCGAGGCTCCTGACATGTTTCAGGGGGCTCACGGAATTGCCTCTGCATGCAGTGCAGGGGAATCGGGCTCATCTCGCTTGGAGGGGGAAAGTCTCATTGGTTTTTCTCGAGTTTGCTGGCGGGGACCTGGGGTACATTTCTCGACTTACGGCGCGGGATGGCCCTTCAACCCTCGTGTGTGTGTTCAACGAAGTCAGGACTTCGGTCGAGTTAACGAGGGACACCTCAGGAGTCTCTTCGAGGCTTGGCAGGGCAAAAGGAACGCTTCTCGAGGTGAGTCGGGAGACCCAGGATCCCCCCCTTTCCAGTAGCCACAGGGATACTGGGGGATTCCTGTCAATGTTCAAGAGGAGTCAGGCTCCGTCAAATTTTTTGAAGCAGTGAGCTCTGCGTGCCTCTCGAGGTGTCACAGAGGCATGTGAAGACCATTCCGTCGAAAAAGGAGGTCGGGGGAACCTTAGGGCTTTCTTCTAGGGAACTTCCACCCAGGTGGTGCAGAACATCCCTTCAGCTGGTGAAGATTGAAAGACCTAGACTGTATTATTCAAGCCACTGCAAGGAAAGCCCGGCCTCCTTTCGAGTCAAGGGCTTCTCGGTGTATTAATGCCCCATTGAGGCAGCATCCAATCTCAGGGTCCCCCCTCCCTCCCCATATCCTATTGCTGAGAGAAGCCTCCTCTTGAGGGGGCTGGGTGGAAAGGTTGGCCTACGTCTTGAGTCTAAAGCCAGGGATGGTCAGCTCCCTCATCTCGAGGCAATTTGGGGTACACGGAAAGCCAGTTCCTAGAGTTGCTCTGCCTGAACTTGGTAACTCCTCTTAGACTTGGCCCGTTGTTCTCGGGGAACCTCTGGAGTTGCCTAAAGGAGTCAAGCCTCAGGTCGTGTTTTTTGATGGGGAAAACGGGGGATGGCTCTGGAGTCAATGCAGGGGAAGCGGGCCTCATCTCGAGTTGATTTGGGGCCCATGGGAGCCTCCTTCGCGCTTCCTTTCAGAATTTGCTGGTGTTACCTCAGGGTTTTCCCTCTCTACTTGTGACAGTGTTTTTGCGGACTGTCTCCCCCGAACATCCATCAAGCAAGTCGAGGCTCCTGACATTGTTTCCAGGGGGGGGCTCACGGAATATGCTCTTGCCATGCAGTGCAGGGGAAAATCCCGGGCCTCATATCTCGCTATTGGTAGGGGGGGAAGTCTCATGGTTTTTCTCGAGTTGCCGGCGGGGAACACTCTAGGGGTTACATTTTCTCGAATTACGGCGGGGATGGCCCTTCAACCCCCCTCGTGTTGGGTTTTTCAACGAAGTCAGGGACTTTTCCTGTCGAGTTACGAGGGGGACACCTCCAGGAGTCTCTATTCGAGGCTTGGCAGGGCAAAAGGAACGCTTCTCGAGGTGAGTCCCCCGGGATAGGACCCAGGGGTCCCCGTTTCCAGTAGCCACAGGGATTACTGGGATTCCTTGTCAATGTTCAAAGAAGGAAAGTTCAGGCCCCCTCCGTCCCCCCCAAAAAAATTTTGAAGCAGTGAAAGCTCTGCGTGCCTCTCGAGGTCGTCAGAAGGCATGTGGAGGCCATTCCCCCCGTCGAAAGGAGTCGGGGGACATAGGGCTTTTCTCTAGGGACTCCCCCAACAGGTGGTGCATAGACTATCCCCTTCAGCTTGTTGAGATGAAAGACTAGACTGTATTCAAGCCACTGCAAGGAAAGCCGGTACCCTCTTTCGAGTCAGGGCTTCTCTGGTGTGTATATGCCCATTGAGGCAGCAATTCAGGGTCCCTCCCCTCATATCTCCTATTGCTGAGAGCAGCCTCCTCTTGAGGGGCTTGTGGAAAGGGTTGGCCTACAAGTCCCCCCTTGAGTCTAAGCCAGGGGAGTTCCCCCCAGCTCTCATCTCATCCTCGAGGCAATTTGGGGTACAACGGAGCAGTCCTCGAGTTGCCCCCTCTGCCTCAACCTACTTGAAACTTGGTACATCCTCTAGACTTGTTTTTTCTTTTCCCGTTTTTGTTTACCTCTTTTTAGGGAAACCCTTCTGGAGTTGCCTAATCGGGAGTCCCAGTTCTCAGGTCGTTGTTGGATGGGAACGGGGGATGGGCTCTGGGAGTCAATGCAGGGGAAGCGGGGCCTCATCTCGAGTTGATTTGGGGCCCATGGAAGGAGCTTCCTTCGCGATGCTGGTTGTGACCCTCAGGGTTTCCCTCCTCTACTTGTGACAGTGTTTTTTTTTTGCGGACTGTCCCCCCCCCAACTCGACATCCATCAAAGCATGTCGAGGCTCTGGGGGTGGGGGACATGTATGGTTTTCCAGGGGGCCTCACGGAAAATTGCTCCTCTGCATGCAGTGGCAGGGGAATCGGGCCCTCATCTCGCCTTGGAGGGGGGAAGTTCATGGGTTTTTCTCGAGTATGCCCGGGCAGGGGGACCTGGGGTTACATTCTCCGACCTTTACGGCGGGGATGGCCCTTCCCCCAGAACCCTCGTGTGTGGTTCGACAACGAAGTCAGGGAATCCTGTCGAAAGTTACGAGGGACAACCTCAGGAGTCTCTTCGAGGCTTCGGCCAAGGCGGCCCCCAAACAGGGGAACGCGTTCCTCCGAGGGTGAGTTCGGGGAAGAACACCCAGGGACCCCCAGGGGTCCCCCCTCCCCCCCTTGTTTTTCCCAGTTGGCCCACAGGGATAATGGGGGGATTACCTGTGGTCAATTTTAAAGAGGGAAGTTTTTCAAGGCTCCCTCCCGTCCCGAAAATTTTGAAGCAGATTGGAAACCTTTTGCTCGGTGCCCTCTAGAGGTTGTTCCCCAACAAGCATGGTTATGGCAATTCCGTCGACAAGAGTTCGGGGACCCCCCTAGGGGCCCCACCTTTCTCTAGGGGTCCCCCTCCACACGTTGGGTACAAAAGGACCCCAACCCTTTTTCAATCTTTGGGGTTGAGCTTTGCAAAATGACTCCGAAACTTGTTATTTCCACAGGTCACCTTGCAAAAGGAATAAGCCCGGCCCTCCCTTATTTCCGAGTCCAGGGCTTCCCTCTTTTCCCCCTCCGTGTTATAAGGCCCCCCCATTTGAAGGGGCAGGCCAAATCCCAGGGGTCCCTTCCCCTCATTTTAACCTATTGCTGAAAAGAGGGAGGCCCCCCCTCCCCCCCTCCCCCTTGAGGGGGCCCTTGTGGAAAAGGGTTGGCCCCTACGGGGTCTCCTTGAGTTCCTAAAAGCAGGCACCAGGGAATTCAGCCCCTCTCCATCCTCCGAGGCCAATTTGGGGTACCACCGGGAAGCAGTTCCCTCGGGGGTTGCCTTCCTTGGCTTCCAACCTATTGGAGTACTTCCCTCTTAAAACTCGGCGTGCCCCGTTTTATTGTTCCTCGGGGAACCCCTCTGGTAAGGTTGGCCCTAAAGGGAAGTCATGCCTCAGGTTCGAAGGGTTAGATGAGGAACGGGGGAATGCACCTGGGAGACCAATGCAGGGGAAGCGGGCCACCTCCATCTCGAGTGTTGATGTCGGGGCCCCCCAAAGGAGCTCCTTCCCCGCGAATGCTGGGTGTGACGTCCAGGGGTTCCCCCCCCTCCCCTCTACTTGTGACCCAGTGGGTTTTTTTTTTTTCGGACTGGTCCCCCCCCCCCTCCCCTCGACAACCAATTCAAGCCAAGTCGAGGCTCCTGACATGTTTCAGGGGGCTCACGGAATTGCTCTGCATGCAGTGCAGGGGAATCGGGCCTCATCTCGCTTGGAGGGGGAAGTCTCATGGTTTTTCTCGAGTTGCGGCGGGGACCTGGGGTACATTCTCGACTTACGGCGGGGATGGCCCTTCAACCCTCGTGTTTGTTCAACGAAGTCAGGACTCCTGTCGAGTTACGAGGGACACCTCAGGAGTCTCTTCGAGGCTTGGCAGGGCAAAAGGGACGCTTCTCGAGGTGAGTCGGGAGACCCAGGGTCCCTTTCCAGTAGCCACAGGGATACTGGGATTCCTGTCAATGTTCAAGAGGAGTCAGGCTCCGTCAAATTTTGAAGCAGTGAGCTCTGCGTGCCTCTCGGGTGTCAGAGGCATGTGAGGCATTCCGTCGAAAGGAGTCGGGGACCTAGGGCTTTCTCTAGGGACTCCACAGGTGGTGCAGACATCCCTTCACCTTGTGAGATGAAAGACTAGACTGTATTCAAGCCACTGCAAGGAAACCCGGCCTCCTTTCGAGTCAGGGCTTCTCGGTGTATATGCCCATTGAGGCAGCAATCTCAGGGTCCCTCCCTCATACCTATTGCTGAGAGAAGCCTCCTCTTGAGGGGCTT
The DNA here is from genome assembly GCA_020976825.1 of Odocoileus hemionus. NCBI lineage: Eukaryota > Metazoa > Chordata > Mammalia > Artiodactyla > Cervidae > Odocoileus > Odocoileus hemionus. The sequence continues at coordinate 353,330 of JAJLRB010002129.1, read as the reverse complement.
GTGGAAAGGTGGCCTACGTCTTGAGTCTAAGCCAGGGAATCAGCTCTCATCTCGAGGCAATTTGGGGTACACGGAGCAGTCCTCGAGTTGCTCTGCTGAACTTGGTACTCCTCTAGACTTGGCCCGTTGTTCTCGGGGAACCTCTGGAGTTGCCTAAAGGGAGTCAAGCCTCAGGTCGTGTTTGATGGGGAACGGGGGATGGCTCTGGAGTCAATGCAGGGGAAGCGGGCCTCATCTCGAGTTGATTTGGGGCCCATGGAGCTCCTTCGCGATGCTGGTGTGACCTCAGGGTCCCTCTCTACTTGTGACAGTGTTTTTGCGGACTGTCTCGACATCCATCAAGCAAGTCGAGGCTCCTGACATGTTTCAGGGGGCTCACGGAATTGCTCTGCATGCAGTGCAGGGGAATCGGGCCTCATCTCGCTTGGAGGGGGAAGTCTCATGGTTTTTCTCGAGTTGCGGGGGACCTGGGGTACATTCTCGACTTACGGCGGGGATGGCCCTTCAACCCTCGTGTTTGTTCAACGAAGTCAGGACTCCTGTCGAGTTACGAGGGACACCTCAGGAGTCTCTTCGAGGCTTGGCAGGGCAAAAGGGACGCTTCTCGAGGTGAGTCGGGAGACCCAGGGTCCCTTTCCAGTAGCCACAGGGATACTGGGATTCCTGTCAATGTTCAAGAGGAGTCAGGCTCCGTCAAATTTTGAAGCAGTGAGCTCTGCGTGCCTCTCGAGGTGTCAGAGGCATGTGAGGCATTCCGTCGAAAGGAGTCGGGGACCTAGGGCTTTCTCTAGGGACTCCACAGGTGGTGCAGACATCCCTTCACCTTGTGAGATGAAAGACTAGACTGTATTCAAGCCACTGCAAGGAAACCCGGCCTCCTTTCGAGTCAGGGCTTCTCGGTGTATATGCCCATTGAGGCAGCAATCTCAGGGTCCCTCCCTCATACCTATTGCTGAGAGAAGCCTCCTCTTGAGGGGCTTGTGGAAAGGTGGCCTACGTCTTGAGTCTAAGCCAGGGAATCAGCTCTCATCTCGAGGCAATTTGGGGTACACGGAGCAGTCCTCGAGTTGCTCTGCTGAACTTGGTACTCCTCTAGACTTGGCCCGTTGTTCTCGGGGAACCTCTGGAGTTGCCTAAAGGGAGTCAAGCCTCAGGTCGTGTTTGATGGGGAACGGGGGATGGCTCTGGAGTCAATGCAGGGGAAGCGGGCCTCATCTCGAGTTGATTTGGGGCCCATGGAGCTCCTTCGCGATGCTGGTGTGACCTCAGGGTCCCTCTCTACTTGTGACAGTGTTTTTGCGGACTGTCTCGACATCCATCAAGCAAGTCGAGGCTCCTGACATGTTTCAGGGGGCTCACGGAATTGCTCTGCATGCAGTGCAGGGGAATCGGGCCTCATCTCGCTTGGGGGGAAGTCTCATGGTTTTTCTCGAGTTGCGGCGGGGACCTGGGGTACATTCTCGACTTACGGGGGATGGCCCTTCAACCCTCGTGTTTGTTCAACGAAGTCAGGACTCCTGTCGAGTTACGAGGGACACCTCAGGAGTCTCTTCGAGGCTTGGCAGGGCAAAAGGGACGCTTCTCGAGGTGAGTCGGGAGACCCAGGGTCCCTTTCCAGTAGCCACAGGGATACTGGGATTCCTGTCAATGTTCAAGAGGAGTCAGGCTCCGTCAAATTTTGAAGCAGTGAGCTCTGCGTGCCTCTCGAGGTGTCAGAGGCATGTGAGGCATTCCGTCGAAAGGAGTCGGGGACCTAGGGCTTTCTCTAGGGACTCCACAGGTGGTGCAGACATCCCTTCACCTTGTGAGATGAAAGACTAGACTGTATTCAAGCCACTGCAAGGAAACCCGGCCTCCTTTCGAGTCAGGGCTTCTCGGTGTATATGCCCATTGAGGCAGCAATCTCAGGGTCCCTCCCTCATACCTATTGCTGAGAGAAGCCTCCTCTTGAGGGGCTTGTGGAAAGGTGGCCTACGTCTTGAGTCTAAGCCAGGGAATCAGCTCTCATCTCGAGGCAATTTGGGGTACACGGAGCAGTCCTCGAGTTGCTCTGCTGAACTTGGTACTCCTCTAGACTTGGCCCGTTGTTCTCGGGGAACCTCTGGAGTTGCCTAAAGGGAGTCAAGCCTCAGGTCGTGTTTGATGGGGAACGGGGGATGGCTCTGGAGTCAATGCAGGGGAAGCGGGCCTCATCTCGAGTTGATTTGGGGCCCATGGAGCTCCTTCGCGATGCTGGTGTGACCTCAGGGTCCCTCTCTACTTGTGACAGTGTTTTTGCGGACTGTCTCGACATCCATCAAGCAAGTCGAGGCTCCTGACATGTTTCAGGGCTCACGGAATTGCTCTGCATGCAGTGCAGGGGAATCGGGCCTCATCTCGCTTGGAGGGGAAGTCTCATGGTTTTTCTCGAGTTGCGGCGGGGACCTGGGGTACATTCTCGACTTACGGCGGGGATGGCCCTTCAACCCTCGTGTTTGTTCAACGAAGTCAGGACTCCTGTCGAGTTACGAGGGACACCTCAGGAGTCTCTTCGAGGCTTGGCAGGGCAAAAGGGACGCTTCTCGAGGTGAGTCGGGAGACCCAGGGTCCCTTTCCAGTAGCCACAGGGATACTGGGATTCCTGTCAATGTTCAAGAGGAGTCAGGCTCCGTCAAATTTTGAAGCAGTGAGCTCTGCGTGCCTCTCGAGGTGTCAGAGGCATGTGAGGCATTCCGTCGAAAGGAGTCGGGGACCTAGGGCTTTCTCTAGGGACTCCACAGGTGGTGCAGACATCCCTTCACCTTGTGAGATGAAAGACTAGACTGTATTCAAGCCACTGCAAGGAAACCCGGCCTCCTTTCGAGTCAGGGCTTCTCGGTGTATATGCCCATTGAGGCAGCAATCTCAGGGTCCCTCCCTCATACCTATTGCTGAGAGAAGCCTCCTCTTGAGGGGCTTGTGGAAAGGTGGCCTACGTCTTGAGTCTAAGCCAGGGAATCAGCTCTCATCTCGAGGCAATTTGGGGTACACGGAGCAGTCCTCGAGTTGCTCTGCTGAACTTGGTACTCCTCTAGACTTGGCCCGTTGTTCTCGGGGAACCTCTGGAGTTGCCTAAAGGGAGTCAAGCCTCAGGTCGTGTTTGATGGGGAACGGGGGATGGCTCTGGAGTCAATGCAGGGGAAGCGGGCCTCATCTCGAGTTGATTTGGGGCCCATGGAGCTCCTTCGCGATGCTGGTGTGACCTCAGGGTCCCTCTCTACTTGTGACAGTGTTTTTGCGGACTGTCTCGACATCCATCAAGCAAGTCGAGGCTCCTGACATGTTTCAGGGGGCTCACGGAATTGCTCTGCATGCAGTGCAGGGGAATCGGGCCTCATCTCGCTTGGAGGGGGAAGTCTCATGGTTTTTCTCGAGTTGCGGCGGGGACCTGGGGTACATTCTCGACTTACGGCGGGGATGGCCCTTCAACCCTCGTGTTTGTTCAACGAAGTCAGGACTCCTGTCGAGTTACGAGGGACACCTCAGGAGTCTCTTCGAGGCTTGGCAGGGCAAAAGGGACGCTTCTCGAGGTGAGTCGGGAGACCCAGGGTCCCTTTCCAGTAGCCACAGGGATACTGGGATTCCTGTCAATGTTCAAGAGGAGTCAGGCTCCGTCAAATTTTGAAGCAGTGAGCTCTGCGTGCCTCTCGAGGTGTCAGAGGCATGTGAGGCATTCCGTCGAAAGGAGTCGGGGACCTAGGGCTTTCTCTAGGGACTCCACAGGTGGTGCAGACATCCCTTCACCTTGTGAGATGAAAGACTAGACTGTATTCAAGCCACTGCAAGGAAACCGGCCTCCTTTCGAGTCAGGGCTTCTCGGTGTATATGCCCATTGAGGCAGCAATCTCAGGGTCCCTCCCTCATACCTATTGCTGAGAGAAGCCTCCTCTTGAGGGGCTTGTGGAAAGGTGGCCTACGTCTTGAGTCTAAGCCAGGGAATCAGCTCTCATCTCGAGGCAATTTGGGGTACACGGAGCAGTCCTCGAGTTGCTCTGCTGAACTTGGTACTCCTCTAGACTTGGCCCGTTGTTCTCGGGGAACCTCTGGAGTTGCCTAAAGGGAGTCAAGCTCAGGTCGTGTTTGATGGGAAATGGGGATGTCTCTGGATTCCAATGCCAGCGGAAGCGGGCGGCCTAATCGCGAAGTTGATTTTTGGCCCCATGGAGCTCCTTCGGCGATGCTGGTGTGACTCTCAGGGTCCCTCTCTACTTGTGACAGTGTTGTTTTGCGGACTGTCTCGACATCCATCAAGCAAGTCGAGGCTCTGACCATGTTTCAGGGCTCACGGAATTGCTCTGCATGCAGTGCAGGGAATCGGGCCTCCATCTCGCTTGGAGGGGAAGTCTCTCATGGTTTTTCTGCGAGTTTGCCCCCCCCGCGGCTGGGACCTGGGGTACATTCTCGACTTTACGGCGGGGATGGCCCTTCAACCCTCGTGTTGGGTTCAACGAAGTCAGACTCCCTGTCGAGTTACGAGGGACACCTCATGAGTCTCTTCGAGGCTTGGCAGGGCAAAATGAACGCTTCTCTCGAGTGTGAGTCCGGGAGATCCCCAGGGTCCCTTTCCAGAGCCACAGGGATACTGGGATTCCCTGTCAATGTTCAAGAGGAGTCAGGCTCCGTCAAATTTTGAAAGCAGTGAGCTCTCGTGCCTCTCGAGGTGTCAGAGGCATTGAGGCATTCCGTCGAAAGGAGTCGGGGGACCTAGGGCTTTCTCTAGGGACTTCCACAGGTGGTGCAGACATCCCTTCAGCTTGTGAGACGAAAGACTAGACTGTATTCAAGCCTCTGCCAGGAAAGCCGGCCCTCCTTTTCCGAGTCAGGGCCTCTTCCCGCCTATATGCCCATTGAGGCAGCAATCTCAGGGTCCCTCCCAACATACCCTATTGCTGAGATCAGCCTCCTCTTGAGGTGCTTGTGGAAAGGTGGCCAACGTCCTTGAGTCCTAAAGCCATGGAATCAGCTCACATCTCGAGTGCAATTGGGGTACAACGGAGCAGATCCTCGAGTTTGCTCTGCTGAACTTTGGTACTCGGCTAGACTTCGCCCCTTGTTCTCGGGGAACCACGTGGAGTTGCCCTAAAGGGAGTCAAGCCTCAGGATCGTGTTTAGATGGGGAACGTGGGGGATGGGATTCTGGAAGTCAATGCAGGTGAAGCGGGCCTCATCTCGAGTTGATTTTGGGGGCCCCATGGAAGCTCATTCGCTATGCTGGTGTGTACCTCTAGGGTCCCTCTCTACTTGTGAACACTGTTTTTGCGGACTGTCTCGACATCCATCAAGCAATGTCGAGGCTCCTGACATTGTTTCAGGGGGCTCACTGAAATTGCACAGCATGCAGTGCAGAGGATCTGGGTTCATCTCGCTTGGAGGGGGAATCTCATGGTTTTTTTCTTCGAGTTGCGGCGAGGACCTGGGGTACATTCTCGACTTACGGCGGGGATGGCCCTTCAACCCTCGTGTTTGTTCAACGAAGTCAGGACTCCTGTCGGTTTACGAGGGACACCTCAGGAGTCTCTTCGAGGCTTTGCAGGGCAAAAGGGACGCTTCTCGAGGTGAGTCGGGAGACCCAGGGTCCCTTTCCAGTAGCCACAGGGATACTGGGATTCCTGTCAATGTTCAAGAGGAGTCAGGCTCCGTCAAATTTTGAAGCAGTGAGCTCTGCGTGCCTCTCGAGGTGTCAGAGGCATGTGAGGCATTCCGTCGAAAGGAGTCGGGGACCTAGGGCTTTCTCTAGGGACTCCACAGGTGGTGCAGACATCCCTTCACCTTGTGAGATGAAAGACTAGACTGTATTCAAGCCACTGCAAGGAAACCCGGCCTCCTTTCGAGTCAGGGCTTCTCGGTGTATATGCCCATTGAGGCAGCAATCTCAGGGTCCCTCCCTCATACCTATTGCTGAGAGAAGCCTCCTCTTGAGGGGCTTGTGGAAAGGTGGCCTACGTCTTGAGTCTAAGCCAGGGAATCAGCTCTCATCTCGAGGCAATTTGGGGTACACGGAGCAGTCCTCGAGTTGCTCTGCTGAACTTGGTACTCCTCTAGACTTGGCCCGTTGTTCTCGGGGAACCTCTGGAGTTGCCTAAAGGGAGTCAAGCCTCAGGTCGTGTTTGATGGGGAACGGGGGATGGCTCTGGAGTCAATGCAGGGGAAGCGGGCCTCATCTCGAGTTGATTTGGGGCCCATGGAGCTCCTTCGCGATGCTGGTGTGACCTCAGGGTCCCTCTCTACTTGTGACAGTGTTTTTGCGGACTGTCTCGACATCCATCAAGCAAGTCGAGGCTCCTGACATGTTTCAGGGGGCTCACGGAATTGCTCTGCATGCAGTGCAGGGGAATCGGGCCTCATCTCGCTTGGAGGGGGAAGTCTCATGGTTTTTCTCGAGTTGCGGCGGGGACCTGGGGTACATTCTCGACTTACGGCGGGGATGGCCCTTCAACCCTCGTGTTTGTTCAACGAAGTCAGGACTCCTGTCGAGTACGAGGGACACCTCAGGAGTCTCTTCGAGGCTTGGCAGGGCAAAAGGGACGCTTCTCGAGGTGAGTCGGGAGACCCAGGGTCCCTTTCCAGTAGCCACAGGGATACTGGGATTCCTGTCAATGTTCAAGAGGAGTCAGGCTCCGTCAAATTTTGAAGCAGTGAGCTCTGCGTGCCTCTCGAGGTGTCAGAGGCATGTGAGGCATTCCGTCGAAAGGAGTCGGGGACCTAGGGCTTTCTCTAGGGACTCCACAGGTGGTGCAGACATCCCTTCACTTGTGAGATGAAAGACTAGACTGTATTCAAGCCACTGCAAGGAAACCCGGCCTCCTTTCGAGTCAGGGCTTCTCGGTGTATATGCCCATTGAGGCAGCAATCTCAGGGTCCCTCCCTCATACCTATTGCTGAGAGAAGCCTCCTCTTGAGGGGCTTGTGGAAAGGTGGCCTACGTCTTGAGTCTAAGCCAGGGAATCAGCTCTCATCTCGAGGCAATTTGGGGTACACGGAGCAGTCCTCGAGTTGCTCTGCTGAACTTGGTACTCCTCTAGACTTGGCCCGTTGTTCTCGGGGAACCTCTGGAGTTGCCTAAAGGGAGTCAAGCCTCAGGTCGTGTTTGATGGGGAACGGGGGATGGCTCTGGAGTCAATGCAGGGGAAGCGGGCCTCATCTCGAGTTGATTTGGGGCCCATGGAGCTCCTTCGCGATGCTGGTGTGACCTCAGGGTCCCTCTCTACTTGTGACAGTGTTTTTGCGGACTGTCTCGACATCCATCAAGCAAGTCGAGGCTCCTGACATGTTTCAGGGGGCTCACGGAATTGCTCTGCATGCAGTGCAGGGGAATCGGGCCTCATCTCGCTTGGAGGGGGAAGTCTCATGGTTTTTCTCGAGTTGCGGCGGGGACCTGGGGTACATTCTCGACTTACGGCGGGGATGGCCCTTCAACCCTCGTGTTTGTTCAACGAAGTCAGGACTCCTGTCGAGTTACGAGGGACACCTCAGGAGTCTCTTCGAGGCTTGGCAGGGCAAAAGGGACGCTTCTCGATCGAGTCGGGAGACCCAGGGTCCCTTTCCAGTAGCCACAGGGATACTGGGATTCCTGTCAATGTTCAAGAGGAGTCAGGCTCCGTCAAATTTTGAAGCAGTGAGCTCTGCGTGCCTCTCGAGGTGTCAGAGGCATGTGAGGCATTCCGTCGAAAGGAGTCGGGGACCTAGGGCTTTCTCTAGGGACTCCACAGGTGGTGCAGACATCCCTTCACCTTGTGAGATGAAAGACTAGACTGTATTCAAGCCACTGCAAGGAAACCCGGCCTCCTTTCGAGTCAGGGCTTCTCGGTGTATATGCCCATTGAGGCAGCAATCTCAGGGTCCCTCCCTCATACCTATTGCTGAGAGAAGCCTCCTCTTGAGGGGCTTGTGGAAAGGTGGCCTACGTCTTGAGTCTAAGCCAGGGAATCAGCTCTCATCTCGAGGCAATTTGGGGTACACGGAGCAGTCCTCGAGTTGCTCTGCTGAACTTGGTACTCCTCTAGACTTGGCCCGTTGTTCTCGGGGAACCTCTGGAGTTGCCTAAAGGGAGTCAAGCCTCAGGTCGTGTTTGATGGGGAACGGGGGATGGCTCTGGAGTCAATGCAGGGGAAGCGGGCCTCATCTCGAGTTGATTTGGGGCCCATGGAGCTCCTTCGCGATGCTGGTGTGACCTCAGGGTCCCTCTCTACTTGTGACAGTGTTTTTGCGGACTGTCTCGACATCCATCAAGCAAGTCGAGGCTCCTGACATGTTTCAGGGGGCTCACGGAATTGCTCTGCATGCAGTGCAGGGGAATCGGGCCTCATCTCGCTTGGAGGGGGAAGTCTCATGGTTTTTCTCGAGTTGCGGCGGGGACCTGGGGTACATTCTCGACTTACGGCGGGGATGGCCCTTCAACCCTCGTGTTTGTTCAACGAAGTCAGGACTCCTGTCGAGTTACGAGGGACACCTCAGGAGTCTCTTCGAGGCTTGGCAGGGCAAAAGGGACGCTTCTCGAGGTGAGTCGGGAGACCCAGGGTCCCTTTCCAGTAGCCACAGGGATACTGGGATTCCTGTCAATGTTCAAGAGGAGTCAGGCTCCGTCAAATTTTGAAGCAGTGAGCTCTGCGTGCCTCTCGAGGTGTCAGAGGCATGTGAGGCATTCCGTCGAAAGGAGTCGGGGACCTAGGGCTTTCTCTAGGGACTCCACAGGTGGTGCAGACATCCCTTCACCTTGTGAGATGAAAGACTAGACTGTATTCAAGCCACTGCAAGGAAACCCGGCCTCTTTCGAGTCAGGGCTTCTCGGTGTATATGCCCATTGAGGCAGCAATCTCAGGGTCCCTCCCTCATACCTATTGCTGAGAGAAGCCTCCTCTTGAGGGGCTTGTGGAAAGGTGGCCTACGTCTTGAGTCTAAGCCAGGGAATCAGCTCTCATCTCGAGGCAATTTGGGGTACACGGAGCAGTCCTCGAGTTGCTCTGCTGAACTTGGTACTCCTCTAGACTTGGCCCGTTGTTCTCGGGGAACCTCTGGAGTTGCCTAAAGGGAGTCAAGCCTCAGGTCGTGTTTGATGGGGAACGGGGGATGGCTCTGGAGTCAATGCAGGGGAAGCGGGCCTCATCTCGAGTTGATTTGGGGCCCATGGAGCTCCTTCGCGATGCTGGTGTGACCTCAGGGTCCCTCTCTACTTGTGACAGTGTTTTTGCGGACTGTCTCGACATCCATCAAGCAAGTCGAGGCTCCTGACATGTTTCAGGGGGCTCACGGAATTGCTCTGCATGCAGTGCAGGGGAATCGGGCCTCATCTCGCTTGGAGGGGGAAGTCTCATGGTTTTTCTCGAGTTGCGGCGGGGACCTGGGGTACATTCTCGACTTACGGCGGGGATGGCCCTTCAACCCTCGTGTTTGTTCAACGAAGTCAGGACTCCTGTCGAGTTACGAGGGACACCTCAGGAGTCTCTTCGAGGCTTGGCAGGGCAAAAGGGACGCTTCTCGAGGTGAGTCGGGAGACCCAGGGTCCCTTTCCAGTAGCCACAGGGATACTGGGATTCCTGTCAATGTTCAAGAGGAGTCAGGCTCCGTCAAATTTTGAAGCAGTGAGCTCTGCGTGCCTCTCGAGGTGTCAGAGGCATGTGAGGCATTCCGTCGAAAGGAGTCGGGGACCTAGGGCTTTCTCTAGGGACTCCACAGGTGGTGCAGACATCCCTTCACCTTGTGAGATGAAAGACTAGACTGTATTCAAGCCACTGCAAGGAAACCCGGCCTCCTTTCGAGTCAGGGCTTCTCGGTGTATATGCCCATTGAGGCAGCAATCTCAGGGTCCCTCCCTCATACCTATTGCTGAGAGAAGCCTCCTCTTGAGGGGCTTGTGGAAAGGTGGCCTACGTCTTGAGTCTAAGCCAGGGAATCAGCTCTCATCTCGAGGCAATTTGGGGTACACGGAGCAGTCCTCGAGTTGCTCTGCTGAACTTGGTACTCCTCTAGACTTGGCCCGTTGTTCTCGGGGAACCTCTGGAGTTGCCTAAAGGGAGTCAAGCCTCAGGTCGTGTTTGATGGGGAACGGGGGATGGCTCTGGAGTCAATGCAGGGGAAGCGGGCCTCATCTCGAGTTGATTTGGGGCCCATGGAGCTCCTTCGCGATGCTGGTGTGACCTCAGGGTCCCTCTCTACTTGTGACAGTGTTTTTGCGGACTGTCTCGACATCCATCAAGCAAGTCGAGGCTCCTGACATGTTTCAGGGGGCTCACGGAATTGCTCTGCATGCAGTGCAGGGGGGGAATCGGGCCTCATCTCGCTTGGAGGGGGAAGTCTCATGGTTTTTCTCGAGTTGCGGCGGGGACCTGGGGTACATTCTCGACTTACGGCGGGGATGGCCCTTCAACCCTCGTGTTTGTTCAACGAAGTCAGGACTCCTGTCGAGTTACGAGGGACACCTCAGGAGTCTCTTCGAGGCTTGGCAGGGCAAAAGGGACGCTTCTCGAGGTGAGTCGGGAGACCCAGGGTCCCTTTCCAGTAGCCACAGGGATACTGGGATTCCTGTCAATGTTCAAGAGAGTCAGGCTCCGTCAAATTTTGAAGCAGTGAGCTCTGCGTGCCTCTCGAGGTGTCAGAGGCATGTGAGGCATTCCGTCGAAAGGAGTCGGGGACCTAGGGCTTTCTCTAGGGACTCCACAGGTGGTGCAGACATCCCTTCACCTTGTGAGATGAAAGACTAGACTGTATTCAAGCCACTGCAAGGAAACCCGGCCTCCTTTCGAGTCAGGGCTTCTCGGTGTATATGCCCATTGAGGCAGCAATCTCAGGGTCCCTCCCTCATACCTATTGCTGAGAGAAGCCTCCTCTTGAGGGGCTTGTGGAAAGGTGGCCTACGTCTTGAGTCTAAGCCAGGGAATCAGCTCTCATCTCGAGGCAATTTGGGGTACACGGAGCAGTCCTCGAGTTGCTCTGCTGAACTTGGTACTCCTCTAGACTTGGCCCGTTGTTCTCGGGGAACCTCTGGAGTTGCCTAAAGGGAGTCAAGCCTCAGGTCGTGTTTGATGGGGAACGGGGGATGGCTCTGGAGTCAATGCAGGGGAAGCGGGCCTCATCTCGAGTTGATTTGGGGCCCATGGAGCTCCTTCGCGATGCTGGTGTGACCTCAGGGTCCCTCTCTACTTGTGACAGTGTTTTTGCGGACTGTCTCGACATCCATCAAGCAAGTCGAGGCTCCTGACATGTTTCAGGGGGCTCACGGAATTGCTCTGCATGCAGTGCAGGGGAATCGGGCCTCATCATCTCGCTTGGAGGGGGAAGTCTCATGGTTTTTCTCGAGTTGCGGCGGGGACCTGGGGTACATTCTCGACTTACGGCGGGGATGGCCCTTCAACCCTCGTGTTTGTTCAACGAAGTCAGGACTCCTGTCGAGTTACGAGGGGGACACCTCAGGAGTCTCTTCGAGGCTTGGCAGGGCAAAAGGGACGCTTCTCGAGGTGAGTCGGGAGACCCAGGGTCCCTTTCCAGTAGCCACAGGGATACTGGGATTCCTGTCAATGTTCAAGAGGAGTCAGGCTCCGTCAAATTTTTGAAGCAGTGAGCTCTGCGTGCCTCTCGAGGTGTCAGAGGCATGTGAGGCATTCCGTCGAAAGGAGTCGGGGACCTAGGGCTTTCTCTAGGGACTCCACAGGTGGTGCAGACATCCCTTCACCTTGTGAGATGAAAGACTAGACTGTATTCAAGCCACTGCAAGGAAACCCGGCCTCCTTTCGAGTCAGGGCTTCTCGGTGTATATGCCCATTGAGGCAGCAATCTCAGGGTCCCTCCCTCATACCTATTGCTGAGAGAAGCTCCTCTTGAGGGGCTTGTGGAAAGGTGGCCTACGTCTTGAGTCTAAGCCAGGGAATCAGCTCTCATCTCGAGGCAATTTGGGGTACACGGAGCAGTCCTCGAGTTGCTCTGCTGAACTTGGTACTCCTCTAGACTTGGCCCGTTGTTCTCGGGGAACCTCTGGAGTTGCCTAAAGGGAGTCAAGCCTCAGGTCGTGTTTGATGGGGAACGGGGGATGGCTCTGGAGTCAATGCATGCAGGGGAGCGGGCCTCATCTCGAGTTGATTTGGGGCCCATGGAGCTCCTTCGCGATGCTGGTGTGACCTCAGGGTCCCTCTCTACTTGTGACAGTGTTTTTGCGGACTGTCTCGACATCCATCAAGCAAGTCGAGGCTCCTGACATGTTTCAGGGGGCTCACGGAATTGCTCTGCATGCAGTGCAGGGGAATCGGGCCTCATCTCGCTTGGAGGGGGAAGTCTCATGGTTTTTCTCGAGTTGCGGCGGGGACCTGGGGTACATTCTCGACTTACGGCGGGGATGGCCCTTCAACCCTCGTGTTTGTTCAACGAAGTCAGGACTCCTGTCGAGTTACGAGGGACACCTCAGGAGTCTCAGGAGTCTCTTCGAGGCTTGGCAGGGCAAAAGGGACGCTTCTCGAGGTGAGTCGGGAGACCCAGGGTCCCTTTCCAGTAGCCACAGGGATACTGGGATTCCTGTCAATGTTCAAGAGGAGTCAGGCTCCGTCAAATTTTGAAGCAGTGAGCTCTGCGTGCCTCTCGAGGTGTCAGAGGCATGTGAGGCATTCCGTCGAAAGGAGTCGGGGACCTAGGGCTTTCTCTAGGGACTCCACAGGTGGTGCAGACATCCCTTCACCTTGTGAGATGAAAGACTAGACTGTATTCAAGCCACTGCAAGGAAACCCGGCCTCCTTTCGAGTCAGGGCTTCTCGGTGTATATGCCCATTGAGGCAGCAATCTCAGGGTCCCTCCCTCATACCTATTGCTGAGAGAAGCCTCCTCTTGAGGGGCTTGTGGAAAGGTGGCCTACGTCTTGAGTCTAAGCCAGGGAATCAGCTCTCATCTCGAGGCAATTTGGGGTACACGGAGCAGTCCTCGAGTTGCTCTGCTGAACTTGGTACTCCTCTAGACTTGGCCCGTTGTTCTCGGGGAACCTCTGGAGTTGCCTAAAGGGAGTCAAGCCTCAGGTCGTGTTTGATGGGGAACGGGGGATGGCTCTGGAGTCAATGCAGGGGAAGCGGGCCTCATCTCGAGTGATTTGGGGCCCATGGAGCTCCTTCGCGATGCTGGGTGTGACCTCAGGGTCCCTCTCTACTTGTGACAGTGTTTTTGCGGACTGTCTCGACATCCATCAAGCAAGTCGAGGCTCCTGACATGTTTCAGGGGGCTCACGGAATTGCTCTGCATGCAGTGCAGGGGAATCGGGCCTCATCTCGCTTGGAGGGGGAAGTCTCATGGTTTTTCTCGAGTTGCGGCGGGGACCTGGGGTACATTCTCGACTTACGGCGGGGATGGCCCTTCAACCCTCGTGTGTTGTTCAACGAAGTCAGGACTCCTGTCGAGTTACGAGGGACACCTCAGGAGTCTCTTCGAGGCTTGGCAGGGCAAAAGGGACGTTCATTCGAGGTCAGTCCGGGAGACCCAAGGGTCCCTTTCATTACTACTCTGAGGTATACTGGGATAGCCTGATCAAGTGTCTCAAGAGGATTGGTCTAGGCTCCGTCAATATTTTTTGAAGCAGTGGAGCTCTGCGTGCCTCTCGAGGGTGTCAGAGGCATGTGAGCATTCCGTCGAACAAGGAGTCGGGGGGAGGACCTAGAGCTTTCTCTAGGGACTTCCCACAGGTGGTGCAGACATCCCTTCTGCTTGTGAGATGAAAAGACTAGACAGTATTCAAGCGCACTGCAAGAATACCGGCCCGGCCTCCTTTCGAGTTCAGGGCTTCTCGGTGTATATGCCCATTTAGGCGCAGCATCTCAGGGGTCCCTCCCTCATACCTATCTGCTAGAGAGAAGCCTCCTCTTTGAGGGGCTTGTGGAAAGGTGGCCTAGCGTCTCTTGAGTCTAAAAACCAGGGTCAGCATCTGCTCATCATCTCGAGGCAAGTTTTGGCCGGACCCGGTACACGGAGCAGTCCTCGAGTTGACTCGAGCTGAACTTGGTACTCCCTCTGCTCTAGACTTGGCCCAAGTTTGTTCTCGGGGAACCTCTTTAGGAGTTGTCTAAAGGGAGTCAAAACCCTCAGGGTCGTGTTTGATGGGGAAACTGGGGATGGCTCCTGGAGTCAATGCAGGGGTAAGCGGGCCTCATCTCAGCGTTGATTTGGGGGGCCCATGGAGCTCCTTCGCGATGCTGGTGTGACCTCAGGGTCCCTGCTCTACTTGGGACAGTGTTTTCTTGGCGGACTGTCTCGACATCCAGCAAGCAAGTCGAGGCTCCTGACATGTTTCAGGGGGGCTCATCGGAATTGCTCTGCATGCATTGCAGGGGAAATTCGGGGCCCTCATCTCCGCTTGGAGGGGGAGAGTCTCATGGTTAGTTTTCCTCGAGTTGCGCGGGGGACCTGAGGGTACATTCTCGGACTTACGGCGCGCGATCGATGGCCCCTTCAAACCCCTCGGTGTTTGCAGAGTTACAACGAAGTCCAGGACTCACTGATCGAGTTACGAGGAGACACCTCAGGAGTCTCTTCAGAGGCTTTTGGCAGGGCAAAAAGGAACGCTTCTCGAGGTTAGAGTCGGGAGGAGCTCCCAGGGTCCCTTTTCCAGGAGCCACAGGGACTTACTAGGGATTCCTGTCAGATGTCAAGAGGAGTCAAGGCTCACGTCACAAATTTTTGAAGCATGCCAGTGAGCTCTGCGTGCCTCGTCGAGGTGTCCAGAGGCATTGTGAGGCATTCCGGCGTCGAGAAGGCAGTCGGGGACCTACGGGCTTTTCCTAGGGACGTACCCCCCACCCCCCACAGGTGGTGCAGACATCCCTTCAGCTTGTGAGATGATAAGCACTGAGACTGGATTCAAAGCCACTGCAAGGAAAGCCCGGCCTCCATTTCGAGTCATGGGCTTTCTCGGATGGTATATGCCCATTGAGGCAGCAATCTCAGGGTATCCCTCCCTCATACCTATTTGCTGACGAGAGAAGCCTCCATCTTGAGGGGCTTGTGGAAAGGTTGGCCTACCGTCTTGAGTCTAAGCCCAGGGAATCAGCTCTCATACTCGAAGGGCAATTTGGGGTAACACGGAGAGCAGTCCTCTGCTAGTTGCTCTGCTGAAACTTGGTACTCCGCTAGAACTTAGAACGAGCACCGTTGTTCTCGGGGAACCTCTGGAGTTGCCTAAAGGGAGTCAAGCCTCAGGTCGTGTTTGATGGGGACACGGGGGCTGGGCTCTGGAGTCAATGCAGGGGAGCAAGTGCGGGCCTCATCTCGAGTTGTGATTTGGGGCCCATGGAGCAATCCTTAGCGCGATGCTGGTACCATGTGACCTCAGGGTCCCTCTCTACTTGTGACAGTGAGTTTTTGCGGACTGTCTCCGACATCCATCAAGCAAGTCGAAGGAATCCTCCTAGACTGTTCAGTGGGGCTCACGAAAATATTGCTCTGCATGCAGTCCTGCAGGCGGGTTTTGCGGGCCCAGCACTTCTCGCTTGGAGGGGGTAAAGTCCCCCCTCATGGTTATTTCTTCTCGAGTTGCGGCGTGGACCTGGGGGGTATAATCACTACATTCTCGACCTTACGGCGGGGATGGCCCTTCAACCCTCGAGGTTGGTTCAATGTCAAACGAAGGTCAGGACTCTGCGCGAGTTACGAGGGACGCACCTAGGAGTCACTCTTCGATAGCTTGGCAGGGCCCAAAAGGAAAACGCTTCTCGAGGCTGAGTCGGGAGACCCAGGGTCCCCTTTCAGTAGCCACAGGGATACTGGGAATTCCCTGTCAATGTGTTCAAGAGGAGTCAGGCTCCGTCAAATTTTGAAGCAGTGAGGCTCTGCGTAGCGCTCTCGAGGTGTCAGAGCGCATGTGAGGCATTCCGTCGAAAATAAGGAGATCGGGGACGCCTAGGGCTCCTTCTCTATGGACTCCACAGGTGGTGCAGACATCCCTTCAGCCTTGTACGGAGATGAAAAGGACTAGACTGGTATTCAAGCCACTAGCAAGGAAAGCCAGGCCGTCCCTTTCGAGTCAGGGCTGTCTCGCTGTGTACGTTTTGCCCATTAGATGGCAGCCAATCTCGAGGGTCCCCCTCACCTACCTGAAACCTATTGCTGAGAGAAGCCTCCTCTTGAGGGGCTTGTGGAACAGAAAGGTGGCCTACGGTCTTGAGTCTAAGCCAGGGAATCAGCTCAGATCATCTCGATGCAATTTGGGGTACACCGGAGCAGGGTCCTCGAGTTGCTCTGTGACTGTAACTTGCGGGTAGGCGTCCTCTAGACTTGGACCGTTGTTCAGCGGGGAACCTCTAGGAGTTGCCTAAAGGGAGTCAAGCCTCAGGTCGTGTTTTGATGGGGAACGAGGGGGATGGCATCTTCGGTAGGAGTCAATGCAGGGGAAGCGGGTCCTTCATGCTAGCGAGTTGAGTTTGGGGCCCATGGAGCTCCTTCGCGATTGTGCTGGCTGTGACCTCAGGGTCCCTCGTCTACTTGTGACAGTGTTTTTTTGCGGACTGAGTCTCGACATACCATCAAGCAAGTCGAGGCTCCTGACAAGTTTCAGGGGGGCTCACGGTATTGCTTACTGCATGCAGTGCAGATGGAATGCGGGCCACCATCTCGCTTGGAGGGGGAAGTCTCCATGGTTTTTTCTCGAGTTGCGGCGGGACCTAGGTGGTACATATTCTCAGAACTTACGGCTGGGGATGCCCTTCAAGCCCTCGTGTTTGGTTCAAACGCTAAGTTCAGGATTCCTGTCGAGTAGATCCCGACGAGGGACACCTCAGGAGTCTCTTCGAGGCTTGGCAGGGCTAAAAAGGAACGCTTCTCGAGTTTGAGATCGTATGCGAGACTCTATCTGGGTCCCTTTCCAGTAGCCACAGGGGATACTGGGATTCCTGTCAATTGATTCAAGAGGAGTCAGGCTTCCGTCCAAATTTTAGAAGCACCGTGAGGCTCTGCGTGCCTCTCGAGGTGTCAGAGGCGATGTGAGGCATTCCGTTCGAAAGGAGTCGGGGGACCTAGGGCTTTCTCTAGGACTCCACCAAGGTGGGTGCAAGACAATCCCTTCAGCCCTTGTGAGATGAAAAGACTTAGACTGTATTCAAGCCACTGCAAGGAAGGAAAAGCCGGCCTCACTTTCGAGTCAGGGGCTTCTCGGTTGTATAAGCCCATTGATGGCCAGCAAGTCTCAGGGTCCCTCCCTCGTACCTATTGCTGAGGACAAAGCCTCCTCTTGACGCGGGCTTGTGGGAAAGGTGGCCTATCGTCTTGAGTCTAACACCAGGGGAGGTCAGCTTCTCATCTCCGAGGCAACTTTTGGGGGGTACACGGAGCTGTCCTCGAGTTGCTCTGCTGAAAAACTTTGGTACTCCTCCTAGACTCGAGCCCGTTTTTGTTCTCGGGGAACCTCTGGAGTTGCGACTAAAGGGCAGTCAAGCGGCTCAGGACGTGTTTTGCTGTGGGGAACAGGGGATGGGCATCTGGAGTCAATGCAGAGGGAAAGCGGGCCTCATCTTCGAGTTTGTTGATTTTGGGGCCCATGGAGCTCCTTCGCGATGCTGAGATGTGACCTCAGGGTCCCTCCTCTACTTGTGACAGTGTTTTTTGCGGACTGTACTCGACTCCATCAAGCAAGTCCGAGGCTCCTGACATTATTTTCTGGTGGGCTCTACGGAATTGCTCTATAAGCATGCTCAACTAGTGAGGGGGGAAAGCGAAGGGCACATCAATCTCGCTTGGAGGGGGAACGAACAGTCTCAAGGTTTTTCTCTCGAGTTAGCGGGCGGCGGACCCTGGGTACATATCTCGACTTTCGCCGGGGAATGGCGCCTTCAACCCTCCGTGTTGGTTCAAACGAAGTCAGGAACTCCCTGTTCGAGTTACCAGAGGGACACCTCTCGAGTCTCTTACGAGTGACTGGCAGAGGAAAAAGGCATCGCTTCTCGAGGCTGAGTCGGGAGAACCCAGGGGTCCCTTTCCCATAGGTCCACTGGGTTACTGGGTTTCCAGGTCCCTAATGTGTCCCATGAGGAGTCAGGCTCCGTCAAATTTTGAAGCAGCAGTGAGCTCCTCTGCGTGCCTCTCGAGGTGTCAGATGGCATGTGAGGCATTCCGTCGGAAAGGAAGTCGGGAACCTAGGGCTTTCTCATAGGGGACTCCACAGGTGGTGCGAGACATCCCTTCAAGGCTTGTGAGATGTAAGGGACTAGAATGTATTCAAGCCACTGCATTGGGAATGCCGGCCTCCTAGCGTCTGGGTCAGGGCTCTCGGTGTCCCCATATGTCCTATGAGGCTCGGCAATCAATCATGGGGGGTCCCACCCTCATACCTTATAGTGCTGAGAGATTGCCTCCTCTTGAGGGGCTTGTGTCGAAAGGTAGGCCTACGCGTCCTTGAGTCTAAGACCATGTGGAGGGCTAGGCATCAGCTCTCATCTCGAGGCAATTTGGGCGTTCACGGAGCATAACCTCGATATGCTCTGCTGAACTTGGTACTCCTCTAGACTTGGCCCGTTGTATCTCGGGGAACCTCTGGTGTTGCCTAAAGTTGAGTTCAAGCCCTCAGGTCGTGTTTGATGGGGTTATACGGGGGATGGCTCTGGAGTCAATGCAGGGGTAAGCCGGGGGACCCCGGGCCTCATCTCGAGTTGATTTGGGGCCCATGGAGCTCCTTCGCGATGCTGGTGTGACCTCAGGGTCCCTCTCTACTTGTGACAGTGTTTTTGCGGACTGTCTCGACATCCATCAAGCAAGTCGGGCTCCTGACATGTTTCAGGGGGCTCACGGAATTGCTCTGCATGCAGTGCAGGGGAATCGGGGCCTCATCTCGCTTGGAGGGGGGAAGTCTCATGGTTTTTCTACGAGTGTGGCGGGGGGACCTGGGGTATTGTTCTCGACTTACGGCGGGGAAGGCCCTTCAACCCTCGTGTTTGTTCAACGAAGTCAGGACTCCTTCGAGTTACGATGGGACACACTCAGGAGTCTCTTCGAGGCTTGGCAGGGCAAAAGGAACGCTTCTCGAGGTGAGTCGGCGAGACCCAGGGTCCCATTCCAGTAGCCACAGGGAATACTGGGATTCCTGTCAATGTTCAAGAGGAGTCAGGCTCCGTCCTCCAAAAATTTTGAAGCAGTGAGCTCTGCGTGCCTCTTCGATGGTGTCAAGAGGCATGTGAGGGCATTCCGTCAAAGAGAGTCGTGGGACCTAGGGCTTTCTCTAGGGACTCCCACAGGTGGTTCAGACATCCCTTCACCACTTTGTGATCAATTGAGCCCAAGACTTAGTAATCGTATTCAAGCCCACTGCAAGGAAACCTCGGCCAGCCGTCCATTTCGAGTCAGGGGCTTCTCGGTGTATATGCCCATTGAGGCAAGCAATCTCAGGTCCCTCCCTCAAATACCTATTGCTAGAGAGAAAAGCCTCCCTCTTGATGAGGGCTTGTGGAAAGGTGGCCCTACCGTCTTGAGTCATAAGCCAGGGAATCAGCTCTCATACTCGAGGCAATTTATGGGTACACCGGAGCAGTTTTCCTCGAGTTGCTCTGCTGAACTTGGTACTTCCTCTAGACATTGGCCCGTTGTTCACCGGGGAGGGGACCTCTCTGGAGTTGCCTAAAGGCGAAGTGGGAAGCCTCAGGTCGTGTTTGAGTGGGGAATCTGGGGATTGCTCTGGAGTCAATGCAGGGGACAAAGCGGGCCTCATCTCGAGTTGGAATTTTAGGGGCCCAATGGAGCTCCTTCGCGATGCTCCTGTGACCTCAGGGTCCCCTCTCTACTTGTGACAGTGGTTTGTTTGCGGACTGTCTCGACATCCATCAGAAGCATATCGCTAGGCTCCTGACACTGTTTTCAGGGGGCTCACGGAATTGCTCTGCATGCCGTGCAGTGGGAATCGGGGCCTCATCTCGCTTGGATGGGGAAGTCACATTGTTTTTCTCTTCTGAGTTGCGCCGGGACCTGTGTACATTCTCTCGACTTACGGGCGGGGAATTGCCCTTCACCCTCGTGTTGTGTTCAACTGAAATCAGGAGTCCTGTCGAGTTACGATGGACACCTCAGGAGTCTCTTCGAGGATTGGCAGGGCAAAAGGGAACGCTTCTCGAGGTGAGTCGGGAGACCCAGGGTCCCTTTCCTGTAACCACATTTGTTTGGGTTACTGGGATTCCTGTCAATGTTCAAGAGGAGTCAGGCTTCCGTCAAATTTTGAAGCAGTGAGCACCTGCGTGCTCTCGAGGTGTCAGAGGCATGTTGAGGCATTCCGTCGAAAGGAGGTCGGGGACCCTAGGGCTTTCTCTAGGGACTCCACATGTGGTGCAGACATCCCTTCACCTTGTGAAATGAAAGACTAGACTGTATTCAAGCCACTGCAAGGAAAGACCGGCCTCCTTTCGAGTCAGAGGCTTCTCGGTGTATATGGCCCATTGAGGCAAGCAATCTCGAGGGTCCCTCCCTCATACCTATTGCTGAGAAGAAGCCTCCTCTTTGAGGGGCTTGTTGAAAGGTGGCCTACCGTCTTGAGTCTAGAAGCCAGGGAATCAGCTCCGGACGAGCTCGAGGCAATTTGGGGTACACGGTAGAGGGGGGGGGGGAAAGCGCAGGTCCTCGAGTTGCTCTCGCTGAACTTGGTACTCCCCTCGAAGACTTGGCCCGTTTTGTTCTCTCGGGGAACCTCTGGAGTTGCCTAAAGGGAGTCAAGCTTCACGTCGTGTTTTGATGGGGAACGGGGGAAAAAATGGCTCTGGAGTCAAAGCAGGGGAAGCGGGCCTCATCTCGAGTTGATTTGGGGCCCATTGAGCTCCTTCGTGAATGCTGGTGTTACCCTCAGGGTCCCTCTCTACTTGTGACAGTGTTTTTGCGGACTGTCTCGACATCCATCAAGCAAGTCGAGGCACCCTGTACATGTTTCAGGTGTGCTCACTGGAATTGCTCTGTCATGCAGTGACAGGGGAATCGGGCTCATCACGCTTGGAGGGGGCAAGTCTCATGTTTTTTTCTCGAGTTGCTGACGGGGAACCTGGGGGTACATTCTCCGACTTTACGGCGGGGAATGGCCCCTTCACCCTCCGTGTGTGTTCAACGTAGTCAGGACTCCTGTCGAGTTACGAGGACACCTCAAGGAGTCCTCTTCGAGGCGTTGGCAAGAGGCAAAAGGGACCGCTTCTCGAGGGTGTGTCGGGGAGACCCAGTGGTCCCTTTCCAGTCAGATCCCACAGGGATACTGGGATTCGCCTGTCATGGTTCAAGTATGAGTCAGGGCTCCGTCAAATGTTTTGAAGCAGGGAGCTCTGCGTGTCGCTCTCGAGGTGTAGAGGCGAGTGTGGATGCATTCCCCGTCGAAAGGAGTCGGGGACCTAGGCTTTTCTCTAGGGACTCCACAGGTGGTGCGAACATCCCTTCACCTTGTGTGATGAAAAAAGACTAGACTGTATTCAAGCCACTGCAAGAAACCCGGCCACCTTTCGAGTCAGGGCTTCTCGGTGTTATGCCCATTGAGGCATTCAAACTCAGGGTCCCTACACCTCATACCTATTGCTGAGAGAAGTCCTTTTTTCCACTTGAGGGGCTTGTGGAAAGTGGCCTAAGTCTTGAGTCTAAGCCAGGGAATCAGCTCTCAATCTCGATGGCAATTTGTGGGTACAGACGGAGCAGTCCTCTGAGTTTGCTCATGCTGAACCGATTGGTACTATACTCCTCTAGACTTGGGCCCGTTTTGTTTCGGGGGAACCTCTGGAGTTGCCTAAAGGGAGTCAATCCTAGGTCGGTGTTTGATGGGGAAACGGGGATGGCTCTGGAGTCAATGCGAGGGGGGAAGCTGGGCCTCATCTCGAATTGTTGATTTGGGGCCCATGAGCTCCTTCGCAATCTGTTGGTGATTGACCTCAGGGTCCCTCTCTACCTTGACACAGTGTTTTTTGCTGACTGTCTCGACATCCATCAAGCAATCAGAGGCTCCAGACATGTTTCAACGGTGCTCTCAGGAATTTGCTCTGCATGCAGTGGAGAGGGAATCTGATCTTACATCTCGCTTGGAGGGTGAAGTTCTTCATGGTTTAATTCCTCTGAGTTTGCGGCGGGGAACCTGGGGTTACATTCTCGACTTACGGCAGGGGATGGCCTTTCAAACCCTCGTGTTTGTTCAACGGAAAGGTCAGGGAGTCCCATGTCGAGTTTATGAGGGACACACCTCAGGAGTCCTCTTCGAGGCTTGGCAGGGCCAAATAGGGACGCTTCTCGAGTTGGATGTCGGGAGACCCAGGGTCCCTTTTTTCCAGAGCCCAAGGGGATACTGGGATTCCTGTCAAAATTGTTATGCAAGAGAGTCCAGGCTCCGTCACAAAAATTTTGAAGCATGAGCTCAGCGTGCCTCTCGGGGTGTCAGAGGCATGTGAGGCATTCCGTCGAAAGGAGTCGGGGACCTAGGGCTTTCTCTAGGGACTCCACAGGTGGTGCAGACATCCCTTCACCTTGTGAGATGAAAGACTAGACTGTATTCAAGCCACTGCAAGGAAACCCGGCCTCCTTTCGAGTCAGGGCTTCTCGGTGTATATGCCCATTGAGGCAGCAATCTCAGGGTCCCTCCCTCATACCTATTGCTGAGAGAAGCCTCCTCTTGAGGGGCTTGTGGAAAGGTGGCCTACGTCTTGAGTCTAAGCCAGGGAATCAGCTCTCATCTCGAGGCAATTTGGGGTACACGGAGCAGTCCTCGAGTTGCTCTGCTGAACTTGGTACTCCTCTAGACTTGGCCCGTTGTTCTCGGGGAACCTCTGGAGTTGCCTAAAGGGAGTCAAGCCTCAGGTCGTGTTTGATGGGGAACGGGGGATGGCTCTGGAGTCAATGCAGGGGAAGCGGGCCTCATCTCGAGTTGATTTGGGGCCCATGGAGCTCCTTCGCGATGCTGGTGTGACCTCAGGGTCCCTCTCTACTTGTGACAGTGTTTTTGCGGACTGTCTCGACATCCATCAAGCAAGTCGAGGCTCCTGACATGTTTCAGGGGGCTCACGGAATTGCTCTGCATGCAGTGCAGGGGGGGAATCGGGCCTCATCTCGCTTGGAGGGGGAAGTCTCATGGTTTTTCTCGAGTTGCGGCGGGGACCTGGGGTACATTCTCGACTTACGGCGGGGATGGCCCTTCAACCCTCGTGTTGGTTCAACGAAGTCAGGACTCCTGTCGAGTTACGAGGGACACCTCAGGAGTCTCTTCGAGGCTTGGCAGGGCAAAAGGGACGCTTCTCGAGGTGAGTCGGGAGACCCAGGGTCCCTTTCCAGTAGCCACAGGGATACTGGGATTCCTGTCAATGTTCAAGAGGAGTCAGGCTCCGTCAAATTTTGAAGCAGTGAGCTCTGCGTGCCTCTCGAGGTGTCAGAGGCATGTGAGGCATTCCGTCGAAAGGAGTCGGGGACCTAGGGCTTTCTCTAGGGACTCCACAGGTGGTGCAGACATCCCTTCACCTTGTGAGATGAAAGACTAGACTGTATTCAAGCCACTGCAAGGAAACCCGGCCTCCTTTCGAGTCAGGGCTTCTCGGTGTATATGCCCATTGAGGCAGCAATCTCAGGGTCCCTCCCTCATACCTATTGCTGAGAGAAGCCTCCTCTTGAGGGGCTTGTGGAAAGGTGGCCTACGTCTTGAGTCTAAGCCAGGGAATCAGCTCTCATCTCGAGGCAATTTGGGGTACACGGAGCAGTCCTCGAGTTGCTCTGCTGAACTTGGTACTCCTCTAGACTTGGCCCGTTGTTCTCGGGGAACCTCTGGAGTTGCCTAAAGGGAGTCAAGCCTCAGGTCGTGTTTGATGGGGAACGGGGGATGGCTCTGGAGTCAATGCAGGGGAAGCGGGCCTCATCTCGAGTTGATTTGGGGCCCATGGAGCTCCTTCGCGATGCTGGTGTGACCTCAGGGTCCCTCTCTACTTGTGACAGTGTTTTTGCGGACTGTCTCGACATCCATCAAGCAAGTCGAGGCTCCTGACATGTTTCAGGGGGCTCACGGAATTGCTCTGCATGCAGTGCAGGGGAATCGGGCCTCATCTCGCTTGGAGGGGGAAGTCTCATGGTTTTTCTCGAGTTGCGGCGGGGACCTGGGGTACATTCTCGACTTACGGCGGGGATGGCCCTTCAACCCTCGTGTTTGTTCAACGAATTCAGGACTCCTGTCGAGTTACAGGGACCCTCAGAGTCTCTTCGAGGCTTGGCAGGCAAAAGGGAACCTTCTTCGAGGTTGAGTCGGGAGACACCAGGGTCCCTTCCAGTAGCACACAGGGATAACTGGGATTCCTGTCAATGTTCAAGAGGAGTTCAGGCTCCGTCAAATTTTGAAGCAGTGAGCTCTGCGTGCCTCTCGAGGGTGTCAGACGGCATGTGAGGCATTCCGTCGAAAGGAGTCGGCGTGGACCTAGTGGCTTTCTCTAGCGGACTCCACAGTGGTGCAGACATCCCTTCAGCTTGTGAGACATGAAAGACTACAGACTGTATCAAGCCACTGCAAGGAAAAGCCGCCTCCCTTTCGAGTCAGGCTTCTCGGTGTATATGCCATGAGTGCAGCAATCTCAGGGTCCCTCCCTCATACCTATTGCTGAGAGAGAAGCCTCCTCTTGAGGGGCTTGTGGAAAGGTGGCCTACGTCTTTGAGTCTAAGCCCATGGCGAAGTCAGCACTCATCTCGAGGCAATTTGGGGTACACGGAGCAGTCGCCTCGAGTTGCTCTGCTGAAACTTGGTACTGCCGTCTAGACTTGGCCCGTTGTTCTCGGGGAACCTCTGGAGTTGCCTAAAGGAGTCAAGCTCAGGTCGTGTTGATGGGGAACGGGGGATGGCTCTGGAGCTCTCAATGCATTGGGAAGCGGGCACTCATTGCTCGATTTGATTTGCGGCCCATGTGAGCTCCTTCGCGATGCTGTGTGACCTCAGGGTCCCTCACTACTTGTGACTGAATGTTTTTGCGGACTGTCTCGACATCCATCAAGCAAGTCGAGAGGCTCCTGACATGTTTCAGGGGGCTCACGTGAATTGCTGCTCTGCATGCAGTGCAGGGGGAATCGGGCCTCATCTCGCTGGAGGGGAAGTCTCATGGTTTTTTCTCGAGTTGCGGCGGGGACCTGGGGTACACTTCTCGACTTACGGCGGGGATGGCCCTTCATCCCTCGTGTTGGTTCAAAACGAAGTCAGGACTCCTGGATCGAGTTACGAGGGACACCTCAGTGAGTCTCTTCGAGGCTTGGCAAGGCAAAAGGAAGACGCTGTTCTCGAGGTGAGTCGGGAGACCCAGGGTCCCCTTTCCATAGCCACAGGATACTGGATTCCTGCTCAATGTTCAAGAGTGAGTCAGGCTCCGTCAAATTTTGAAAGCAGTGAGCTCTGCGTGCCTTTCGAAGTGTCAGATGGCATGTGAGGCATTCCGTCGAAAGGAGTCGAGGGACCTAGGCTTTCTCTAGGACTCCACAGGTGGTGCAGTACATCCCTTCAAGCCTTGTGAGATGAAAGACTAGACTGTATTCAAGCCACTGCAAGGAAAGCCGGCCTCCTTTCGAGTCAGGGCTTCTCGGTGTATAATGCCCATTGAGGCAGCAATCTCTCAGGGTCCCCTCCCTCGTTACCTATTGCTGAGAGAAGCCTCCTCTTGAGGGGACTTTGTGGAAAGGTGGCCTACGTCTTGAGTCTAAGCCAGGCTAGTCAGCTTCACATCTCGAGGCAATTTGGGGTAGACACGGAGCAGTCCTCGAGTTGGCTCTGCTGAAACTTGGTACTCCCTCTAGACTTGGCCCGTTGTTCTCGGGAACCTCTGGAGTTGACCTAAAGGGAGTCAAGCCTCAGGTCGTGTTTGATGGGGAACGGGGGATGGCTCTGGAGTCAATGCAGGGGGAAGCGGGCCCTCATCTCGAGTTGGATTTGGGGCCCATGGAGCTCCTTCGCGATGCTGGTGTGACCTCAGGGTCCCTCTCTCGAGTTGCGGCGGGGACCTGGGGTACATTCTCGACTTACGGCGGGGATGGCCTTCAACCCTCGTGTTTGTTCAACGAAGTCAGGACTCCTGTCGAGTTACGAGGGACACCTCAGGAGTCTCTTCGAGGCTTGGCAGGGCAAAAAGGGACGCTTCTCGAGGTGAGTCGGGAGACCCAGGGTCCCTTTCCAGTAGCCACAGGGATACTGGGATTCCTGTCAATGTTCAAGAGGAGTCAGGCTCCGTCAAATTTTGAAGCAGTGAGCTCTGCGTGCCTCTCGAGGTGTCAGAGGCATGTGAGGCATTCCGTCGAAAGGAGTCGGGGACCTAGGGCTTTCTCTAGGGACTCCACAGGTGGTGCAGACATCCCTTCACCTTGTGAGATGAAAGACTAGACTGTATTCAAGCCACTGCAAGGAAACCCGGCCTCCTTTCGAGTCAGGGCTTCTCGGTGTATATGCCCATTGAGGCAGCAATCTCAGGGTCCCTCCCTCATACCTATTGCTGAGAGAAGCCTCCTCTTGAGGGGCTTGTGGAAAGGTGGCCTACGTCTTGAGTCTAAGCCAGGGAATCAGCTCTCATCTCGAGGCAATTTGGGGTACACGGAGCAGTCCTCGAGTTGCTCTGCTGAACTT
The DNA here is from genome assembly GCA_020976825.1 of Odocoileus hemionus. Taxonomy (NCBI): domain Eukaryota; kingdom Metazoa; phylum Chordata; class Mammalia; order Artiodactyla; family Cervidae; genus Odocoileus; species Odocoileus hemionus. Next base: position 326,800 of record JAJLRB010002129.1, on the reverse strand, counting down.
GGTACTCCTCTAGACTTGGCCCGTTGTTCTCGGGGAACCTCTGGAGTTGCCTAAAGGGAGTCAAGCCTCAGGTCGTGTTTGATGGGGAACGGGGGATGGCTCTGGAGTCAATGCAGGGGAAGCGGGCCTCATCTCGAGTTGATTTGGGGCCCATGGAGCTCCTTCGCGATGCTGGTGTGACCTCAGGGTCCCTCTCTACTTGTGACAGTGTTTGTTTCAGGGGGCTCACGGAATTGCTCTGCATGCAGTGCAGGGGAATCGGGCCTCATCTCGCTTGGAGGGGGAAGTCTCATGGTTTTTCTCGAGTTGCGGCGGGGACCTGGGGTACATTCTCGACTTACGGCGGGGATGGCCCTTCAACCCTCGTGTTTGTTCAACGAAGTCAGGACTCCTGTCGAGTTACGAGGGACACCTCAGGAGTCTCTTCGAGGCTTGGCAGGGCAAAAGGGACGCTTCTCGAGGTGAGTCGGGAGACCCAGGGTCCCTTTCCAGTAGCCACAGGGATACTGGGATTCCTGTCAATGTTCAAGAGGAGTCAGGCTCCGTCAAATTTTGAAGCAGTGAGCTCTGCGTGCCTCTCGAGGTGTCAGAGGCATGTGAGGCATTCCGTCGAAAGGAGTCGGGGACCTAGGGCTTTCTCTAGGGACTCCACAGGTGGTGCAGACATCCCTTCACCTTGTGAGATGAAAGACTAGACTGTATTCAAGCCACTGCAAGGAAACCCGGCCTCCTTTCGAGTCAGGGCTTCTCGGTGTATATGCCCATTGAGGCAGCAATCTCAGGGTCCCTCCCTCATACCTATTGCTGAGAGAAGCCTCCTCTTGAGGGGCTTGTGGAAAGGTGGCCTACGTCTTGAGTCTAAGCCAGGGAATCAGCTCTCATCTCGAGGCAATTTGGGGTACACGGAGCAGTCCTCGAGTTGCTCTGCTGAACTTGGTACTCCTCTAGACTTGGCCCGTTGTTCTCGGGGAACCTCTGGAGTTGCCTAAAGGGAGTCAAGCCTCAGGTCGTGTTTGATGGGGAACGGGGGATGGCTCTGGAGTCAATGCAGGGGAAGCGGGCCTCATCTCGAGTTGATTTGGGGCCCATGGAGCTCCTTCGCGATGCTGGTGTGACCTCAGGGTCCCTCTCTACTTGTGACAGTGTTTTTGCGGACTGTCTCGAATCCATCAAGCAAGTCGAGGCTCCTGACATGTTTCAGGGGGCTCACGGAATTGCTCTGCATGCAGTGCAGGGGAATCGGGCCTCATCTCGCTTGGAGGGGGAAGTCTCATGGTTTTTCTCGAGTTGCGGCGGGGACCTGGGGTACATTCTCGACTTACGGCGGGGATGGCCCTTCAACCCTCGTGTTTGTTCAACGAAGTCAGGACTCCTGTCGAGTTACGAGGGACACCTCAGGAGTCTCTTCGAGGCTTGGCAGGGCAAAAGGGACGCTTCTCGAGGTGAGTCGGGAGACCCAGGGTCCCTTTCCAGTAGCCACAGGGATACTGGGATTCCTGTCAATGTTCAAGAGGAGTCAGGCTCCGTCAAATTTTGAAGCAGTGAGCTCTGCGTGCCTCTCGAGGTGTCAGAGGCATGTGAGGCATTCCGTCGAAAGGAGTCGGGGACCTAGGGCTTTCTCTAGGGACTCCACAGGTGGTGCAGACATCCCTTCAGCTTGTGAGATGAAAGACTAGACTGTATTCAAGCCACTGCAAGGAAACCCGGCCTCCTTTCGAGTCAGGGCTTCTCGGTGTATATGCCCATTGAGGCAGCAATCTCAGGGTCCCTCCCTCATACCTATTGCTGAGAGAAGCCTCCTCTTGAGGGGCTTGTGGAAAGGTGGCCTACGTCTTGAGTCTAAGCCAGGGAATCAGCTCTCATCTCGAGGCAATTTGGGGTACACGGAGCAGTCCTCGAGTTGCTCTGCTGAACTTGGTACTCCTCTAGACTTGGCCCGTTGTTCTCGGGGAACCTCTGGAGTTGCCTAAAGGGAGTCAAGCCTCAGGTCGTGTTTGATGGGGAACGGGGGATGGCTCTGGAGTCAATGCAGGGGAAGCGGGCCTCATCTCGAGTTGATTTGGGGCCCATGGAGCTCCTTCGCGATGCTGGTGTGACCTCAGGGTCCCTCTCTACTTGTGACAGTGTTTTTGCGGACTGTCTCGACATCCATCAAGCAAGTCGGCTCCTGACATGTTTCAGGGGGCTCACGGAATTGCTCTGCATGCAGTGCAGGGGAATCGGGCCTCATCTCGCTTGGAGGGGGAAGTCTCATGGTTTTTCTCGAGTTGCGGCGGGGACCTGGGGTACATTCTCGACTTACGGCGGGGATGGCCCTTCAACCCTCGTGTTTGTTCAACGAAGTCAGGACTCCTGTCGAGTTACGAGGGACACCTCAGGAGTCTCTTCGAGGCTTGGCAGGGCAAAAGGAACGCTTCTCGAGGTGAGTCGGGAGACCCAGGGTCCCTTTCCAGTAGCCACAGGGATACTGGGATTCCTGTCAATGTTCAAGAGGAGTCAGGCTCCGTCAAATTTTGAAGCAGTGAGCTCTGCGTGCCTCTCGAGGTGTCAGAGGCATGTGAGGCATTCCGTCGAAAGGAGTCGGGGACCTAGGGCTTTCTCTAGGGACTCCACAGGTGGTGCAGACATCCCTTCAGCTTGTGAGATGAAAGACTAGACTGTATTCAAGCCACTGCAAGGAAAGCCGGCCTCCTTTCGAGTCAGGGCTTCTCGGTGTATATGCCCATTGAGGCAGCAATCTCAGGGTCCCTCCCTCATACCTATTGCTGAGAGAAGCCTCCTCTTGAGGGGCTTGTGGAAAGGTGGCCTACGTCTTGAGTCTAAGCCAGGGAATCAGCTCTCATCTCGAGGCAATTTGGGGTACACGGAGCAGTCCTCGAGTTGCTCTGCTGAACTTGGTACTCCTCTAGACTTGGCCCGTTGTTCTCGGGGAACCTCTGGAGTTGCCTAAAGGGAGTCAAGCCTCAGGTCGTGTTTGATGGGGAACGGGGGATGGCTCTGGAGTCAATGCAGGGGAAGCGGGCCTCATCTCGAGTTGATTTGGGGCCCATGGAGCTCCTTCGCGATGCTGGTGTGACCTCAGGGTCCCTCTCTACTTGTGACAGTGTTTTTGCGGACTGTCTCGACATCCATCAAGCAAGTCGAGGCTCCTGACATTTTCAGGGGGCTCACGGAATTGCTCTGCATGCAGTGCAGGGGAATCGGGCCTCATCTCGCTTGGAGGGGGAAGTCTCATGGTTTTTCTCGAGTTGCGGCGGGGACCTGGGGTACATTCTCGACTTACGGCGGGGATGGCCCTTCAACCCTCGTGTTTGTTCAACGAAGTCAGGACTCCTGTCGAGTTACGAGGGACACCTCAGGAGTCTCTTCGAGGCTTGGCAGGGCAAAAGGAACGCTTCTCGAGGTGAGTCGGGAGACCCAGGGTCCCTTTCCAGTAGCCACAGGGATACTGGGATTCCTGTCAATGTTCAAGAGGAGTCAGGCTCCGTCAAATTTTGAAGCAGTGAGCTCTGCGTGCCTCTCGAGGTGTCAGAGGCATGTGAGGCATTCCGTCGAAAGGAGTCGGGGACCTAGGGCTTTCTCTAGGGACTCCACAGGTGGTGCAGACATCCCTTCAGCTTGTGAGATGAAAGACTAGACTGTATTCAAGCCACTGCAGGAAAGCCGGCCTCCTTTCGAGTCAGGGCTTCTCGGTGTATATGCCCATTGAGGCAGCAATCTCAGGGTCCCTCCCTCATACCTATTGCTGAGAGAAGCCTCCTCTTGAGGGGCTTGTGGAAAGGTGGCCTACGTCTTGAGTCTAAGCCAGGGAATCAGCTCTCATCTCGAGGCAATTTGGGGTACACGGAGCAGTCCTCGAGTTGCTCTGCTGAACTTGGTACTCCTCTAGACTTGGCCCGTTGTTCTCGGGGAACCTCTGGAGTTGCCTAAAGGGAGTCAAGCCTCAGGTCGTGTTTGATGGGGAACGGGGGGGGATGGCTCTGGAGTCAATGCAGGGGAAGCGGGCCTCATCTCGAGTTGATTTGGGGCCCATGGAGCTCCTTCGCGATGCTGGTGTGACCTCAGGGTCCCTCTCTACTTGTGACAGTGTTTTTGCGGACTGTCTCGACATCCATCAAGCAAGTCGAGGCTCCTGACATGTTTCAGGGGGCTCACGGAATTGCTCTGCATGCAGTGCAGGGGAATCGGGCCTCATCTCGCTTGGAGGGGGAAGTCTCATGGTTTTTCTCGAGTTGCGGCGGGGACCTGGGGTACATTCTCGACTTACGGCGGGGATGGCCCTTCAACCCTCGTGTTGGTTCAACGAAGTCAGGACTCCTGTCGAGTTACGAGGGACACCTCAGGAGTCTCTTCGAGGCTTGGCAGGGCAAAAGGAACGCTTCTCGAGGTGAGTCGGGAGACCCAGGGTCCCTTTCCAGTAGCCACAGGGATACTGGGATTCCTGTCAATGTTCAAGAGGAGTCAGGCTCCGTCAAATTTTGAAGCAGTGAGCTCTGCGTGCCTCTCGAGGTGTCAGAGGCATGTGAGGCATTCCGTCGAAAGGAGTCGGGGACCTAGGGCTTTCTCTAGGGACTCCACAGGTGGTGCAGACATCCCTTCAGCTTGTGAGATGAAAGACTAGACTGTATTCAAGCCACTGCAAGGAAAGCCGGCTCCTTTCGAGTCAGGGCTTCTCGGTGTATATGCCCATTGAGGCAGCAATCTCAGGGTCCCTCCCTCATACCTATTGCTGAGAGAAGCCTCCTCTTGAGGGGCTTGTGGAAAGGTGGCCTACGTCTTGAGTCTAAGCCAGGGAATCAGCTCTCATCTCGAGGCAATTTGGGGTACACGGAGCAGTCCTCGAGTTGCTCTGCTGAACTTGGTACTCCTCTAGACTTGGCCCGTTGTTTCGGGGAACCTCTGGAGTTGCCTAAAGGGAGTCAAGCCTCAGGTCGTGTTTGATGGGGAACGGGGGATGGCTCTGGAGTCAATGCAGGGGAAGCGGGCCTCATCTCGAGTTGATTTGGGGCCCATGGAGCTCCTTCGCGATGCTGGTGTGACCTCAGGGTCCCTCTCTACTTGTGACAGTGTTTTTGCGGACTGTCTCGACATCCATCAAGCAAGTCGAGGCTCCTGACATGTTTCAGGGGGCTCACGGAATTGCTCTGCATGCAGTGTGCAGGGGAATCGGGCCTCATCTCGCTTGGGGGGGGAAGTCTCATGGTTTTTTTTTCTCGAGTTGCGGCGGGGACCTGGGGTACATTCTCGACTTACGGCGGGGATGGCCCTTCAACCCTCGTGTGTTTGTTTCAACGAAGTCAGGACTCCTGTCGAGTTACGAGGGACACCTCAGGAGTCTCTTCGAGGCTTGGCAGGGCAAAAGGAACGCTTCTCGAGGTGAGTCGGGAGACCCAGGGTCCCTTTCCAGTAGCCACAGGGATACTGGGATTCCTGTCAATGTTCAAGAGGAGTCAGGCTCCGTCAAATTTTGAAGCAGTGAGCTCTGCGTGCCTCTCGAGGTGTCAGAGGCATGTGAGGCATTCCGTCGAAAGGAGTCGGGGACCTAGGGCTTTCTCTAGGGACTCCACAGGTGGTGCAGACATCCCTTCAGCTTGTGAGATGAAAGACTAGACTGTATTCAAGCCACTGCAAGGAAAGCCGGCCTCCTTTCGAGTCAGGGGTTCTCGGTGTATATGCCCATTGAGGCAGCAATCTCAGGGTCCCTCCCTCATACCTATTGCTGAGAGAGAAGCCTCCTCTTGAGGGGCTTGTGGAAAGGTGGCCTACGTCTTGAGTCTAAGCCAGGGAATCAGCTCTCATCTCGAGGCAATTTGGGGTACACGGAGCAGTCCTCGAGTTGCTCTGCTGAACTTGGTACTCCTCTAGACTTGGCCCGTTGTTCTCGGGGAACCTCTGGAGTTGCCTAAAGGGAGTCAAGCCTCAGGTCGTGTTTGATGGGGGGGGGGGATGGCTCTGGAGTCAATGCAGTCAATGGGGAAGCGGGGGCCTCATCTCGAGTTGATTTGGGGCCCATGGAGCTCCTTCGCGATGCTGGTGTGACCTCAGGGTCCCTCTCTCTCTACTTGTGACAGTGTTTTTGCGGACTGTCTCGACATCCATCAAGCAAGTCGAGGCTCCTGACATGTTTCAGGGGGCTCACGGAATTGCTCTGCATGCAGTGCAGGGGAATCGGGGCCTCATCATCTCGCTTGGAGGGGGAAGTCTCATGGTTTTTCTCGAGTTGCGGCGGGGACCTGGGGTACATTCTCGACTTACGGCGGGGATGGCCCTTCAACCCTCGTGTTGGTTCAACGAAGTCAGGACTCCTGTCGAGTTACGAGGGACACCTCAGGAGTCTCTTCGAGGCTTGGCAGGGCAAAAGGAACGCTTCTCGAGGTGAGTCGGGAGACCCAGGGTCCCTTTCCAGTAGCCACAGGGATACTGGGATTCCTGTCAATGTTCAAGAGGAGTCAGGCTCCGTCAAATTTTGAAGCAGTGAGCTCTGCGTGCCTCTCGAGGTGTCAGAGGCATGTGAGGCATTCCGTCGAAAGGAGTCGGGGACCTAGGGCTTTCTCTAGGGACTCCACAGGTGGTGCAGACATCCCTTCACTTCAGCTTGTGAGATGAAAGACTAGACTGTATTCAAGCCACTGCAAGGAAAGCCGGCCTCCTTTCGAGTCAGGGCTTCTCGGTGTATATGCCCATTGAGGGCAGCAATCTCAGGGTCCCTCCCTCATACCTATTGCTGAGAGAAGCCTCCTCTTGAGGGGCTTGTGGAAAGGTGGCCTACGTCTTGAGTCTAAGCCAGGGAATCAGCTCTCATCTCGAGGCAATTTGGGGTACACGGAGCAGTCCTCGAGTTGCTCTGCTGAACTTGGTACTCCTCTAGACTTGGCCCGTTGTTCTCGGGGAACCTCTGGAGTTGCCTAAAAAGTCAAGAGTCAAGCCTCAGGTCGTGTTTGATGGGGAACGGGGGATGGCTCTGGAGTCAATGCAGGGGGAAGCGGGCCTCATCTCGAGTTGATTTGGGGCCCATGGAGCTCCTTCGCGATGCTGGTGTGACCTCAGGGTCCTCTCTACTTGTGACAGTGTTTTTGCGGGACTGTCTCGACATCCATCAAGCAAGTCGAGGCTCCTGACATGTTTCAGGGGGCTCACGGAATTGCTCTGCATGCAGTGCAGGGGAATCGGGCCTCCTCATCTCGCTTGGAGGGGGGGAAGTCTCATGGTTTTTTTCTCGAGTTGCGGCGGGGGGACCTGGGGTACATTCTCGACTTACGGCGGGGATGGCCCTTCAACCCTCGTGTTGGTTCAACGAAGTCAGGACTCCTGTCGAGTCGAGTTACGAGGGGACACCTCAGGAGTCTCTTCGAGGCTTGGCAGGGCAAAAGGAACGCTTCTCGAGGTGAGTCGGGAGACCCAGGGTCCCTTTCCAGTAGCCACAGGGATACTGGGATTCCTGTCAATGTTCAAGAGGAGTCAGGCTCCGTCAAATTTTGAAGCAGTGAGCTCTGCGTGCCTCTCGAGGTGTCAGAGGCATGTGAGGCATTCCGTCGAAAGGAGTCGGGGACCTAGGGCTTTCTCTCTAGGGACTCCAGGTGGTGCAGACATCCCTTCAGCTTGTGAGATGAAAGACTAGACTGTATTCAAGCCACTGCAAGGAAAGCCGGCCTCCTTTCGAGTCAGGGCTTCTCGGTGTATATGCCCATTGAGGCAGCAATCTCAGGGTCCCTCCCTCATACCTATTGCTGAGAGAAGCCTCCTCTTGAGGGGCTTGTGGAAAGGTGGCCTACGTCTTGAGTCTAAGCCAGGGAATCAGCTCTCATCTCGAGGCAATTTGGGGTACACGGAGCAGTCCTCGAGTTGCTCTGCTGAACTTGGTACTCCTCTAGACTTGGCCCGTTGTTCTCGGGGAACCTCTGGAGTTGCCTAAAGGGAGTCAAGCCTCAGGTCGTGTTTGATGGGGAACGGGGGATGGCTCTGGAGTCAATGCAGGGGAAGGGCCTCATCTCGAGTTGATTTGGGGCCCATGGAGCTCCTTCGCGATGCTGGTGTGACCTCAGGGTCCCTCTCTACTTGTGACAGTGTTTTTGCGGACTGTCTCGACATCCATCAAGCAAGTCGAGGCTCCTGACATGTTTCAGGGGGCTCACGGAATTGCTCTGCATGCAGTGCAGGGGAATCGGCCTCCTCATCTCGCTTGGGGGGGAAGTCTCATGGTTTTTCTCGAGTTGCGGCGGGGACCTGGGGTACATTCTCGACTTACGGCGGGGATGGCCCTTCAACCCTCGTGTTGGTTTCAACGAAGTCAGGACTCCTGTCGAGTTACGACGAGGGACACCTCAGGAGTCTCTTCGAGGCTTGGCAGGGCAAAAAGGAACGCTTCTCGAGGTGAGTCGGGAGACCCAGGGTCCCTTTCCAGTAGCCACAGGGATACTGGGATTCCTGTCAATGTTCAAGAGGAGTCAGGCTCCGTCAAATTTTGAAGCAGTGAGCTCTGCGTGCCTCTCGAGGTGTCAGAGGCATGTGAGGCATTCCGTCGAAAGGAGTCGGGGGACCTAGGGCTTTCTCTAGGGACTCCACAGGTGGTGCAGACATCCCTTCAGCTTGTGAGATGAAAGACTAGACTGTATTCAAGCCACTGCAAGGAAAGCCGGCCTCCTTTCGAGTCAGGGCTTCTCGGTGTATATGCCCATTGAGGCAGCAATCTCAGGGTCCCTCCCTCATACCTATTGCTGAGAGAAGCCTCCTCTTGAGGGGCTTGTGGAAAGGTGGCCTACGTCTTGAGTCTAAGCCAGGGAATCAGCTCTCATCTCGAGGCAATTTGGGGTACACGGAGCAGTCCTCGAGTTGCTCTGCTGAACTTGGTACTCCTCTAGACTTGGCCCGTTGTTCTCGGGAACCTCTGGAGTTGCCTAAAGGGAGTCAAGCCTCAGGTCGTGTTTGATGGGGAACGGGGGGGATGGCTCTGGAGTCAATGCAGGGGAAGCGGGCCTCATCTCGAGTTGATTTGGGGCCCATGGAGCTCCTTCGCGATGCTGGTGTGACCTCAGGGTCCCTCTCTACTTGTGACAGTGTTTTTGCGGACTGTCTCGACATCCATCAAGCAAGTCGAGGCTCCTGACATGTTTCAGGGGGCTCACGGAATTGCTCTGCATGCAGTGCAGGGGAATCGGGCCTCATCTCGCTTGGAGGGGGGAAGTCTCATTTTTTTTCTCGAGTTGCGGCGGGGACCTGGGGTACATTCTCGACTTACGGCGGGGATGGCCCTTCAACCCTCGTGTTGGTTCAACGAAGTCAGGACTCCTGTCGAGTTACGAGGGACACCTCAGGAGTCTCTTCGAGGCTTGGCAGGGCAAAAGGAACGCTTCTCGAGGTGAGTCGGGAGACCCAGGGTCCCTTTCCAGTAGCCACAGGGATACTGGGATTCCTGTCAATGTTCAAGAGGAGTCAGGCTCCGTCAAATTTTGAAGCAGTGAGCTCTGCGTGCCTCTCGAGGTGTCAGAGGCATGTGAGGCATTCCGTCGAAAGGAGTCGGGGACCTAGGGCTTTCTCTAGGGACTCCACAGGTGGTGCAGACATCCCTTCAGCTTGTGAGATGAAAGACTAGACTGTATTCAAGCCACTGCAAGGAAAGCCGGCCTCCTTTCGAGTCAGGGCTTCTCGGTGTATATGCCCATTGAGGCAGCAATCTCAGGGTCCCCCCCCCTCATACCTATTGCTGAGAGAAGCCTCCTCTTGAGGGGCTTGTGGAAAGGTGGCCGTCTTGAGTCTAAGCCAGGGAATCAGCTCTCATCTCGAGGCAATTTGGGGTACACGGAGCAGTCCTCGAGTTGCTCTGCTGAACTTGGTACTCCTCTAGACTTGGCCCGTTGTTCTTGTTCTCGGGGAACCTCTGGAGTTGCCTAAAGGGAGTCAAGCCTCAGGTCGTGTTTGATGGGGAACGGGGGATGGCTCTGGAGTCAATGCAGGGGAAGCGGGGGCCTCATCTCGAGTTGATTTGGGGCCCATGGAGCTCCTTCGCGATGCTGGTGTGACCTCAGGGTCCCTCTCTACTTGTGACAGTGTTTTTTTGCGGACTGTCTCGACATCCATCAAGCAAGTCGAGGCTCCTGACATGTTTCAGGGGGCTCACGGAATTGCTCTGCATGCAGTGCAGGGGAATCGGGCCTCATCTCGCTTGGAGGGGGAAGTCTCATGGTTTTTCTCGAGTTGCGGCGGGGACCTGGGGTACATTCTCGACTTACGGCGGGGATGGCCCTTCAACCCTCGTGTTGGTTCAACGAAGTCAGGACTCCTGTCGAGTTACGAGGGACACCTCAGGAGTCTCTTCGAGGCTTGGCAGGGCAAAAGGAACGCTTCTCGAGGTGAGTCGGGAGACCCAGGGTCCCTTTCCAGTAGCCACAGGGATACTGGGATTCCTGTCAATGTTCAAGAGGAGTCAGGCTCCGTCAAATTTTGAAGCAGTGAGCTCTGCGTGCCTCTCGAGGTGTCAGAGGCATGTGAGGCATTCCGTCGAAAGGAGTCGGGGGGGGGACCTAGGGCTTTCTCTAGGGACTCCACAGGTGGTGCAGACATCCCTTCAGCTTGTGAGATGAAAGACTAGACTGTATTCAAGCCACTGCAAGGAAAGCCGGCCTCCTTTCGAGTCAGGGCTTCTCGGTGTATATGCCCATTGAGGCAGCAATCTCAGGGTCCCTCCCTCATACCTATTGCTGAGAGAAGCCTCCTCTTGAGGGGCTTGTGGAAAGGTGGCCTACGTCTTGAGTCTAAGCCAGGGAATCAGCTCTCATCTCGAGGCAATTTGGGGTACACGGAGCAGTCCTCGAGTTGCTCTGCTGAACTGGTGGTACTATCTAGACTTGGCCCGTTGTTCTCGGGGAACCTCTGGAGTTGCCTAAAGGGAGTCAAGCCTCAGGTCGTGTTTGATGGGGAACGGGGGATGGCTCTGGAGTCAATGCAGGGGAAGCGGGCCTCATCTCGAGTTGATTTGGGGCCCATGGAGCTCCTTCGCGATGCTGGTGTGACCTCAGGGTCCCTCTCTACTTGTGACAGTGTTTTTTGCGGACTGTCTCGACATCCATCAAGCAAGTCGAGGCTCCTGACATGTTTCAGGGGGCTCACGGAATTGCTCTGCATGCAGTGCAGGGGAATCGGGCCTCATCTCGCTTGGAGGGGGAAGTCTCATTTTTTTCTCGAGTTGCGGCGGGGACCTGGGGTACATTCTCGACTTACGGCGGGGATGGCCCTTCAACCCTCGTGTTGGTTCAACGAAGTCAGGACTCCTGTCGAGTTACGAGGGACACCTCAGGAGTCTCTTCGAGGCTTGGCAGGGCAAAAGGAACGCTTCTCGAGGTGAGTCGGGAGACCCAGGGTCCCTTTCCAGTAGCCACAGGGATACTGGGATTCCTGTCAATGTTCAAGAGGAGTCAGGCTCCGTCAAATTTTGAAGCAGTGAGCTCTGCGTGCCTCTCGAGGTGTCAGAGGCATGTGAGGCATTCCGTCGAAAGGAGTCGGGGACCTAGGGCTTTCTCTAGGGACTCCACAGGTGGTGCAGACATCCCTTCAGCTTGTGAGATGAAAGACTAGACTGTATTCAAGCCACTGCAAGGAAAGCCGGCCTCCTTTCGAGTCAGGGCTTCTCGGTGTATATGCCCATTGAGGCAGCAATCTCAGGGTCCCTCCCTCATACCTATTGCTGAGAGAAGCCTCCTCTTGAGGGGCTTGTGGAAAGGTGGCCTACGTCTTGAGTCTAAGCCAGGGAATCAGCTCTCATCTCGAGGCAATTTGGGGTACACGGAGCAGTCCTCGAGTTGCTCTGCTGAACTTGGTACTCCTCTAGACTTGGCCCGTTGTTCTCGGGGAACCTCTGGAGTTGCCTAAAGGGAGTCAAGCCTCAGGTCGTGTTTGATGGGGGGGGGGGGGGGATGGCTCTGGAGTCAATGCAGGGGAAGCGGGCCTCATCTCGAGTTGATTTGGGGCCCATGGAGCTCCTTCGCGATGCTGGTGTGACCTCAGGGTCCCTCTCTACTTGTGACAGTGTTTTTGCGGACTGTCTCGACATCCATCAAGCAAGTCGAGGCTCCTGACATGTTTCAGGGGGCTCACGGAATTGCTCTGCATGCAGTGCAGGGGAATCGGGCCTCATCTCGCTTGGAGGGGGAAGTCTCATGGTTTTTTCTCGAGTTGCGGCGGGGACCTGGGGTACATTCTCGACTTACGGCGGGGATGGCCCTTCAACCCTCGTGTTGGTTCAACGAAGTCAGGACTCCTGTCGAGTTACGAGGGACACCTCAGGAGTCTCTTCGAGGCTTGGCAGGGCAAAAGGAACGCTTCTCGAGGTGAGTCGGGAGACCGGTCCCCTTTCCAGTAGCCACAGGGATACTGGGATTCCTGTCAATGTTCAAGAGGAGTCAGGCTCCGTCAAATTTTGAAGCAGTGAGCTCTGCGTGCCTCTCGAGGTGTCAGAGGCATGTGAGGCATTCCGTCGAAAGGAGTCGGGGACCTAGGGCTTTCTCTAGGGACTCCACAGGTGGTGCAGACATCCCTTCAGCTTGTGAGATGAAAGACTAGACTGTATTCAAGCCACTGCAAGGAAAGCCGGCCTCCTTTCGAGTCAGGGCTTCTCGGTGTATATGCCCATTGAGGCAGCAATCTCAGGGTCCCTCCCTCATACCTATTGCTGAGAGAAGCCTCCTCTTGAGGGGCTTGTGGAAAGGTGGCCTACGTCTTGAGTCTAAGCCAGGGAATCAGCTCTCATCTCGAGGCAATTTGGGGTACACGGAGAGCAGTCCTCGAGTTGCTCTGCTGAACTTGGTACTCCTCTAGACTTGGCCCGTTGTTCTCGGGGAACCTCTGGAGTTTGCCTAAAGGGAGTCAAGCCTCAGGTCGTGTTTGATGGGGAACGGGGGATGGCTCTGGAGTCAATGCAGGGGAAGCGGGCCTCATCTCGAGTTGATTTTGGGGCCCATGGAGCTCCTTCGCGATGCTGGTGTGACCTCAGGGTCCCTCTCTACTTGTGACAGTGTTTTTGCGGACTGTCTCGACATCCATCAAGCAAGTCGAGGCTCCTGACATGTTTCAGGGGGCTCACGGAATTGCTCTGCATGCAGTGCAGGGGAATCGGGGGCCTCATCTCGCTTGGAGGGGGAAGTCTCATGGTTTTTCTCGAGTTGCGGCGGGGACCTGGGGTACATTCTCGACTTACGGCGGGGATGGCCCTTCAACCCTCGTGTTGGTTCAACGAAGTCAGGACTCCTGTCGAGTTACGAGGGACACCTCAGGAGTCTCTTCGAGGCTTGGCAGGGCAAAAGGAACGCTTCTCGAGGTGAGTCGGGAGACCCAGGGTCCCTTTCCAGTAGCCACAGGGATACTGGGATTCCTGTCAATGTTCAAGAGGAGTCAGGCTCCGTCAAATTTTGAAGCAGTGAGCTCTGCGTGCCTCTCGAGGTGTCAGAGGCATGTGAGGCATTCCGTCGAAAGGAGTCGGGGACCTAGGGCTTTCTCTAGGGACTCCACAGGTGGTGCAGACATCCCTTCAGCTTGTGAGATGAAAGACTAGACTGTATTCAAGCCACTGCAAGGAAAGCCGGCCTCCTTTCGAGTCAGGGCTTCTCGGTGTATATGCCCATTGAGGCAGCAATCTCAGGGTCCCTCCCTCATACCTATTGCTGAGAGAAGCCTCCTCTTGAGGGGCTTGTGGAAAGGTGGCCTACGTCTTGAGTCTAAGCCAGGGAATCAGCTCTCATCTCGAGGCAATTTGGGGTACACGGAGCAGTCCTCGAGTTGCTCTGCTGAACTTGGTACTCCTCTAGACTTGGCCCGTTGTTCTCGGGGAACCTCTGGAGTTGCCTAAAGGCAGTCAAGCCTCAGGTCGTGTTTGATGGGGAACGGGGGATGGCTCTGGAGTCAATGCAGGGGAAGCGGGCCTCATCTCGAGTTGATTTGGGGCCCATGGAGCTCCTTCGCGATGCTGGTGTGACCTCAGGGTCCCTCTCTACTTGTGACAGTGTTTTTGCGGACTGTCTCGACATCCATCAAGCAAGTCGAGGCTCCTGACATGTTTCAGGGGGCTCACGGAATTGCTCTGCATGCAGTGCAGGGGAATCGGGCCTCATCTCGCTTGGAGGGGGAAGTCTCATGGTTTTTTCTCGAGTTGCGGCGGGGACCTGGGGTACATTCTCGACTTACGGCGGGGATGGCCCTTCAACCCTCGTGTGTTGGTTCAACGAAGTCAGGACTCCTGTCGAGTTACGAGGGACACCTCAGGAGTCTCTTCGAGGCTTGGCAGGGCAAAAGGAACGCTTCTCGAGGTGAGTCGGGAGACCCAGGGTCCCTTTCCAGTAGCCAGGGATACTGGGATTCCTGTCAATGTTCAAGAGGAGTCAGGCTCCGTCAAATTTTGAAGCAGTGAGCTCTGCGTGCCTCTCGAGGTGTCAGAGGCATGTGAGGCATTCCGTCGAAAGGAGTCGGGGACCTAGGGCTTTCTCTAGGGACTCCACAGGTGGTGCAGACATCCCTTCAGCTTGTGATGATGAAAGACTAGACTGTATTCAAGCCACTGCAAGGAAACCCGGCCTCCTTTCGAGTCAGGGCTTCTCGGTGTATATGCCCATTGAGGCAGCAATCTCAGGGTCCCTCCCTCATACCTATTGCTGAGAGAAGCCTCCTCTTGAGGGGCTTGTGGAAAGGTGGCCTACGTCTTGAGTCTAAGCCAGGGAATCAGCTCTCATCTCGAGGCAATTTGGGGTACACGGAGCAGTCCTCGAGTTGCTCTGCTGAACTTGGTACTCCTCTAGACTTGGCCCGTTATGGGGAACGGGGGATGGCTCTGGAGTCAATGCAGGGGAAGCGGGCCTCATCTCGAGTTGATTTGGGGCCCATGGAGCTCCTTCGCGATGCTGGTGTGACCTCAGGGTCCCTCTCTACTTGTGACAGTGTTTTTGCGGACTGTCTCGACATCCATCAAGCAAGTCGAGGCTCCTGACATGTTTCAGGGGGCTCACGGAATTGCTCTGCATGCAGTGCAGGGGAATCGGGCCTCATCTCGCTTGGAGGGGGAAGTCTCATGGTTTTTCTCGAGTTGCGGCGGGGACCTGGGGTACATTCTCGACTTACGGCGGGGATGGCCCTTCAACCCTCGTGTTGGTTCAACGAAGTCAGGACTCCTGTCGAGTTACGAGGGACACCTCAGGAGTCTCTTCGAGGCTTGGCAGGGCAAAAGGAACGCTTCTCGAGGTGAGTCGGGAGACCCAGGGTCCCGTGAGTCAGGCTCCGTCAAATTTTGAAGCAGTGAGCTCTGCGTGCCTCTCGAGGTGTCAGAGGCATGTGAGGCATTCCGTCGAAAGGAGTCGGGGACCTAGGGCTTTCTCTAGGGACTCCACAGGTGGTGCAGACATCCCTTCAGCTTGTGAGATGAAAGACTAGACTGTATTCAAGCCACTGCAAGGAAAGCCGGCCTCCTTTCGAGTCAGGGCTTCTCGGTGTATATGCCCATTGAGGCAGCAATCTCAGGGTCCCTCCCTCATACCTATTGCTGAGAGAAGCCTCCTCTTGAGGGGCTTGTGGAAAGGTGGCCTACGTCTTGAGTCTAAGCCAGGGAATCAGCTCTCATCTCGAGGCAATTTGGGGTACACGGAGCAGTCCTCGAGTTGCTCTGCTGAACTTGGTACTCCTCTAGACTTGGCCCGTTGTTCTCGGGGAACCTCTGGAGTTGCCTAAAGGGAGTCAAGCCTCAGGTCGTGTTTGATGGGGAACGGGGGATGGCTCTGGAGTCAATGCAGGGGAAGCGGGCCTCATCTCGAGTTGATTTGGGGCCCATGGAGCTCCTTCGCGATGCTGGTGTGACCTCAGGGTCCCTCTCTACTTGTGACAGTGTTTTTGCGGACTGTCTCGACATCCATCAAGCAAGTCGAGGCTCCTGACATGTTTCAGGGGGCTCACGGAATTGCTCTGCATGCAGTGCAGGGGAATCGGGCCTCATCTCGCTTGGAGGGGGAAGTCTCATGGTTTTTCTCGAGTTGCGGCGGGGACCTGGGGTACATTCTCGACTTACGGCGGGGATGGCCCTTCAACCCTCGTGTTGGTTCAACGAAGTCAGGACTCCTGTCGAGTTACGAGGGACACCTCAGGAGTCTCTTCGAGGCTTGGCAGGGCAAAAGGAACGCTTCTCGAGGTGAGTCGGGAGACCCAGGGTCCCTTTCCAGTAGCCACAGGGATACTGGGATTCCTGTCAATGTTCAAGAGGAGTCAGGCTCCGTCAAATTTTGAAGCAGTGAGCTCTGCGTGCCTCTCGGGGTGTCAGAGGCATGTGAGGCATTCCGTCGAAAGGAGTCGGGGACCTAGGGCTTTCTCTAGGGACTCCACAGGTGGTGCAGACATCCCTTCAGCTTGTGAGATGAAAGACTAGACTGTATTCAAGCCACTGCAAGGAAAGCCGGCCTCCTTTCGAGTCAGGGCTTCTCGGTGTATATGCCCATTGAGGCAGCAATCTCAGGGTCCCTCCCTCATACCTATTGCTGAGAGAAGCCTCCTCTTGAGGGGCTTGTGGAAAGGTGGCCTACGTCTTGAGTCTAAGCCAGGGAATCAGCTCTCATCTCGAGGCAATTTGGGGTACACGGAGCAGTCCTCGAGTTGCTCTGCTGAACTTGGTACTCCTCTAGACTTGGCCCGTTGTTCTCGGGGAACCTCTGGAGTTGCCTAAAGGGAGTCAAGCCTCAGGTCGTGTTTGATGGGGAACGGGGGATGGCTCTGGAGTCAATGCAGGGGAAGCGGGCCTCATCTCGAGTTGATTTGGGGCCCATGGAGCTCCTTCGCGATGCTGGTGTGACCTCAGGGTCCCTCTCTACTTGTGACAGTGTTTTTGCGGACTGTCTCGACATCCATCAAGCAAGTCGAGGCTCCTGACATGTTTCAGGGGGCTCACGGAATTGCTCTGCATGCAGTGCAGGGGAATCGGGCCTCATCTCGCTTGGAGGGGGAAGTCTCATGGTTTTTCTCGAGTTGCGGCGGGGACCTGGGGTACATTCTCGACTTACGGCGGGGATGGCCCTTCAACCCTCGTGTTTGTTCAACGAAGTCAGGACTCCTGTCGAGTTACGAGGGACACCTCAGGAGTCTCTTCGAGGCTTGGCAGGGCAAAAGGAACGCTTCTCGAGGTGAGTCGGGAGACCCAGGGTCCCTTTCCAGTAGCCACAGGGATACTGGGATTCCTGTCAATGTTCAAGAGGAGTCAGGCTCCGTCAAATTTTGAAGCAGTGAGCTCTGCGTGCCTCTCGAGGTGTCAGAGGCATGTGAGGCATTCCGTCGAAAGGAGTCGGGGACCTAGGGCTTTCTCTAGGGACTCCACAGGTGGTGCAGACATCCCTTCAGCTTGTGAGATGAAAGACTAGACTGTATTCAAGCCACTGCAAGGAAAGCCGGCCTCCTTTCGAGTCAGGGCTTCTCGGTGTATATGCCCATTGAGGCAGCAATCTCAGGGTCCCTCCCTCATACCTATTGCTGAGAGAAGCCTCCTCTTGAGGGGCTTGTGGAAAGGTGGCCTACGTCTTGAGTCTAAGCCAGGGAATCAGCTCTCATCTCGAGGCAATTTGGGGTACACGGAGCAGTCCTCGAGTTGCTCTGCTGAACTTGGTACTCCTCTAGACTTGGCCCGTTGTTCTCGGGGAACCTCTGGAGTTGCCTAAAGGGAGTCAAGCCTCAGGTCGTGTTTGATGGGGAACGGGGGATGGCTCTGGAGTCAATGCAGGGGAAGCGGGCCTCATCTCGAGTTGATTTGGGGCCCATGGAGCTCCTTCGCGATGCTGGTGTGACCTCAGGGTCCCTCTCTACTTGTGACAGTGTTTTTGCGGACTGTCTCGACATCCATCAAGCAAGTCGAGGCTCCTGACATGTTTCAGGGGGCTCACGAATTGCTCTGCATGCAGTGCAGGGGAATCGGGCCTCATCTCGCTTGGAGGGGGAAGTCTCATGGTTTTTCTCGAGTTGCGGCGGGGACCTGGGGTACATTCTCGACTTACGGCGGGGATGGCCCTTCAACCCTCGTGTTGGTTCAACGAAGTCAGGACTCCTGTCGAGTTACGAGGGACACCTCAGGAGTCTCTTCGAGGCTTGGCAGGGCAAAAGGAACGCTTCTCGAGGTGAGTCGGAGACCCAGGGTCCCTTTCCAGTAGCCACAGGGATACTGGGATTCCTGTCAATGTTCAAGAGGAGTCAGGCTCCGTCAATTTTGAAGCAGTGAGCTCTGCGTGCCTCTCGAGTGTCAGAGGCATGTGAGGCATTCCGTCGAAAGGAGTCGGGGACCTAGGCTTTCTCTAGGGACTCCACAGGTGGTGCAGACATCCCTTCAGCTTGTGAGATGAAAGACTAGACTGTATTCAAGCCACTGCAAGGAAAGCCGGCCTCCTTTCGAGTCAGGGCTTCTCGGTGTATATGCCCATTGAGGCAGCAATCTCAGGGTCCCTCCCTCATACCTATTGCTGAGAGAAGCCTCCTCTTGAGGGGCTTGTGGAAAGGTGGCCTACGTCTTGAGTCTAAGCCAGGGAATCAGCTCTCATCTCGAGGCAATTTTGGGCGGTACACGGAGCAGTCCTCTCGAGTTGCTCTGCTGAACTTGGGTTACTCCTCTAGACTTGGCCCGTTGTTCTCGGCGAACCTCTGGAGTTGCCTAAAGGGAGTCAAGCCTCAGGTCGTGTTTGATGGGGAACGGGGGATGGCTCTGGAGTCAATGCAGGGGAAGCGGGCCTCATCTCGAGTTGATTTGGGGCCCATGGAGCTCCTTCGCGATGCTGGTGTGACCTCAGGGTCCCTCTCTACTTGTGACAGTGTTTTTGCGGACTGTCTCGACATCCATCAAGCAAGTCGAGGCTCCTGACATGTTTCAGGGGGCTCACGGAATTGCTCTGCATGCAGTGCAGGGGAATCGGGCCTCATCTCGCTTGGAGGGGGAAGTCTCATAGTTTTTCTCGAGTTGCGGCGGGGACCCTGGGGTACATCTCTCGACTTACGGCGGGGATGGCCCTTCAACCCTCGTGTTTGTTCAACGAAGTCAGGAGCTCCAGGGAGTCCTGTCGAGTTACGAGGGACACCTCAGGAAGTCTCTTCGAGGCTTGGCAGGGCAAAAAAGGAACGCTTCTCGAGGTGAGTCCGGGAGACCCAGGGTCCCCTTTCCAGTAGCCACAGGGATACTGGGATTCCTGTCAATGTTCAAGAGGAGTCAGGCTCCGTCAAATTTTGAAGCAGTGAAGCTCTGCGTGCCTCTCGGGGTGTCAGAGGCATGTGAGGCATTCCGTCGAAAGGAGTCGGGGACCTAGGGGCTTTCTCTAAGGGACTCCACAGGTGGTGCAGACATCCCTTCACCTTGTGAGATGAAAGACTAGACTGTATTCAAGCCACTGCAAGGAAACCCGGCCTCCTTTCGAGTCAGGGCTTTTCTCGGTGTATATGCCCATTGAGGCAGCAATCTCAGGGTTCCTCCCTCATACCTATTGCTGAAGAGAGAAGCCTCCTCTTGATGGGGCTTGTGGAAAGGTGGCCTACGTCTTGAGTCTAAGCCAGGGAATCAGCTCTCATCTCGAGGCAATTTGGGGTACACGGAGCAGTCCCTCGAGTTGCTCTGCTGAACTTGGTACTCCTCTAGACTTGGCCCGTTGTTCTCGGGGAACCTCTGGAGTTGCCTAAAGGGAGTCAAGCCTCAGGTCGTGTTTGATGGGGAACGGGGGATGGCTCTGGGAGGTCAATGCAGGGGAAGCGGGCCTCATCTCGAGTTGATTTGGGGCCCATGGAGCTCACCTTCGCGATGCTGGTGTGACCTCAGTCCCGGCTCCCTCTCTACTTGTGACAGTGTTTTTGCGGACTGTCTCGACATCCATCAAGCAAGTCGACGGGCTCCTGACATGTTTTTCAGGGGGGCTCACGGAATTGCTCTGCATGCAGTGCAGGGAATCGGGCCTCATCTCGCTTGGAGGGGAAAGTCTCATGGTTTTTCCCCTCGAGTTGCGGCGGGGACCTGGGGTACATTCTCGACTTACGGCGGGGATGGCCCTTCAACCCTCGTGTTTGTTCAACGAAGTCAGGACTCCTGTCGAGTTTACGAGGGACACCTCAGGAGTCTCTTCGAGGCTTGGCATGGGGCAAAACTGCGGACGCTCTTCTCGAGGTGAGTCGGGAGACCCAGGGTCCCTTTCCAGTAGCCCACAGGGATACTGGGATTCCTGTCAATGTTCAAGAGGAGTCAAGGCTCCGTCAAATTTTTGAAGCAGTGAGCTCTGCGTGCCTCTCGAGGTGTCAGAGGCATGTGAGGCATTCCGTCGTATCAAAAGGAGTCGGGGACCTAGGGCTTTCTCTAGGAGACTCCACAGTGTGGTGCAGACATCCCTTCAGCTTGTGAGATGAATAGACACTAGACATGTATTCAAGCCACTGCAAGGAAACCCGGCCTCCTTTCGAGTCAGGGCTTCTCGGTGTCTATTATGCGCCCATTGAGGCAGCAATCTCAGGGTCCCTCCCTCATTACCTATTGCTGAGAGAAGCCTCCTCTCTTGAGGGCTTGTAGGAAAGGTGGCCTACGTCTTGAGTCTAAGCCAGGGAATCAGCTCTCATCTCGAGGCAATTTGGGGTACACGGAGCAGTCCTCGAGTTGCTCTGCTGAACTTGGTAACTCGTCTAGACTTGGCCCGTTGTTCTCAGGGAAACCTCTGGAGTTGCCTAAAGGGAGTCAAGACCTCAGGTCGTGTTTTGATGGGGAACTGGCGGGGATGGCTCTGGAGTCAATGCAGGGGGAAGCGGGCCTCATCTCGAGTTTGATTTGGGCCCATGGAGCTCCTTCGCGATGCCTGGTGTGACCTCAGGGTCCCTCTCTACTTGTGGACAGTTGTTTTTTGCGGACTGTCTCGACATCCATCAAGCAAGTCGAGAAGGCTCCTGACATGTTTCAGGGGGCTCACGGAATTGCTCTGCATGCAGTGCAGGGAATCGGGCCTCATCTCGCTTGGAGGGGGAAGTCTCATGTTTTTTTTCTCGAGTTGCGGCTGGGCGGGGACCTGGGGTACATTCTCGACTTACGGCGGGGATGGCCCCTTCAACCCTCGTGTTGGTTTCAACGAAGTGCAGGACTCCTGTCGAGTTACGAGGGACACCTCAGGAGTCTCTTCGAGGCTTGGCAGGGCAAAAGGGACGCTTCTCGAGGTGAGTCGGGAGACCCCCAGGGTCCCCCCTTTCCAGTAGCCACAGGGATACTGGGATTCCTGTCAATGTTCAAGAGGAGTCAGGCTCCGTCAAATTTTGAAGCAGTGAGCTCTGCGTGCCTTCTCGAGGGGTGTCTCACGAGGCGATGTGAAAGGCATCTCCTTCGAAAGTGAGTCCGGGGACCACACTAGGGCTTTCTCTAGGGAACTCTCCCCAGGTTGTTGACATAGTAATCGATCACGCTTCGACCTGTTGTTAGAGGCCTATGTCAACAGACATACACTATATTAAGTAGCCCCTGCAAGTCAAACCACCCGCGGACCGAATCCATATCCTGAATCGACAGGGATGTACTCGGATGTGTATAATGCCCAATTTCTAAGATGTCATTGCAATCTGCTATGAGTTCCCCTTCATCTGTCATGATTGACTCTCATTGTCTTAGCATTTTTGTAGGGGAAGCCCTCCTCTTTGAGGGGCTTGTGAGCAATTAAGTGGTGCACTACCGACGGCTTATAGAGCTAAAGCCAGGGAATTCTAGCTCGACAATCCGTCGAGGCAAATTTATTGGGAGGAGTTTCAGATATTCGAGAGGCACTAGTTCCCACAGATTTGCTTCTCTCCCCTCCTTGCGGTCAACACATGGTATTACTCCTCTAGACCTTCCTGGGCGCCATTAGTTACTCTGGAGGTTGAACCTCTAGGAGTTGCCGTAAACTGGTAGTGCGAAGGCCTCAAGGTCCTTGTATGATGGGGAAAACGGGGAGGAAAGGGCGTCACTGGAGTCCTCATGCAGGGGGAAAACAGGTCCGGACCGCATCTCGAGTTGAATTTGGGTGCCCTGTGGATCCTCCTTGCGCAATGCTGGTGTGACCTCAGGGTCCTCCTCTCCTCACAACTTCTAGTGACAGTCTGCAGTATTTTGGCGGACTTATGACCCCCACGACATGCATCCCAAGCAAGATCGGTAGAGCTCCATGAATCCGTGGAGTTCAGTGATGGGGCCTCCAAAGGTAATATGAGCTAGCTGTCTTGCACAGTCTGCAGGGGAATCTAGGCGCTTCATCTTGTCTTGGAGGGGGAAGACACTCATTGGACTTTATTCCTCGAGTTGCAATCGGGGACCTGGGTTAACACTCTCGACTTCATCGGCGGGGTGATGGTGCGCACTTCCTACGGCCTCTCGTAGTATTTGTTTTGCTAACGGAATAGTCCATGGGACTCCACGCTCGTGTTTAACATAAAGGACACCTTCAGGATAGTGCTAATTACGGAGTGCTTTGCAAGTGGCCAAACTAAAGTGGACGCTTCTCAGACATGATGAAAGTCTGGGAGACACTCCCAGAGATCTCCCACTTTTTCCAGTAGCCACAGGGATACTGGGGTATCTCCTGTCCAATGTTCAAAAGGAGTTCAGTCCTCCGCAAAAATTTTGAGAAGCATAAGTGAGACTCTTGGCGTGCCTTCTTCCCGGATTTTTTGTTCCCAGTAGGCGCATGTGGAATGAGCAATATCAGTGAGCGAAGAGGGAGCTCGCGCAGACCTAGGCAGGGCCTTTCTCTAGGGACTCCACAGGTGGTGCAAAAGACATCCCTTCACCTTGTTGAGAATGAAAGACTAGGACTGTATTCAAGCCACTGCAAGGAAAACCCGGCCCTCCTTTCGAGTCAGGGCTTCTCGCGTGTATATGCCCCATTGAGGCAGCGAATCTCAGGGTCCCTCCCTCATTACCTATTGCTGAGAGAAGCCTCTCTCTTGAGGGGCTTGTGGAAAGGTGGCCTAACGTCTTCTTGAGTCTACTAGCCAAGGGAAAATCAGCTCTCATCTTCGAGGCAATTTGGGTACACACGGCGCGAAGGTCCTGCGCAGTTGCCCTGCTGAACTTGTAGTACGACCGTAACTAGACTTTGGAGCCCGTTGTTCTTCAACTCCGGGAACCTCAGGAGTGTTGCCTAAGGGGGAGTCAAGCCTCAAGGTCGTGTTTGATGAGCGAACTGGGGATGGGCTCTGGAAAGTCAACTGGCAGGTTAGCGAAGCGGGGGCCTCATCTCGAGTTTTAGGAGTTAGGACTTTTGGGGGCCCATTGGAGCGCTCCTTCGCGATGCTGGTGTGTACCTCAGGGTCCCTCTCTACTTGTGACAGTGGTTTTGCGGGACTGTCACCTCGACATCCATCAAGCAAGTCGAGGCTCCTGAGGATTCCACTAATGTTTCAGGGGGCTCACGGAATTGCTCTGCATGCAGTGCAGGGGAATCGGAGCCTCATCTCGCTTGGAATTGGGGGAAAAAGTCTCATGGTTTTTTTTTCTCCTCGAGTTGCGGCAGGGGGGGGACCTGGGGTACATCTCTTTCTCGACTTAACGGCGGGGATGGCCCTTCAACCCTCGTGTTTGTTACAACGGAAGTCAGGGACCTCCCCTGTCGAGTTACGAGGGACACCTCAGGAGTCCCTCTTCGAGGCTTGGCAGGGCAAAAGGAAAACGCTGTCTCGAGGTGAGTCGGGAGACCAGGGTCCCCCTTTCCAGTAGCCCACAGGGATACTGGGATTCCTGTCAATGTTCAAGAGGAGTCAGGCTCCGTCAAATTTTGAAGCAGTGAGCTCTGCCGTGCCTCTCGAGGTGTCAGAGGCAGGTGAGGCATTCCGTCGAAAGGAGTCGGGGACCTAGGGCTTTCTCTAGGGACTCCACAGGTGGTTGCAGACATCCCTTCAGCCTTGTGAGATGAAAGACTAGACTGTATTCAAGCCACTGCAAGGAAACCTGGCGGCTCCTTTCGAGTCAGGGCTTCTCGGTGTATATGCCCATTGAGGCAGCAATCTCAGGGTTTCCCTCCCTCATACCTATTGCTGAGAGAGAGAAGCCTCCTCTTGAGGGGCTTGTGGAAAGGTGGCCTACGCGTCTTTGAGTCTAAGCCAGGGAATCAGCTCTCATCTCGAGGCAAATTTGGGGTACACGGAGCAA
Source organism: Odocoileus hemionus (assembly GCA_020976825.1). NCBI lineage: Eukaryota > Metazoa > Chordata > Mammalia > Artiodactyla > Cervidae > Odocoileus > Odocoileus hemionus. Next base: position 302,679 of record JAJLRB010002129.1, on the reverse strand, counting down.
GTCCTCGAGTTTGCTCTGCTGAACTTGGTACTCCTCTAGACTTGGCCCGTTGTTCTCGGGGGAAACCTCTGGAGTTGCCTAAAGGGAGGTCAAGCCTCAGGTCGTGTTTTGATGGGGAACTGGGGATTGGCTTCTGGAGTCAATGCAGGGGAAAAGCGGGCCTCATCTCGAGTTGATTTGGGGGGGCCCATGGAGCTCCTTTCGCGATGCTGGTGTGACCTCACGGGTCCCTCTCTACTTGTGACAGTTTTTTTGCGGACTGTCACGACATCCATCAAGCAAGTCGAGGCTCCTGGACATGTTTCAGGGGGCTTCACGGAATTGCTCTGCATGCAGTGCAGGGGACATCGGGCCTTCATTTCTCGTCTTGGAGGGGGAAGTCTTCATGGTTTTTTTTCTCGAGTTGCGGCGGGGACCTGGGGTACATTCTCGACTTAATTACGGCGGGGATGGCCCTTCAACCCTCGTGTTGGTTCAACGAAGTCACGGGAACTCCTGTCGAGTTACGAGGGACACCTCAGGAGTCTCTTCGAGGCTTTGGCAGGGCAAAAGGAACGCTTCTCGAGGTGAGTCGGGAGACCCAGGGTCCCTTTCCAGTAGCCACAGGGAATACTGGGATTCCTGTCAATGTTCAAGAGGAGTCAGGCTCCGTCAATATTTTGAAGCAGTGAGCTCTGCGTGATTCTCGAGGTGTCAGAGGCATGTGAGGCATTCCGTCTCGAAAGGAGTCGGGGGGACCTAGGGCTTTCTCTAGGGACTCCACAGGTGGTGCAGAACATCACCCTTCAGCTTGTGAGATGAAAGAATTAGACTGTATTCAAGCCCACTGCAAGGAAAAACCCGGCCCCTCCTTTCGTGAGTGTCAGGGCTTCTCGGTGTTAATATGCCCATTTGAGGGCAGCAATCTCAGGGTCCCTCCCTCATACCTGATTGCTGAGAGAAGCCTCCTCTTGAGGGGGGGCTTGTGGAAAGGTGGGCCTACGTCTTGAGTCTGAAAGCCAGGGAATCAGCTCTCATCTCGAGGCAATTTGGGGTACCACGACGGAGCAGTCCTCGAGTTGCTACTGCTGAACTTGGTACCGCCTCCCCCCCCCCCTCTAGACTTGGGCCCGTTGTTCTCGGGGAACCTCTGGAGTTGCCTAAAGGGAGTCAAGCCTCAGGTCGTGTTTGATGGGGAACGGGGGATGGCTCTGGAGTCAATGCAGGGGAAGCGGGCCTCATCTCGAGTTGATTTGGGGCCCATGGAGCTCCTTCGCGATGCTGGTGTGACCTCAGGGTCCCTCTCTACTTGTGACAGTGTTTTTGCGGACTGTCTCGACATCCATCAAGCAAGTCGAGGCTCCTGACATGTTTCAGGGGGCTCACGGAATTGCTCTGCATGCAGTGCAGGGGAATCTGGCCTCATCTCGCTTGGAGGGGGAAGTCTCATGGTTTTTCTCGAGTTGCGGCGGGGACCTGGGGTACATTCTCGACTTACGGCGGGGATGGCCCTTCAACCCTCGTGTTGGTTCAACGAAGTCAGGACTCCTGTCGAGTTACGAGGGACACCTCAGGAGTCTCTTCGAGGCTTGGCAGGGCAAAAGGAACGCTTCTCGAGGTGAGTCGGAGACCCAGGGTCCCTTTCCAGTAGCCACAGGGATACTGGGATTCCTGTCAATGTTCAAGAGGAGTCAGGCTCCGTCAAATTTTGAAGCAGTGAGCTCTGCGTGCCTCTCGAGGTGTCAGAGGCATGTGAGGCATTCCGTCGAAAGGAGTCGGGGACCTAGGGCTTTCTCTAGGGACTCCACAGGTGGTGCAGACATCCCTTCACTTGTGAGATGAAAGACTAGACTGTATTCAAGCCACTGCAAGGAAACCCGGCCTCCTTTCGAGTCAGGGCTTCTCGGTGTATATGCCCATTGAGGCAGCAATCTCAGGGTCCCTCCCTCATACCTATTGCTGAGAGAAGCCTCCTCTTGAGGGGCTTGTGGAAAGGTGGCCTACGTCTTGAGTCTAAGCCAGGGAATCAGCTCTCAATCTCGAGGCAATTTGGGGTTACAACGGAGCAGTCCTCGAGTTGCTCTGCTGAACTTGGTACTTACTCCTCTAGACTGGCCCGTTGATTTTCTCGAGAGGGGGAACCTCTGGAGTTGCCTAAGGGAGTCAAGCCTCAGGTCGTGTTTGATGGGGAACGGGGGATGGCTCTGGAGTCAATGCAGGGGAAGCGGGCCTCATCTCGAGTTGATTTGGGGCCCATGGAGCTCCTTCGCGATGCTGGTGTGACCTCAGGGTCCCTCTCTACTTGTGACAGTGTTTTTGCGGACTGTCTCGACATCCATCAAGCAAGTCGAGGCTCCTGACATGTTTCAGGGGGCTCACGGAATTGCTCTGCATGCAGTGCAGGGGAATCGGGCCTCATCTCGCTTGGAGGGGGAAGTCTCATGGTTTTTCTCGAGTTGCGGCGGGGACCTGGGGTACATTCTCGACTTACGGCGGGGATGGCCCTTCAACCCTCGTGTTGGTTCAACGAAGTCAGGACTCCTGTCGAGTTACGAGGGACACCTCAGGAGTCTCTTCGAGGCTTGGCAGGGCAAAAGGAACGCTTCTCCAGGTGAGTCGGGAGACCCAGGGTCCCTTTCCAGTAGCCACAGGGATACTGGGATTCCTGTCAATGTTCAAGAGGAGTCAGGCTCCGTCAAATTTTGAAGCAGTGAGCTCTGCGTGCCTCTCGAGGTGTCAGAGGCATGTGAGGCATTCCGTCGAAAGGAGTCGGGGACCTAGGGCTTTCTCTAGGGACTCCACAGGTGGTGCAGACATCCCTTCAGCTTGTGAGATGAAAGACTAGACTGTATTCAAGCCACTGCAAGGAAACCCGGCCTCCTTTCGAGTCAGGGCTTCTCGGTGTATATGCCCATTGAGGCAGCAATCTCAGGGTCCCTCCCTCATACCTATTGCTGAGAGAAGCCTCCTCTTGAGGGGCTTGTGGAAAGGTGGCCTACGTCTTGAGTCTAAGCCAGGGAATCAGCTCTCATCTCGAGGCAATTTGGGGTACACGGAGCAGTCCTCGAGTTGCTCTGCTGAACTTGGTACTCCTCTAGACTTGGCCCGTTGTTCTCGGGGAACCTCTGGAGTTGCCTAAAGGGAGTCAAGCCTCAGGTCGTGTTTGATGGGGAACGGGGGATGGCTCTGGAGTCAATGCAGGGGAAGCGGGCCTCATCTCGAGTTGATTTGGGGCCCATGGAGCTCCTTCGCGATGCTGGTGTGACCTCAGGGTCCCTCTCTACTTGTGACAGTGTTTTTGCGGACTGTCTCGACATCCATCAAGCAAGTCGAGGCTCCTGACATGTTTCAGGGGGCTCACGGAATTGCTCTGCATGCAGTGCAGGGGAATCGGGCCTCATCTCGCTTGGAGGGGGAAGTCTCATGGTTTTTCTCGAGTTGCGGCGGGGACCTGGGGTACATTCTCGACTTACGGCGGGGATGGCCCTTCAACCCTCGTGTTGGTTCAACGAAGTCAGGACTCCTGTCGAGTTACGAGGGACACCTCAGGAGTCTCTTCGAGGCTTGGCAGGGCAAATGGAACGCTTCTCGAGGTGAGTCGGGAGACCCAGGGTCTTCCTTTCCAGTAGCCACAGGGATACTGGGATTCCTGTCAATGTTCAAGAGGAGTCAGGCTCCGTCAAATTTTGAAGCAGTGAGCTCTGCGTGCCTCTCGAGGTGTCAGAGGCATGTGAGGCATTCCGTCGAAAGGAGTCGGGGACCTAGGGCTTTCTCTAGGGACTCCACAGGTGGTGCAGACATCCCTTCACCTTGTGAGATGAAAGACTAGACTGTATTCAAGCCACTGCAAGGAAACCCGGCCTCCTTTCGAGTCAGGGCTTCTCGGTGTATATGCCCATTGAGGCAGCAATCTCAGGGTCCCTCCCTCATACCTATTGCTGAGAGAAGCCTCCTCTTGAGGGGCTTGTGGAAAGGTGGCCTACGTCTTGAGTCTAAGCCAGGGAATCAGCTCTCATCTCGAGGCAATTTGGGGTACACGGAGCAGCCCTCGAGTTGCTCTGCTGAACTTGGTACTCCTCTAGACTTGGCCCGTTGTTCTCGGGGGAACCTCTGGAGTTGCCTAAAGGGAGTCAAGCCTCAGGTCGTGTTTGATGGGGAACGGGGGATGGCTCTGGAGTCAATTGCAGGGAAGCGGGCCTCATCTCGAGTTGATTTGGGGCCCATGGAGCTCCTTCGCGATGCTGGTGTGACCTCAGGGTCCCTCTCTACTTGTGACAGTGTTTTTGCGGACTGTCTCGACATCCATCAAGCAAGTCGAGGCTCCTGACATGTTTCAGGGGGCTCACGGAATTGCTCTGCATGCAGTGCAGGGGAATCGGGCCTCATCTCGCTTGGGGGGAAGTCTCATGGTTTTTCTCGAGTTGCGGCGGGGACCTGGGGTACATTCTCGACTTACGGCGGGGATGGCCCTTCAACCCTCGTGTTGGTTCAACGAAGTCAGGACTCCTGTCGAGTTACGAGGGACACCTCAGGAGTCTCTTCGAGGCTTGGCAGGGCAAAAGGAACGCTTCTCGAGGTGAGTCGGGAGACCCAGGGTCCCTTTCCAGTAGCCACAGGGATACTGGGATTCCTGTCAATGTTCAAGAGGAGTCAGGCTCCGTCAAATTTTGAAGCAGTGAGCTCTGCGTGCCTCTCGAGGTGTCAGAGGCATGTGAGGCATTCCGTCGAAAGGAGTCGGGGACCTAGGGCTTTCTCTAGGGACTCCACAGGTGGTGCAGACATCCCTTCAGCTTGTGAGATGAAAGACTAGACTGTATTCAAGCCACTGCAAGGAAAGCCGGCCTCCTTTCGAGTCAGGGCTTCTCGGTGTATATGCCCATTGAGGCAGCAATCTCAGGGTCCCTCCCTCATACCTATTGCTGAGAGAAGCCTCCTCTTGAGGGGCTTGTGGAAAGGTGGCCTACGTCTTGAGTCTAAGCCAGGGAATCAGCTCTCATCTCGAGGCAATTTGGGGTACACGGAGCAGTCCTCGAGTTGCTCTGCTGAACTTGGTACTCCTCTAGACTTGGCCCGTTGTTCTCGGGGAACCTCTGGAGTTGCCTAAAGGGAGTCAAGCCTCAGGTCGTGTTTGATGGGGAACGGGGGATGGCTCTGGAGTCAATGCAGGGGAAGCGGGCCTCATCTCGAGTTGATTTGGGGCCCATGGAGCTCCTTCGCGATGATGGTGTGACCTCAGGGTCCCTCTCTACTTGTGACAGTGTTTTTGCGGACTGTCTCGACATCCATCAAGCAAGTCGAGGCTCCTGACATGTTTCAGGGGGCTCACGGAATTGCTCTGCATGCAGTGCAGGGGAATCGGGCCTCATCTCGCTTGGAGGGGGAAGTCTCATGGTTTTTCTCGAGTTGCGGCGGGGACCTGGGGTACATTCTCGACTTACGGCGGGGATGGCCCTTCAACCCTCGTGTTTGTTCAACGAAGTCAGGACTCCTGTCGAGTTACGAGGGACACCTCAGGAGTCTCTTCGAGGCTTGGCAGGGCAAAAGGGAACGCTTCTCGAGGTGAGTCGGGAGACCCAGGGTCCCTTTCCAGTAGCCACAGGGATACTGGGATTCCTGTCAATGTTCAAGAGGAGTCAGGCTCCGTCAAATTTTGAAGCAGTGAGCTCTGCGTGCCTCTCGAGGTGTCAGAGGCATGTGAGGCATTCCGTCGAAAGGAGTCGGGGACCTAGGGCTTTCTCTAGGGACTCCACAGGTGGGTGCAGACATCCCTTCAGCTTGTGAGATGAAAGACTAGACTGTATTCAAGCCACTGCAAGGAAACCCGGCCTCCTTTCGAGTCAGGGCTTCTCGGTGTATATGCCCATTGAGGCAGCAATCTCAGGGTCCCTCCCTCATACCTATTGCTGAGAGAAGCCTCCTCTTGAGGGGCTTGTGGGAAAGGTGGCCTACGTCTTGAGTCTAAGCCAGGGAATCAGCTCTCATCTCGAGGCAATTTGGGGTACACGGAGCAGTCCTCGAGTTGCTCTGCTGAACTTGGTACTTCTCTCTAGACTTGGCCCGTTGTTCTCGGGGAACCTCTCTGGAGTTGCCTAAAAGGGAGTCAAGCCTCAGGTCGTGTTTGATGGGGAACGGGGGATGGCTCTGGAGTCAATGCAGGGGGAAGCGGGCCTCATCTCGAGTTGATTTGGGGCCCATGGGAGCTCCTTCGCGATGCTGGTGTGACCTCAGGGTCCCTCTCTCTACTTGTGACAGTGTTTTTGCGGACTGTCTCGACATCCATCAAGCAAGTCGAGGCTCCTGACATGTTTCAGGGGGCTCACGGAATTGCTCTGCATGCAGTGCAGGGGAATCGGGCCTCATCTCGCTTGGAGGGGGAAGTCTCATGGTTTTTCTCGAGTTGCGGCGGGGACCTGGGGTACATTCTCGACTTACGGCGGGGGTGGCCCTTCAACCCTCGTGTTTGTTCAACGAAGTCAGGACTCCTGTCGAGTTACGAGGGACACCTCAGGAGTCTCTTCGAGGCTTGGCAGGGCAAAAGGAACGCTTCTCGAGGTGAGTCGGGAGACCCAGGGTCCCTTTCCAGTAGCCACAGGGATACTGGGATTCCTGTCAATGTTCAAGAGGAGTCAGGCTCCGTCAAATTTTGAAGCAGTGAGCTCTGCGTGCCTCTCGAGGTGTCAGAGGCATGTGAGGCATTCCGTCGAAAGGAGTCGGGGGACCTAGGGCTTTTTTTTCTCTAGGGACTCCACAGGTGGTGCAGACATCCCTTCACTTGTGAGATGAAAGACTAGACTGTATTCAAGCCACTGCAAAGGAAACCCGGCCTCCTTTCGAGTCAGGGCTTCTCGGTGTATATGCCCATTGAGGCAGCAATCTCAGGGTCCCTCCCTCATACCTATTGCTGAGAGAAGCCTCCTCTTGAGGGGCTTGTGGAAAGGTGGCCTACGTCTTGAGTCTAAGCAGGGAATCAGCTCTCATCTCGAGGCAATTTGGGGTACACGGAGCAGTCCTCGAGTTGCTCTGCTGAACTTGGTACTCCTCTAGACTTGGCCCGTTGTTCTCTGGGGGAACCTCTGGAGTGTTGCCTAAAGGGAGTCAAGCCTCAGGTCGTGTTTGATGGGGAACGGGGGAATGGCTCTGGAGTCAATGCAGGGGAAGCGGGCCTCATCTCGAGTTGATTTGGGGCCCATGGAGCTCCTTCGCGATGCTGGTGTGACCTCAGGGTCCCCTCTCTACTTGTGACAGTGTTTTTGCGGACTGTCTCGACATCCATCAAGCAAGTCGAGGCTCCTGACATGTTTCAGGGGGCTCACGGAATTGCTCTGCATGCAGTGCAGGGGAATCGGGCCCCATCTCGCTTGGAGGGGGAAGTCTCATGGTTTTTCTCGAGTTGCGGCGGGGACCTGGGGTACATTCTCGACTTACGGCGGGGATGGCCCTTCAACCCTCGTGTTTGTTCAACGAAGTCAGGACTCCTGTCGAGTTACGAGGGACACCTCAGGAGTCTCTTCGAGGCTTGGCAGGGCAAAAGGGAACGCTTCTCGAGGTGAGTCGGGAGACCCAGGGTCCCTTTCCAGTAGCCACAGGGATACTGGGATTCCTGTCAATGTTCAAGAGGAGTCAGGCTCCGTCAAATTTTGAAGCAGTGAGCTCTGCGTGCCTCTCGAGGTGTCAGAGGCATGTGAGGCATTCCGTCGAAAGGAGTCGGGGACCTAGGGCTTTCTCTAGGGACTCCACAGGTGGTGCAGACATCCCTTCACCTTGTGAGATGAAAGACTAGACTGTATTCAAGCCACTGCAAGGAAAGCCGGCCTCCTTTCGAGTCAGGGCTTCTCGGTGTATATGCCCATTGAGGCAGCAATCTCAGGGTCCCTCCCTCATACCTATTGCTGAGAGAAGCCTCCTCTTGAGGGGCTTGTGGAAAGGTGGCCTACGTCTTGAGTCTAAGCCAGGGAATCAGCTCTCATCTCGAGGCAATTTGGGGTACACGGAGCAGTCCTCGAGTTGCTCTGCCTGAACTTGGTACTCCTCTAGACTTGGCCCGTTGTTCTCGGGGAACCTCTGGAGTTGCCTAAAGGGAGTCAAGCCTCAGGTCGTGTTTGATGGGGAACGGGGGATGGCTCTGGAGTCAATGCAGGGGAAGCGGGCCTCATCTCGAGTTGATTTGGGTGCCCATGGAGCTCTTCGCGATGCTGGTGTGACCTCAGGGTCCCCCTCTCTACTTGTGACAGTGTTTTTTTGCGGACTGTCTCGACATCCATCAAGCAAGTCGAGGCTCCTGACATGTTTCAGGGGGCTCACGGAATTGCTCTGCATGCAGTGCAGGGGAATCGGGCCTCATCTCGCTTGGAGGGGGAAGTCTCATGGTCTTTCTCGAGTTGCCGGCGGGGACCTGGGGTACATTCTCGACTTACGGCGGGGATGGCCCTTCAACCCTCGTGTTTGTTCAACGAAAGTCAGGACTCCTGTCGAGTTTACGAGGGACACCTCAGGAGTCTCTTCGAGGCTTGGCAGGGCAAAAGGAACGCTTCTCGAGGTGAGTCGGGAGACCCAGGGTCCCTTTCCAGTAGCCACAGGGATACTGGATTCCTGTCAATGTTCAAGAGGAGTCAGGCTCCGTAATCAAATTTTGAAGCAGTGAGCTCTGCGTGCCTCTCGAGGTGTCAGAGGCATGTGAGGCATTCCGTCGAAAGGAGTCGGGGACCTAGGGCTTTCTCTAGGGACTCCACAGGTGGTGCAGACATCCCTTCAGCTTGTGAGAATGAAAGACTAGACTGTATTCAAGCCACTGCAAGGAAAGCCGGCCTCCTTTCGAGTCAGGGCATTCTCGGTGTATATGCCCATTGAGGCAGCAATCTCAGGGTCCCTCCCTCATACCTATTGTGAGAGAAGCCTCATCTTGAGGGGCTTGTGGAAAGGTGGCCTACGTCTTGAGTCTAAGCCAGGGAATCAGCTCTCATCTCGAGAGCAATTTGGGGTACACGGAGCAGTCTCGAGTTGCTCTGCTGAACTTGGTACTCCTTTAGACTTGGCCGTTGTTCTGGGGAACCTTGGAGTTGCCTAAAGGGAGTCAAGCCTAAGGTCGTGTTTGATGGGGAACGGGGGATGGCTCTGGAGTTCAATGCAGGGGAAGCGGGCCGCATCTCGAGTTGATTTGGGGCCCATGGAGCTCCTTCGCGATGCTGGTGTGACCTCAGAGGTCTCCTCTCTCTCTTGTGACAGCTGTTTTTGCGGACTGTCTCGACATCCATCAAGCAAGTCGAGGCTCCTGACATGTTTCAGGGGGCTCACGGAATTTGCTCTGCATGCAGAGCAGGGAATCGGGCTCATATCGCTTGGAGGGGGAAGTTCATGGTTTTTCTCGAGTTGCGGCGGGGACCTGGGGTACATTCTCGACTTTCGGCGGGGATGGCCCCTTCAACCCTGTGTTGGTTTCAACGAAAGTCAGGACTCCTGTCGAGTTACGAGGGACACCTCAGGAGTCTCTTCGAGGCTTGGCACAGGGCAAAAGGAACGTTTTCTCAGAGGTGAGTCGGGAGACTCCAGGGTCCCTTTCAGTAGCACAGGGATACTGGGATTCCTGTCAATGTTCAAAGAGGAGTCAGGCTCCGGTCAAATTTTGAAGCATGTGAGCTCTTGCGTGCCCCTCTCGAGGTCTGTCAGAGGTCATTGTGGTAGGCATTCCAGTCGAAAGGAGTCGTGGGACCTCTAGGGCTTTCCCCACTCTACCCGGACTCCCCCCCCCCCCCACCAGGTGGTTGCCCAGTACATCCCTTCAGCTCTGTGAGATGAAAGATAGACTGTATTCAAGCCACTGCAAGGAAAGCGGCTCCTTTCGAGTCAGGGCTTCTCGGTGTATATGCCCATTGAGGCAGCAATCTCAGGGTCCCTCCCTCATACTATTGCTTGCGAGATGCCTCCTCTTGAAGGGATTGTGGAAAGGTGGCCTACGTCTTGAGTCTAAGCCAGGGAATCAGCTCTCATCTCGAGGCAATTTGGGGTACACGGAGCAGTCCTCGAGTTGCTCTGCTGAACTTGGTACTCCTCTAGACTTGGCCCGTTGTTCTCGGGGAACCTCTGGAGTTGCCTAAAGGGAGTCAAGCCTCAGGTCGTGTTTGATGGGGAACGGGGGATGGCTCTGGAGTCAATGCAGGGGAAGCGGGCCTCATCTCGAGTTGATTTGGGGCCCATGGAGCTCCTTCGCGATGCTGGTGTGACCTCAGGGTCCCTCTCTACTTGTGACAGTGTTTTTGCGGACTGTCTCGACATCCATCAAGCAAGTCGAGGCTCCTGACATGTTTCAGGGGGCTCACGGAATTGCTCTGCATGCAGTGCAGGGGAATCGGGCCTCATCTCGCTTGGAGGGGGAAGTCTCATGGTTTTTCTCGAGTTGCGGCGGGGACCTGGGGTACATTCTCGACTTACGGCGGGGATGGCCCTTCAACCCTCGTGTTTGTTCAACGAAGTCAGGACTCCTGTCGAGTTACGAGGGACACCTCAGGAGTCTCTTCGAGGCTTGGCAGGGCAAAAGGGACGCTTCTCGAGGTGAGTCGGGAGACCCAGGGTCCCTTTCCAGTAGCCACAGGGATACTGGGATTCCTGTCAATGTTCAAGAGGAGTCAGGCTCCGTCAAATTTTGAAGCAGTGAGCTCTGCGTGCCTCTCGAGGTGTCAGAGGCATGTGAGGCATTCCGTCGAAAGGAGTCGGGGACCTAGGGCTTTCTCTAGGGACTCCACAGGTGGTGCAGACATCCCTTCACCTTGTGAGATGAAAGACTAGACTGTATTCAAGCCACTGCAAGGAAACCCGGCCTCCTTTCGAGTCAGGGCTTCTCGGTGTATATGCCCATTGAGGCAGCAATCTCAGGGTCCCTCCCTCATACCTATTGCTGAGAGAAGCCTCCTCTTGAGGGGCTTGTGGAAAGGTGGCCTACGTCTTGAGTCTAAGCCAGGGAATCAGCTCTCATCTCGAGGCAATTTGGGGTACACGGAGCAGTCCTCGAGTTGCTCTGCTGAACTTGGTACTCCTCTAGACTTGGCCCGTTGTTCTCGGGGAACCTCTGGAGTTGCCTAAAGGGAGTCAAGCCTCAGGTCGTGTTTGATGGGGAACGGGGGATGGCTCTGGAGTCAATGCAGGGGAAGCGGGCCTCATCTCGAGTTGATTTGGGGCCCATGGAGCTCCTCGCGATGCTGGTGTGACCTCAGGGTCCCTCTCTACTTGTGACAGTGTTTTTGCGGACTGTCTCGACATCCATCAAGCAAGTCGAGGCTCCTGACATGTTTCAGGGGGCTCACGGAATTGCTCTGCATGCAGTGCAGGGGAATCGGGCCTCATCTCGCTTGGAGGGGGAAGTCTCATGGTTTTTCTCGAGTTGCGGCGGGGACCTGGGGTACATTCTCGACTTACGGCGGGGATGGCCCTTCAACCCTCGTGTTTGTTCAACGAAGTCAGGACTCCTGTCGAGTTACGAGGGACACCTCAGGAGTCTCTTCGAGGCTTGGCAGGGCAAAAGGGACGCTTCTCGAGGTGAGTCGGGAGACCCAGGGTCCCTTTCCAGTAGCCACAGGGATACTGGGATTCCTGTCAATGTTCAAGAGGAGTCAGGCTCCGTCAAATTTTGAAGCAGTGAGCTCTGCGTGCCTCTCGAGGTGTCAGAGGCATGTGAGGCATTCCGTCGAAAGGAGTCGGGGACCTAGGGCTTTCTCTAGGGACTCCACAGGTGGTGCAGACATCCCTTCAGCTTGTGAGATGAAAGACTAGACTGTATTCAAGCCACTGCAAGGAAAGCCGGCCTCCTTTCGAGTCAGGGCTTCTCGGTGTATATGCCCATTGAGGCAGCAATCTCAGGGTCCCTCCCTCATACCTATTGCTGAGAGAAGCCTCCTCTTGAGGGGCTTGTGGAAAGGTGGCCTACGTCTTGAGTCTAAGCCAGGGAATCAGCTCTCATCTCGAGGCAATTTGGGGTACACGGAGCAGTCCTCGAGTTGCTCTGCTGAACTTGGTACTCCTCTAGACTTGGCCCGTTGTTCTCGGGGAACCTCTGGAGTTGCCTAAAGGGAGTCAAGCCTCAGGTCGTGTTTGATGGGGAACGGGGGATGGCTCTGGAGTCAATGCAGGGGAAGCGGGCCTCATCTCGAGTTGATTTGGGGCCCATGGAGCTCCTTCGCGATGCTGGTGTGACCTCAGGGTCCCTCTCTACTTGTGACAGTGTTTTTTTGCGGACTGTCTCGACATCCATCAAGCAAGTCGAGGCTCCTGACATGTTTCAGGGGGCTCACGGAATTGCTCTGCATGCAGTGCAGGGGAATCGGGCCTCATCTCGCTTGGAGGGGGAAGTCTCATGGTTTTTCTCGAGTTGCGGCGGGGACCTGGGGTACATTCTCGACTTACGGCGGGGATGGCCCTTCAACCCTCGTGTTTGTTCAACGAAGTCAGGACTCCTGTCGAGTTACGAGGGACACCTCAGGAGTCTCTTCGAGGCTTGGCAGGGCAAAAGGACGCTTCTCGAGGTGAGTCGGGAGACCCAGGGTCCCTTTCCAGTAGCCACAGGGATACTGGGATTCCTGTCAATGTTCAAGAGGAGTCAGGCTCCGTCAAATTTTGAAGCAGTGAGCTCTGCGTGCCTCTCGAGGTGTCAGAGGCATGTGAGGCATTCCGTCGAAAGGAGTCGGGGACCTAGGGCTTTCTCTAGGGACTCCACAGGTGGTGCAGACATCCCTTCACCTTGTGAGATGAAAGACTAGACTGTATTCAAGCCACTGCAAGGAAAGCCGGCCTCCTTTCGAGTCAGGGCTTCTCGGTGTATATGCCCATTGAGGCAGCAATCTCAGGGTCCCTCCCTCATACCTATTGCTGAGAGAAGCCTCCTCTTGAGGGGCTTGTGGAAAGGTGGCCTACGTCTTGAGTCTAAGCCAGGGAATCAGCTCTCATCTCGAGGCAATTTGGGGTACACGGAGCAGTCCTCGAGTTGCTCTGCTGAACTTGGTACTCCTCTAGACTTGGCCCGTTGTTCTCGGGGAACCTCTGGAGTTGCCTAAAGGGAGTCAAGCCTCAGGTCGTGTTTGATGGGGAACGGGGGATGGCTCTGGAGTCAATGCAGGGGAAGCGGGCCTCATCTCGAGTTGATTTGGGGCCCATGGAGCTCCTTCGCGATGCTGGTGTGACCTCTAGGTCCCTCTCTACTTGTGACAGTGTTTTTGCGGACTGTCTCGACATCCATCAAGCAAGTCGAGGCTCCTGACATGTTTCAGGGGGCTCACGGAATTGCTCTGCATGCAGTGCAGGGGAATCGGGCCTCATCTCGCTTGGAGGGGGAAGTCTCATGGTTTTTCTCGAGTTGCGGCGGGGACCTGGGGTACATTCTCGACTTACGGCGGGGATGGCCCTTCAACCCTCGTGTTTGTTCAACGAAGTCAGGACTCCTGTCGAGTTACGAGGGACACCTCAGGAGTCTCTTCGAGGCTTGGCAGGGCAAAAGGGACGCTTCTCGAGGTGAGTCGGAGACCCAGGGTCCCTTTCCAGTAGCCACAGGGATACTGGGATTCCTGTCAATGTTCAAGAGGAGTCAGGCTCCGTCAAATTTTGAAGCAGTGAGCTCTGCGTGCCTCTCGAGGTGTCAGAGGCATGTGAGGCATTCCGTCGAAAGGAGTCGGGGACCTAGGGCTTTCTCTAGGGACTCCACAGGTGGTGCAGACATCCCTTCACCTTGTGAGATGAAAGACTAGACTGTATTCAAGCCACTGCAAGGAAAACCCGGCCTCCTTTCGAGTCAGGGCTTCTCGGTGTATATGCCCATTGAGGCAGCAATCTCAGGGTCCCTCCCTCATACCTATTGCTGAGAGAAGCCTCCTCTTGAGGGGCTTGTGGAAAGGTGGCCTACGTCTTGAGTCTAAGCCAGGGAATCAGCTCTCATCTCGAGGCAATTTGGGGTACACGGAGCAGTCCTCGAGTTGCTCTGCTGAACTTGGTACTCCTCTAGACTTGGCCCGTTGTTCTCGGGGAACCTCTGGAGTTGCCTAAAGGGAGTCAAGCCTCAGGTCGTGTTTGATGGGGAACGGGGATGGCTCTGGAGTCAATGCAGGGGAAGCGGGCCTCATCTCGAGTTGATTTGGGGCCCATGGAGCTCCTTCGCGATGCTGGTGTGACCTCAGGGTCCCTCTCTACTTGTGACAGTGTTTTTGCGGACTGTCTCGACATCCATCAAGCAAGTCGAGGCTCCTGACATGTTTCAGGGGGCTCACGGAATTGCTCTGCATGCAGTGCAGGGGAATCGGGCCTCATCTCGCTTGGAGGGGGAAGTCTCATGGTTTTTCTCGAGTTGCGGCGGGGACCTGGGGTACATTCTCGACTTACGGCGGGGATGGCCCTTCAACCCTCGTGTTTGTTCAACGAAGTCAGGACTCCTGTCGAGTTACGAGGGACACCTCAGGAGTCTCTTCGAGGCTTGGCAGGGCAAAAGGACGCTTCTCGAGGTGAGTCGGGAGACCCAGGGTCCCTTTCCAGTAGCCACAGGGATACTGGGATTCCTGTCAATGTTCAAGAGGAGTCAGGCTCCGTCAAATTTTGAAGCAGTGAGCTCTGCGTGCCTCTCGAGGTGTCAGAGGCATGTGAGGCATTCCGTCGAAAGGAGTCGGGGACCTAGGGCTTTCTCTAGGGACTCCACAGGTGGTGCAGACATCCCTTCACCTTGTGAGATGAAAGACTAGACTGTATTCAAGCCACTGCAAGGAAAGCCGGCCTCCTTTCGAGTCAGGGCTTCTCGGTGTATATGCCCATTGAGGCAGCAATCTCAGGGTCCCTCCCTCATACCTATTGCTGAGAGAAGCCTCCTCTTGAGGGGCTTGTGGAAAGGTGGCCTACGTCTTGAGTCTAAGCCAGGGAATCAGCTCTCATCTCGAGGCAATTTGGGGTACACGGAGCAGTCCCCTCGAGTTGCTCTGCTGAACTTGGTACTCCTCTAGACTTGGCCCGTTGTTCTCGGGGAACCTCTGGAGTTGCCTAAAGGGAGTCAAGCCTCAGGTCGTGTTTGATGGGGAACGGGGGATGGCTCTGGAGTCAATGCAGGGGAAGCGGGCCTCATCTCGAGTTGATTTGGGGCCCATGGAGCTCCTTCGCGATGCTGGTGTGACCTCAGGGTCCCTCTCTACTTGTGACAGTGTTTTTGCGGACTGTCTCGACATCCATCAAGCAAGTCGAGGCTCCTGACATGTTTCAGGGGGCTCACGGAATTGCTCTGCATGCAGTGCAGGGGAATCGGGCCTCATCTCGCTTGGAGGGGGAAGTCTCATGGTTTTTCTCGAGTTGCGGCGGGGACCTGGGGTACATTCTCGACTTACGGCGGGGATGGCCCTTCAACCCTCGTGTTTGTTCAACGAAGTCAGGACTCCTGTCGAGTTACGAGGGACACCTCAGGAGTCTCTTCGAGGCTTGGCAGGGCAAAAGGAACGCTTCTCGAGGTGAGTCGGGAGACCCAGGGTCCCTTTCCAGTAGCCACAGGGATACTGGGATTCCTGTCAATGTTCAAGAGGAGTCAGGCTCCGTCAAATTTTGAAGCAGTGAGCTCTGCGTGCCTCTCGAGGTGTCAGAGGCATGTGAGGCATTCCGTCGAAAGGAGTCGGGGACCTAGGGCTTTCTCTAGGGACTCCACAGGTGGTGCAGACATCCCTTCACCTTGTGAGATGAAAGACTAGACTGTATTCAAGCCACTGCAAGGAAACCCGGCCTCCTTTCGAGTCAGGGCTTCTCGGTGTATATGCCCATTGAGGCAGCAATCTCAGGGTCCCTCCCTCATACCTATTGCTGAGAGAAGCCTCCTCTTGAGGGGCTTGTGGAAAGGTGGCCTACGTCTTGAGTCTAAGCCAGGGAATCAGCTCTCATCTCGAGGCAATTTGGGGTACACGGAGCAGTCCTCGAGTTGCTCTGCTGAACTTGGTACTCCTCTAGACTTGGCCCGTTGTTCTCGGGGAACCTCTGGAGTTGCCTAAAGGGAGTCAAGCCTCAGGTCGTGTTTGATGGGAACGGGGGATGGCTCTGGAGTCAATGCAGGGGAAGCGGGCCTCATCTCGAGTTGATTTGGGGCCCATGGAGCTCCTTCGCGATGCTGGTGTGACCTCAGGGTCCCTCTCTACTTGTGACAGTGTTTTTGCGGACTGTCTCGACATCCATCAAGCAAGTCGAGGCTCCTGACATGTTTCAGGGGGCTCACGGAATTGCTCTGCATGCAGTGCAGGGGAATCGGGCCTCATCTCGCTTGGAGGGGGAAGTCTCATGGTTTTTCTCGAGTTGCGGCGGGGACCTGGGGTACATTCTCGACTTACGGCGGGGATGGCCCTTCAACCCTCGTGTTGGTTCAACGAAGTCAGGACTCCTGTCGAGTTACGAGGGACACCTCAGGAGTCTCTTCGAGGCTTGGCAGGGCAAAAGGAACGCTTCTCTCGAGGTGAGTCGGGAGACCCAGGGTCCCTTTCCAGTAGCCACAGGGATACTGGGATTCCTGTCAATGTTCAAGAGGAGTCAGGCTCCGTCAAATTTTGAAGCAGTGAGCTCTGCGTGCCTCTCGAGGTGTCAGAGGCATGTGAGGCATTCCGTCGAAAGGAGTCGGGGACCTAGGGCTTTCTCTAGGGACTCCACAGGTGGTGCAGACATCCCTTCAGCTTGTGAGATGAAAGACTAGACTGTATTCAAGCCACTGCAAGGAAAGCCGGCCTCCTTTCGAGTCAGGGCTTCTCGGTGTATATGCCCATTGAGGCAGCAATCTCAGGGTCCCTCCCTCATACCTATTGCTGAGAGAAGCCTCCTCTTGAGGGGCTTGTGGAAAGGTGGCCTACGTCTTGAGTCTAAGCCAGGGAATCAGCTCTCATCTCGAGGCAATTTGGGGTACACGGAGCAGTCCTCGAGTTGCTCTGCTGAACTTGGTACTCCTCTAGACTTGGCCCGTTGTTCTCGGGGAACCTCTGGAGTTGCCTAAAGGGAGTCAAGCCTCAGGTCGTGTTTGATGGGGAACGGGGGATGGCTCTGGAGTCAATGCAGGGGAAGCGGGCCTCATCTCGAGTTGATTTGGGGCCCATGGAGCTCCTTCGCGATGCTGGTGTGACCTCAGGGTCCCTCTCTACTTGTGACAGTGTTTTTGCGGACTGTCTCGACATCCATCAAGCAAGTCGAGGCTCCTGACATGTTTCAGGGGGCTCACGGAATTGCTCTGCATGCAGTGCAGGGGAATCGGGCCTCATCTCGCTTGGAGGGGGAAGTCTCATGGTTTTTCTCGAGTTGCGGCGGGGACCTGGGGTACATTCTCGACTTACGGCGGGGATGGCCCTTCAACCCTCGTGTTTGTTCAACGAAGTCAGGACTCCTGTCGAGTTACGAGGGACACCTCAGGAGTCTCTTCGAGGCTTGGCAGGGCAAAAGGACGCTTCTCGAGGTGAGTCGGGAGACCCAGGGTCCCTTTCCAGTAGCCACAGGGATACTGGGATTCCTGTCAATGTTCAAGAGGAGTCAGGCTCCGTCAAATTTTTGAAGCAGTGAGCTCTGCGTGCCTCTCGAGGTGTCAGAGGCATGTGAGGCATTCCGTCGAAAGGAGTCGGGGACCTAGGGCTTTCTCTAGGGACTCCACAGGTGGTGCAGACATCCCTTCACCTTGTGAGATGAAAGACTAGACTGTATTCAAGCCACTGCAAGGAAAGCCGGCCTCCTTTCGAGTCAGGGCTTCTCGGTGTATATGCCCATTGAGGCAGCAATCTCAGGGTCCCTCCCTCATACCTATTGCTGAGAGAAGCCTCCTCTTGAGGGGCTTGTGGAAAGGTGGCCTACGTCTTGAGTCTAAGCCAGGGAATCAGCTCTCATCTCGAGGCAATTTGGGGTACACGGAGCAGTCCTCGAGTTGCTCTGCTGAACTTGGTACTCCTCTAGACTTGGCCCGTTGTTCTCGGGGAACCTCTGGAGTTGCCTAAAGGGAGTCAAGCCTCAGGTCGTGTTTGATGGGGAACGGGGGATGGCTCTGGAGTCAATGCAGGGGAAGCGGGCCTCATCTCGAGTTGATTTGGGGCCCATGGAGCTCCTTCGCGATGCTGGTGTGACCTCAGGGTCCCTCTCTACTTGTGACAGTGTTTTTGCGGACTGTCTCGACATCCATCAAGCAAGTCGAGGCTCCTGACATGTTTCAGGGGGCTCACGGAATTGCTCTGCATGCAGTGCAGGGGAATCGGGCCTCATCTCGCTTGGAGGGGGAAGTCTCATGGTTTTTCTCGAGTTGCGGCGGGGACCTGGGGTACATTCTCGACTTACGGCGGGGATGGCCCTTCAACCCTCGTGTTTGTTCAACGAAGTCAGGACTCCTGTCGAGTTACGAGGGACACCTCAGGAGTCTCTTCGAGGCTTGGCAGGGCAAAAGGAACGCTTCTCGAGGTGAGTCGGGAGACCCAGGGTCCCTTTCCAGTAGCCACAGGGATACTGGGATTCCTGTCAATGTTCAAGAGGAGTCAGGCTCCGTCAAATTTTGAAGCAGTGAGCTCTGCGTGCCTCTCGAGGTGTCAGAGGCATGTGAGGCATTCCGTCGAAAGGAGTCGGGGACCTAGGGCTTTCTCTAGGGACTCCACAGGTGGTGCAGACATCCCTTCAGCTTGTGAGATGAAAGACTAGACTGTATTCAAGCCACTGCAAGGAAAGCCGGCCTCCTTTCGAGTCAGGGCTTCTCGGTGTATATGCCCATTGAGGCAGCAATCTCAGGGTCCCTCCCTCATACCTATTGCTGAGAGAAGCCTCCTCTTGAGGGGCTTGTGGAAAGGTGGCCTACGTCTTGAGTCTAAGCCAGGGAATCAGCTCTCATCTCGAGGCAATTTGGGGTACACGGAGCAGTCCTCGAGTTGCTCTGCTGAACTTGGTACTCCTCTAGACTTGGCCCGTTGTTCTCGGGGAACCTCTGGAGTTGCCTAAAGGGAGTCAAGCCTCAGGTCGTGTTTGATGGGGAACGGGGGATGGCTCTGGAGTCAATGCAGGGGAAGCGGGCCTCATCTCGAGTTGATTTGGGGGGCCCATGGAGCTCCTTCGCGATGCTGGTGTGACCTCAGGGTCCCTCTCTACTTGTGACAGTGTTTTTGCGGACTGTCTCGACATCCATCAAGCAAGTCGAGGCTCCTGACATGTTTCAGGGGCTCACGGAATTGCTCTGCATGCAGTGCAGGGGAATCGGGCCTCATCTCGCTTGGAGGGGGAAGTCTCATGGTTTTTCTCGAGTTGCGGCGGGGACCTGGGGTACATTCTCGACTTACGGCGGGGATGGCCCTTCAACCCTCGTGTTTGTTCAACGAAGTCAGGACTCCTGTCGAGTTACGAGGGACACCTCAGGAGTCTCTTCGAGGCTTGGCAGGGCAAAAGGAACGCTTCTCGAGGTGAGTCGGGAGACCCAGGGTCCCCTTTCCAGTAGCCACAGGGATACTGGGATTCCTGTCAATGTTCAAGAGGAGTCAGGCTCCGTCAAATTTTGAAGCAGTGAGCTCTGCGTGCCTCTCGAGGTGTCAGAGGCATGTGAGGCATTCCGTCGAAAGGAGTCGGGGACCTAGGGCTTTCTCTAGGGACTCCACAGGTGGTGCAGACATCCCTTCACCTTGTGAGATGAAAGACTAGACTGTATTCAAGCCACTGCAAGGAAAGCCGGCCTCCTTTCGAGTCAGGGCTTCTCGGTGTATATGCCCATTGAGGCAGCAATCTCAGGGTCCCTCCCTCATACCTATTGCTGAGAGAAGCCTCCTCTTGAGGGGCTTGTGGAAAGGTGGCCTACGTCTTGAGTCTAAGCCAGGGAATCAGCTCTCATCTCGAGGCAATTTGGGGTACACGGAGCAGTCCTCGAGTTGCTCTGCTGAACTTGGTACTCCTCTAGACTTGGCCCGTTGTTCTCGGGGAACCTCTGGAGTTGCCTAAAGGGAGTCAAGCCTCAGGTCGTGTTTGATGGGGAACGGGGGATGGCTCTGGAGTCAATGCAGGGGAGCGGGCCTCATCTCGAGTTGATTTGGGGCCCATGGAGCTCCTTCGCGATGCTGGTGTGACCTCAGGGTCCCTCTCTACTTGTGACAGTGTTTTTGCGGACTGTCTCGACATCCATCAAGCAAGTCGAGGCTCCTGACATGTTTCAGGGGGCTCACGGAATTGCTCTGCATGCAGTGCAGGGGAATCGGGCCTCATCTCGCTTGGAGGGGGAAGTCTCATGGTTTTTCTCGAGTTGCGGCGGGGACTGGGGTACATTCTCGACTTACGGCGGGGATGGCCCTTCAACCCTCGTGTTTGGTTCAACGAAGTCAGGACTCCTGTCGAGTTACGAGGGACACCTCAGGAGTCTCTTCGAGGCTTGGCAGGGCAAAAGGAACGCTTCTCGAGGTGAGTCGGGAGACCCAGGGTCCCTTTCCAGTAGCCACAGGGATACTGGGATTCCTGTCAATGTTCAAGAGGAGTCAGGCTCCGTCAAATTTTGAAGCAGTGAGCTCTGCGTGCCTCTCGAGGTGTCAGAGGCATGTGAGGCATTCCGTCGAAAGGAGTCGGGGACCTAGGGCTTTCTCTAGGGACTCCACAGGTGGTGCAGACATCCCTTCAGCTTGTGAGATGAAAGACTAGACTGTATTCAAGCCACTGCAAGGAAACCCGGCCTCCTTTCGAGTCAGGGCTTCTCGGTGTATATGCCCATTGAGGCAGCAATCTCAGGGTCCCTCCCTCATACCTATTGCTGAGAGAAGCCTCCTCTTGAGGGGCTTGTGGAAAGGTGGCCTACGTCTTGAGTCTAAGCCAGGGAATCAGCTCTCATCTCGAGGCAATTTGGGGTACACGGAGCAGCAGTCCTCGAGTTGCTCTGCTGAACTTGGTACTCCTCTAGACTTGGCCCGTTGTTCTCGGGGAACCTCTGGAGTTGCCTAAAGGGAGTCAAGCCTCAGGTCGTGTTTGATGGGGAACGGGGGATGGCTCTGGAGTCAATGCAGGGGAAGCGGGCCTCATCTCGAGTTGATTTGGGGCCCATGGAGCTCCTTCGCGATGCTGGTGTGACCTCAGGGTCCCTCTCTACTTGTGACAGTGTTTTTGCGGACTGTCTCGACATCCATCAAGCAAGTCGAGGCTCCTGACATGTTTCAGGGGGCTCACGGAATTGCTCTGCATGCAGTGCAGGGGAATCGGGCCTCATCTCGCTTGGAGGGGGAAGTCTCATGGTTTTTCTCGAGTTGCGGCGGGGACCTGGGGTACATTCTCGACTTACGGCGGGGATGGCCCTTCAACCCTCGTGTTTGGTTCAACGAAGTCAGGACTCCTGTCGAGTTACGAGGGACACCTCAGGAGTCTCTTCGAGGCTTGGCAGGGCAAAAGGAACGCTTCTCGAGGTGAGTCGGGAGACCCAGGGTCCCTTTCCAGTAGCCACAGGGATACTGGGATTCCTGTCAATGTTCAAGAGGAGTCAGGCTCCGTCAAATTTTGAAGCAGTGAGCTCTGCGTGCCTCTCGAGGTGTCAGAGGCATGTGAGGCATTCCGTCGAAAGGAGTCGGGGACCTAGGGCTTTCTCTAGGGACTCCACAGGTGGTGCAGACATCCCTTCAGCTTGTGAGATGAAAGACTAGACTGTATTCAAGCCACTGCAAGGAAAGCCGGCCTCCTTTCGAGTCAGGGCTTCTCGGTGTATATGCCCATTGAGGCAGCAATCTCAGGGTCCCTCCCTCATACCTATTGCTGAGAGAAGCCTCCTCTTGAGGGGCTTGTGGAAAGGTGGCCTACGTCTTGAGTCTAAGCCAGGGAATCAGCTCTCATCTCGAGGCAATTTGGGGTACACGGAGCAGTCCTCGAGTTGCTCTGCTGAACTTGGTACTCCTCTAGACTTGGCCCGTTGTTCTCGGGGAACCTCTGGAGTTGCCTAAAGGGAGTCAAGCCTCAGGTCGTGTTTGATGGGGAACGGGGGATGGCTCTGGAGTCAATGCAGGGGAAGCGGGCCTCATCTCGAGTTGATTTGGGGCCCATGGAGCTCCTTCGCGATGCTGGTGTGACCTCAGGGTCCCTCTCTACTTGTGACAGTGTTTTTGCGGACTGTCTCGACATCCATCAAGCAAGTCGAGGCTCCTGACATGTTTCAGGGGGCTCACGGAATTGCTCTGCATGCAGTGCAGGGGAATCGGGCCTCATCTCGCTTGGAGGGGGAAGTCTCATGGTTTTTCTCGAGTTGCGGCGGGGACCTGGGGTACATTCTCGACTTACGGCGGGGATGGCCCTTCAACCCTCGTGTTTGTTCAACGAAGTCAGGACTCCTGTCGAGTTACGAGGGACACCTCAGGAGTCTCTTCGAGGCTTGGCAGGGCAAAAGGAACGCTTCTCGAGGTGAGTCGGGAGACCCAGGGTCCCTTTCCAGTAGCCACAGGGATACTGGGATTCCTGTCAATGTTCAAGAGGAGTCAGGCTCCGTCAAATTTTGAAGCAGTGAGCTCTGCGTGCCTCTCGAGGTGTCAGAGGCATGTGAGGCATTCCGTCGAAAGGAGTCGGGGACCTAGGGCTTTCTCTAGGGACTCCACAGGTGGTGCAGACATCCCTTCACCTTGTGAGATGAAAGACTAGACTGTATTCAAGCCACTGCAAGGAAACCGGCCTCCTTTCGAGTCAGGGCTTCTCGGTGTATATGCCCATTGAGGCAGCAATCTCAGGGTCCCTCCCTCATACCTATTGCTGAGAGAAGCCTCCTCTTGAGGGGCTTGTGGAAAGGTGGCCTACGTCTTGAGTCTAAGCCAGGGAATCAGCTCTCATCTCGAGGCAATTTGGGGTACACGGAGCAGTCCTCGAGTTGCTCTGCTGAACTTGGTACTCCTCTAGACTTGGCCCGTTGTTCTCGGGGAACCTCTGGAGTTGCCTAAAGGGAGTCAAGCCTCAGGTCGTGTTTGATGGGGAACGGGGGATGGCTCTGGAGTCAATGCAGGGGAAGCGGGCCTCATCTCGAGTTGATTTGGGGCCCATGGAGCTCCTTCGCGATGCTGGTGTGACCTCAGGGTCCCTCTCTACTTGTGACAGTGTTTTTGCGGACTGTCTCGACATCCATCAAGCAAGTCGAGGCTCCTGACATGTTTCAGGGGGCTCACGGAATTGCTCTGCATGCAGTGCAGGGGAATCGGGCCTCATCTCGCTTGGAGGGGGAAGTCTCATGGTTTTTCTCGAGTTGCGGCGGGGACCTGGGGTACATTCTCGACTTACGGCGGGGATGGCCCTTCAACCCTCGTGTTTGTTCAACGAAGTCAGGACTCCTGTCGAGTTACGAGGGACACCTCAGGAGTCTCTTCGAGGCTTGGCAGGGCAAAAGGAACGCTTCTCGAGGTGAGTCGGGAGACCCAGGGTCCCCTTTCCAGTAGCCACAGGGATACTGGGATTCCTGTCAATGTTCAAGAGGAGTCAGGCTCCGTCAAATTTTGAAGCAGTGAGCTCTGCGTGCCTCTCGAGGTGTCAGAGGCATGTGAGGCATTCCGTCGAAAGGAGTCGGGGACCTAGGGCTTTCTCTAGGGACTCCACAGGTGGTGCAGACATCCCTTCACCTTGTGAGATGAAAGAAAGACTAGACTGTATTCAAGCCACTGCAAGGAAAGCCGGCCTCCTTTCGAGTCAGGGCTTCTCGGTGTATATGCCCATTGAGGCAGCAATCTCAGGGTCCCTCCCTCATACCTATTGCTGAGAGAAGCCTCCTCTTGAGGGGCTTGTGGAAAGGTGGCCTACGTCTTGAGTCTAAGCCAGGGAATCAGCTCTCATCTCGAGGCAATTTGGGGTACACGGAGCAGTCCTCGAGTTGCTCTGCTGAACTTGGTACTCCTCTAGACTTGGCCCGTTGTTCTCGGGGAACCTCTGGAGTTGCCTAAAGGGAGTCAAGCCTCAGGTCGTGTTTGATGGGGAACGGGGGATGGCTCTGGAGTCAATGCAGGGGAAGCGGGCCTCATCTCGAGTTGATTTGGGGCCCATGGAGCTCCTTCGCGATGCTGGTGTGACCTCAGGGTCCCTCTCTACTTGTGACAGTGTTTTTGCGGACTGTCTCGACATCCATCAAGCAAGTCGAGGCTCCTGACATGTTTCAGGGGGCTCACGGAATTGCTCTGCATGCAGTGCAGGGGAATCGGGCCTCATCTCGCTTGGAGGGGGAAGTCTCATGGTTTTTCTCGAGTTGCGGCGGGGACCTGGGGTACATTCTCGACTTACGGCGGGGATGGCCCTTCAACCCTCGTGTTTGTTCAACGAAGTCAGGACTCCTGTCGAGTTACGAGGGACACCTCAGGAGTCTCTTCGAGGCTTGGCAGGGCAAAAGGGACGCTTCTCGAGGTGAGTCGGGAGACCCAGGGTCCCTTTCCAGTAGCCACAGGGATACTGGGATTCCTGTCAATGTTCAAGAGGAGTCAGGCTCCGTCAAATTTTGAAGCAGTGAGCTCTGCGTGCCTCTCGAGGTGTCAGAGGCATGTGAGGCATTCCGTCGAAAGGAGTCGGGGACCTAGGGCTTTCTCTAGGGACTCCACAGGTGGTGCAGACATCCCTTCACCTTGTGAGATGAAAGACTAGACTGTATTCAAGCCACTGCAAGGAAAGCCGGCCTCCTTTCGAGTCAGGGCTTCTCGGTGTATATGCCCATTGAGGCAGCAATCTCAGGGTCCCTCCCTCATACCTATTGCTGAGAGAAGCCTCCTCTTGAGGGGCTTGTGGAAAGGTGGCCTACGTCTTGAGTCTAAGCCAGGGAATCAGCTCTCATCTCGAGGCAATTTGGGGTACACGGAGCAGTCCTCGAGTTGCTCTGCTGAACTTGGTACTCCTCTAGACTTGGCCCGTTGTTCTCGGGGAACCTCTGGAGTTGCCTAAAGGGAGTCAAGCCTCAGGTCGTGTTTGATGGGGAACGGGGGATGGCTCTGGAGTCAATGCAGGGGAAGCGGGCCTCATCTCGAGTTGATTTGGGGCCCATGGAGCTCCTTCGCGATGCTGGTGTGACCTCAGGGTCCCTCTCTACTTGTGACAGTGTTTTTGCGGACTGTCTCGACATCCATCAAGCAAGTCGAGGCTCCTGACATGTTTCAGGGGGCTCACGGAATTGCTCTGCATGCAGTGCAGGGGAATCGGGCCTCATCTCGCTTGGAGGGGGAAGTCTCATGGTTTTTCTCGAGTTGCGGCGGGGACCTGGGGTACATTCTCGACTTACGGCGGGGATGGCCCTTCAACCCTCGTGTTTGTTCAACGAAGTCAGGACTCCTGTCGAGTTACGAGGGACACCTCAGGAGTCTCTTCGAGGCTTGGCAGGGCAAAAGGGACGCTTCTCGAGGTGAGTCGGGAGACCCAGGGTCCCTTTCCAGTAGCCACAGGGATACTGGGATTCCTGTCAATGTTCAAGAGGAGTCAGGCTCCGTCAAATTTTGAAGCAGTGAGCTCTGCGTGCCTCTCGAGGTGTCAGAGGCATGTGAGGCATTCCGTCGAAAGGAGTCGGGGACCTAGGGCTTTCTCTAGGGACTCCACAGGTGGTGCAGACATCCCTTCAGCTTGTGAGATGAAAGACTAGACTGTATTCAAGCCACTGCAAGGAAAGCCGGCCTCCTTTCGAGTCAGGGCTTCTCGGTGTATATGCCCATTGAGGCAGCAATCTCAGGTCCCTCCCTCATACCTATTGCTGAGAGAAGCCTCCTCTTGAGGGGCTTGTGGAAAGGTGGCCTACGTCTTGAGTCTAAGCCAGGGAATCAGCTCTCATCTCGAGGCAATTTGGGGTACACGGAGCAGTCCTCGAGTTGCTCTGCTGAACTTGGTACTCCTCTAGACTTGGCCCGTTGTTCTCGGGGAACCTCTGGAGTTGCCTAAAGGGAGTCAAGCCTCAGGTCGTGTTTGATGGGGAACGGGGGATGGCTCTGGAGTCAATGCAGGGGAAGCGGGCCTCATCTCGAGTTGATTTGGGGCCCATGGAGCTCCTTCGCGATGCTGGTGTGACCTCAGGGTCCCTCTCTACTTGTGACAGTGTTTTTGCGGACTGTCTCGACATCCATCAAGCAAGTCGAGGCTCCTGACATGTTTCAGGGGGCTCACGGAATTGCTCTGCATGCAGTGCAGGGGAATCGGGCCTCATCTCGCTTGGAGGGGGAAGTCTCATGGTTTTTCTCGAGTTGCGGCGGGGACCTGGGGTACATTCTCGACTTACGGCGGGGATGGCCCTTCAACCCTCGTGTTTGTTCAACGAAGTCAGGACTCCTGTCGAGTTACGAGGGACACCTCAGGAGTCTCTTCGAGGCTTGGCAGGGCAAAAGGGAACGCTTCTCGAGGTGAGTCGGGAGACCCAGGGTCCCTTTCCAGTAGCCACAGGGATACTGGGATTCCTGTCAATGTTCAAGAGGAGTCAGGCTCCGTCAAATTTTGAAGCAGTGAGCTCTGCGTGCCTCTCGAGGTGTCAGAGGCATGTGAGGCATTCCGTCGAAAGGAGTCGGGGACCTAGGGCTTTCTCTAGGGACTCCACAGGTGGTGCAGACATCCCTTCACCTTGTGAGATGAAAGACTAGACTGTATTCAAGCCACTGCAAGGAAACCCGGCCTCCTTTCGAGTCAGGGCTTCTCGGTGTATATGCCCATTGAGGCAGCAATCTCAGGGTCCCTCCCTCATACCTATTGCTGAGAGAAGCCTCCTCTTGAGGGGCTTGTGGAAAGGTGGCCTACGTCTTGAGTCTAAGCCAGGGAATCAGCTCTCATCTCGAGGCAATTTGGGGTACACGGAGCAGTCCTCGAGTTGCTCTGCTGAACTTGGTACTCCTCTAGACTTGGCCCGTTGTTCTCGGGGAACCTCTGGAGTTGCCTAAAGGGAGTCAAGCCTCAGGTCGTGTTTGATGGGGAACGGGGGATGGCTCTGGAGTCAATGCAGGGGAAGCGGGCCTCATCTCGAGTTGATTTGGGGCCCATGGAGCTCCTTCGCGATGCTGGTGTGACCTCAGGGTCCCTCTCTACTTGTGACAGTGTTTTTGCGGACTGTCTCGACATCCATCAAGCAAGTCGAGGCTCCTGACATGTTTCAGGGGGCTCACGGAATTGCTCTGCATGCAGTGCAGGGGAATCGGGCCTCATCTCGCTTGGAGGGGGAAGTCTCATGGTTTTTCTCGAGTTGCGGCGGGGACCTGGGGTACATTCTCGACTTACGGCGGGGATGGCCCTTCAACCCTCGTGTTTGTTCAACGAAGTCAGGACTCCTGTCGAGTTACGAGGGACACCTCAGGAGTCTCTTCGAGGCTTGGCAGGGCAAAAGGAACGCTTCTCGAGGTGAGTCGGGAGACCCAGGGTCCCTTTCCAGTAGCCACAGGGATACTGGGATTCCTGTCAATGTTCAAGAGGAGTCAGGCTCCGTCAAATTTTGAAGCAGTGAGCTCTGCGTGCCTCTCGAGGTGTCAGAGGCATGTGAGGCATTCCGTCGAAAGGAGTCGGGGACCTAGGGCTTTCTCTAGGGACTCCACAGGTGGTGCAGACATCCCTTCACCTTGTGAGATGAAAGACTAGACTGTATTCAAGCCACTGCAAGGAAACCCGGCCTCCTTTCGAGTCAGGGCTTCTCGGTGTATATGCCCATTGAGGCAGCAATCTCAGGGTCCCTCCCTCATACCTATTGCTGAGAGAAGCCTCCTCTTGAGGGGCTTGTGTGGAAAGGTGGCCTACGTCTTGAGTCTAAGCCAGGGAATCAGCTCTCATCTCGAGGCAATTTGGGGTACACGGAGCAGTCCTCGAGTTGCTCTGCTGAACTTGGTACTCCTCTAGACTTGGCCCGTTGTTCTCGGGGAACCTCTGGAGTTGCCTAAAGGGAGTCAAGCCTCAGGTCGTGTTTGATGGGGAACGGGGGATGGCTCTGGAGTCAATGCAGGGGAAGCGGGCCTCATCTCGAGTTGATTTGGGGCCCATGGAGCTCCTTCGCGATGCTGGTGTGACCTCAGGGTCCCTCTCTACTTGTGACAGTGTTTTTGCGGACTGTCTCGACATCCATCAAGCAAGTCGAGGCTCCTGACATGTTTCAGGGGGCTCACGGAATTGCTCTGCATGCAGTGCAGGGGAATCGGGCCTCATCTCGCTTGGAGGGGGAAGTCTCATGGTTTTTCTCGAGTTGCGGCGGGGACCTGGGGTACATTCTCGACTTACGGCGGGGATGGCCCTTCAACCCTCGTGTTTGTTCAACGAAGTCAGGACTCCTGTCGAGTTACGAGGGACACCTCAGGAGTCTCTTCGAGGCTTGGCAGGGCAAAAGGAACGCTTCTCGAGGTGAGTCGGGAGACCCAGGGTCCCTTTCCAGTAGCCACAGGGATACTGGGATTCCTGTCAATGTTCAAGAGGAGTCAGGCTCCGTCAAATTTTGAAGCAGTGAGCTCTGCGTGCCTCTCGAGGTGTCAGAGGCATGTGAGGCATTCCGTCGAAAGGAGTCGGGGACCTAGGGCTTTCTCTAGGGACTCCACAGGTGGTGCAGACATCCCTTCACCTTGTGAGATGAAAGACTAGACTGTATTCAAGCCACTGCAAGAAAACCCGGCCTCCTTTCGAGTCAGGGCTTCTCGGTGTATATGCCCATTGAGGCAGCAATCTCAGGGTCCCTCCCTCATACCTATTGCTGAGAGAAGCCTCCTCTTGAGGGGCTTGTGGAAAGGTGGCCTACGTCTTGAGTCTAAGCCAGGGAATCAGCTCTCATCTCGAGGCAATTTGGGGTACACGGAGCAGTCCTCGAGTTGCTCTGCTGAACTTGGTACTCCTCTAGACTTGGCCCGTTGTTCTCGGGGAACCTCTGGAGTTGCCTAAAGGGAGTCAAGCCTCAGGTCGTGTTTGATGGGGAACGGGGGATGGCTCTGGAGTCAATGCAGGGGAAGCGGGCCTCATCTCGAGTTGATTTGGGGCCCATGGAGCTCCTTCGCGATGCTGGTGTGACCTCAGGGTCCCTCTCTACTTGTGACAGTGTTTTTGCGGACTGTCTCGACATCCATCAAGCAAGTCGAGGCTCCTGACATGTTTCAGGGGGCTCACGGAATTGCTCTGCATGCAGTGCAGGGGAATCGGGCCTCATCTCGCTTGGAGGGGGAAGTCTCATGGTTTTTCTCGAGTTGCGGCGGGGACCTGGGGTACATTCTCGACTTACGGCGGGGATGGCCCTTCAACCCTCGTGTTGGTTCAACGAAGTCAGGACTCCTGTCGAGTTACGAGGGACACCTCAGGAGTCTCTTCGAGGCTTGGCAGGGCAAAAGGAACGCTTCTCGAGGTGAGTCGGGAGACCCAGGGTCCCTTTCCAGTAGCCACAGGGATACTGGGATTCCTGTCAATGTTCAAGAGGAGTCAGGCTCCGTCAAATTTTGAAGCAGTGAGCTCTGCGTGCCTCTCGAGGTGTCAGAGGCATGTGAGGCATTCCGTCGAAAGGAGTCGGGGACCTAGGGCTTTCTCTAGGGACTCCACAGGTGGTGCAGACATCCCTTCACCTTGTGAGATGAAAGACTAGACTGTATTCAAGCCACTGCAAGGAAACCCGGCCTCCTTTCGAGTCAGGGCTTCTCGGTGTATATGCCCATTGAGGCAGCAATCTCAGGGTCCCTCCCTCATACCTATTGCTGAGAGAAGCCTCCTCTTGAGGGGCTTGTGGAAAGGTGGCCTACGTCTTGAGTCTAAGCCAGGGAATCAGCTCTCATCTCGAGGCAATTTGGGGTACACGGAGCAGTCCTCGAGTTGCTCTGCTGAACTTGGTACTCCTCTAGACTTGGCCCGTTGTTCTCGGGGAACCTCTGGAGTTGCCTAAAGGGAGTCAAGCCTCAGGTCGTGTTTGATGGGGAACGGGGGATGGCTCTGGAGTCAATGCAGGGGAAGCGGGCCTCATCTCGAGTTGATTTGGGGCCCATGGAGCTCCTTCGCGATGCTGGTGTGACCTCAGGGTCCCTCTCTACTTGTGACAGTGTTTTTGCGGACTGTCTCGACATCCATCAAGCAAGTCGAGGCTCCTGACATGTTTCAGGGGGCTCACGGAATTGCTCTGCATGCAGTGCAGGGGAATCGGGCCTCATCTCGCTTGGAGGGGGAAGTCTCATGGTTTTTCTCGAGTTGCGGCGGGGACCTGGGGTACATTCTCGACTTACGGCGGGGATGGCCCTTCAACCCTCGTGTTTGTTCAACGAAGTCAGGACTCCTGTCGAGTTACGAGGGACACCTCAGGAGTCTCTTCGAGGCTTGGCAGGGCAAAAGGGGACGCTTCTCGAGGTGAGTCGGGAGACCCAGGGTCCCTTTCCAGTAGCCACAGGGATACTGGGATTCCTGTCAATGTTCAAGAGGAGTCAGGCTCCGTCAAATTTTGAAGCAGTGAGCTCTGCGTGCCTCTCGAGGTGTCAGAGGCATGTGAGGCATTCCGTCGAAAGGAGTCGGGGACCTAGGGCTTTCTCTAGGGACTCCACAGGTGGTGCAGACATCCCTTCACCTTGTGAGATGAAAGACTAGACTGTATTCAAGCCACTGCAAGGAAAACCCGGCCTCCTTTCGAGTCAGGGCTTCTCGGTGTATATGCCCATTGAGGCAGCAATCTCAGGGTCCCTCCCTCATACCTATTGCTGAGAGAAGCCTCCTCTTGAGGGGCTTGTGGAAAGGTGGCCTACGTCTTGAGTCTAAGCCAGGGAATCAGCTCTCATCTCGAGGCAATTTGGGTACACGGAGCAGTCCTCGAGTTGCTCTGCTGAACTTGGTACTCCTCTAGACTTGGCCCGTTGTTCTCGGGGAACCTCTGGAGTTGCCTAAAGGGAGTCAAGCCTCAGGTCGTGTTTGATGGGGAACGGGGGATGGCTCTGGAGTCAATGCAGGGGAAGCGGGCCTCATCTCGAGTTGATTTGGGGCCCATGGAGCTCCTTCGCGATGCTGGTGTGACCTCAGGGTCCCTCTCTACTTGTGACAGTGTTTTTGCGGACTGTCTCGACATCCATCAAGCAAGTCGAGGCTCCTGACATGTTTCAGGGGGCTCACGGAATTGCTCTGCATGCAGTGCAGGGGAATCGGGCCTCATCTCGCTTGAGGGGGAAGTCTCATGGTTTTTCTCGAGTTGCGGCGGGGACCTGGGGTACATTCTCGACTTACGGCGGGGATGGCCCTTCAACCCTCGTGTTTGTTCAACGAAGTCAGGACTCCTGTCGAGTTACGAGGGACACCTCAGGAGTCTCTTCGAGGCTTGGCAGGGCAAAAGGAACGCTTCTCGAGGTGAGTCGGGAGACCCAGGGTCCCTTTCCAGTAGCCACAGGGATACTGGGATTCCTGTCAATGTTCAAG
This sequence comes from Odocoileus hemionus, assembly GCA_020976825.1. Lineage (NCBI taxonomy): Eukaryota > Metazoa > Chordata > Mammalia > Artiodactyla > Cervidae > Odocoileus > Odocoileus hemionus. Next base: position 271,452 of record JAJLRB010002129.1, on the reverse strand, counting down.
AGGAGTCAGGCTCCGTCAAATTTTGAAGCAGTGAGCTCTGCGTGCCTCTCGAGGTGTCAGAGGCATGTGAGGCATTCCGTCGAAAGGAGTCGGGGACCTAGGGCTTTCTCTAGGGACTCCACAGGTGGTGCAGACATCCCTTCACCTTGTGAGATGAAAGACTAGACTGTATTCAAGCCACTGCAAGGAAGCCGGCCTCCTTTCGAGTCAGGGCTTCTCGGTGTATATGCCCATTGAGGCAGCAATCTCAGGGTCCCTCCCTCATACCTATTGCTGAGAGAAGCCTCCTCTTGAGGGGCTTGTGGAAAGGTGGCCTACGTCTTGAGTCTAAGCCAGGGAATCAGCTCTCATCTCGAGGCAATTTGGGGTACACGGAGCAGTCCTCGAGTTGCTCTGCTGAACTTGGTACTCCTCTAGACTTGGCCCGTTGTTCTCGGGGAACCTCTGGAGTTGCCTAAAGGGAGTCAAGCCTCAGGTCGTGTTTGATGGGGAACGGGGGATGGCTCTGGAGTCAATGCAGGGGAAGCGGGCCTCATCTCGAGTTGATTTGGGGCCCATGGAGCTCCTTCGCGATGCTGGTGTGACCTCAGGGTCCCTCTCTACTTGTGACAGTGTTTTTGCGGACTGTCTCGACATCCATCAAGCAAGTCGAGGCTCCTGACATGTTTCAGGGGGCTCACGGAATTGCTCTGCATGCAGTGCAGGGGAATCGGGCCTCATCTCGCTTGGAGGGGGAAGTCTCATGGTTTTTCTCGAGTTGCGGCGGGGACCTGGGGTACATTCTCGACTTACGGCGGGGATGGCCCTTCAACCCTCGTGTTTGTTCAACGAAGTCAGGACTCCTGTCGAGTTACGAGGGACACCTCAGGAGTCTCTTCGAGGCTTGGCAGGGCAAAAGGACGCTTCTCGAGGTGAGTCGGGAGACCCAGGGTCCCTTTCCAGTAGCCACAGGGATACTGGGATTCCTGTCAATGTTCAAGAGGAGTCAGGCTCCGTCAAATTTTGAAGCAGTGAGCTCTGCGTGCCTCTCGAGGTGTCAGAGGCATGTGAGGCATTCCGTCGAAAGGAGTCGGGGACCTAGGGCTTTCTCTAGGGACTCCACAGGTGGTGCAGACATCCCTTCACCTTGTGAGATGAAAGACTAGACTGTATTCAAGCCACTGCAAGGAAACCCGGCCTCCTTTCGAGTCAGGGCTTCTCGGTGTATATGCCCATTGAGGCAGCAATCTCAGGGTCCCTCCCTCATACCTATTGCTGAGAGAAGCCTCCTCTTGAGGGGCTTGTGGAAAGGTGGCCTACGTCTTGAGTCTAAGCCAGGGAATCAGCTCTCATCTCGAGGCAATTTGGGGTACACGGAGCAGTCCTCGAGTTGCTCTGCTGAACTTGGTACTCCTCTAGACTTGGCCCGTTGTTCTCGGGGAACCTCTGGAGTTGCCTAAAGGGAGTCAAGCCTCAGGTCGTGTTTGATGGGGAACGGGGGATGGCTCTGGAGTCAATGCAGGGGAAGCGGGCCTCATCTCGAGTTGATTTGGGGCCCATGGAGCTCCTTCGCGATGCTGGTGTGACCTCAGGGTCCCTCTCTACTTGTGACAGTGTTTTTGCGGACTGTCTCGACATCCATCAAGCAAGTCGAGGCTCCTGACATGTTTCAGGGGGCTCACGGAATTGCTCTGCATGCAGTGCAGGGGAATCGGGCCTCATCTCGCTTGGAGGGGGAAGTCTCATGGTTTTTCTCGAGTTGCGGCGGGGACCTGGGGTACATTCTCGACTTACGGCGGGGATGGCCCTTCAACCCTCGTGTTTGTTCAACGAAGTCAGGACTCCTGTCGAGTTACGAGGGACACCTCAGGAGTCTCTTCGAGGCTTGGCAGGGCAAAAGGGACGCTTCTCGAGGTGAGTCGGGAGACCCAGGGTCCCTTTCCAGTAGCCACAGGGATACTGGGATTCCTGTCAATGTTCAAGAGGAGTCAGGCTCCGTCAAATTTTGAAGCAGTGAGCTCTGCGTGCCTCTCGAGGTGTCAGAGGCATGTGAGGCATTCCGTCGAAAGGAGTCGGGGACCTAGGGCTTTCTCTAGGGACTCCACAGGTGGTGCAGACATCCCTTCACCTTGTGAGATGAAAGACTAGACTGTATTCAAGCCACTGCAAGGAAACCCGGCCTCCTTTCGAGTCAGGGCTTCTCGGTGTATATGCCCATTGAGGCAGCAATCTCAGGGTCCCTCCCTCATACCTATTGCTGAGAGAAGCCTCCTCTTGAGGGGCTTGTGGAAAGGTGGCCTACGTCTTGAGTCTAAGCCAGGGAATCAGCTCTCATCTCGAGGCAATTTGGGGTACACGGAGCAGTCCTCGAGTTGCTCTGCTGAACTTGGTACTCCTCTAGACTTGGCCCGTTGTTCTCGGGGAACCTCTGGAGTTGCCTAAAGGGAGTCAAGCCTCAGGTCGTGTTTGATGGGGAACGGGGGATGGCTCTGGAGTCAATGCAGGGGAAGCGGGCCTCATCTCGAGTTGATTTGGGGCCCATGGAGCTCCTTCGCGATGCTGGTGTGACCTCAGGGTCCCTCTCTACTTGTGACAGTGTTTTTGCGGACTGTCTCGACATCCATCAAGCAAGTCGAGGCTCCTGACATGTTTCAGGGGGCTCACGGAATTGCTCTGCATGCAGTGCAGGGGAATCGGGCCTCATCTCGCTTGGAGGGGGAAGTCTCATGGTTTTTCTCGAGTTGCGGCGGGGACCTGGGGTACATTCTCGACTTACGGCGGGGATGGCCCTTCAACCCTCGTGTTTGTTCAACGAAGTCAGGACTCCTGTCGAGTTACGAGGGACACCTCAGGAGTCTCTTCGAGGCTTGGCAGGGCAAAAGGGACGCTTCTCGAGGTGAGTCGGAGACCCAGGGTCCCTTTCCAGTAGCCACAGGGATACTGGGATTCCTGTCAATGTTCAAGAGGAGTCAGGCTCCGTCAAATTTTGAAGCAGTGAGCTCTGCGTGCCTCTCGAGGTGTCAGAGGCATGTGAGGCATTCCGTCGAAAGGAGTCGGGGACCTAGGGCTTTCTCTAGGGACTCCACAGGTGGTGCAGACATCCCTTCACCTTGTGAGATGAAAGACTAGACTGTATTCAAGCCACTGCAAGGAAACCCGGCCTCCTTTCGAGTCAGGGCTTCTCGGTGTATATGCCCATTGAGGCAGCAATCTCAGGGTCCCTCCCTCATACCTATTGCTGAGAGAAGCCTCCTCTTGAGGGGCTTGTGGAAAGGTGGCCTACGTCTTGAGTCTAAGCCAGGGAATCAGCTCTCATCTCGAGGCAATTTGGGGTACACGGAGCAGTCCTCGAGTTGCTCTGCTGAACTTGGTACTCCTCTAGACTTGGCCCGTTGTTCTCGGGAACCTCTGGAGTTGCCTAAAGGGAGTCAAGCCTCAGGTCGTGTTTGATGGGGAACGGGGGATGGCTCTGGAGTCAATGCAGGGGAAGCGGGCCTCATCTCGAGTTGATTTGGGGCCCATGGAGCTCCTTCGCGATGCTGGTGTGACCTCAGGGTCCCTCTCTACTTGTGACAGTGTTTTTGCGGACTGTCTCGACATCCATCAAGCAAGTCGAGGCTCCTGACATGTTTCAGGGGGCTCACGGAATTGCTCTGCATGCAGTGCAGGGGAATCGGGCCTCATCTCGCTTGGAGGGGGAAGTCTCATGGTTTTTCTCGAGTTGCGGCGGGGACCTGGGGTACATTCTCGACTTACGGCGGGGATGGCCCTTCAACCCTCGTGTTTGTTCAACGAAGTCAGGACTCCTGTCGAGTTACGAGGGACACCTCAGGAGTCTCTTCGAGGCTTGGCAGGGCAAAAGGGACGCTTCTCGAGGTGAGTCGGGAGACCCAGGGTCCCTTTTCCAGTAGCCACAGGGATACTGGGATTCCTGTCAATGTTCAAGAGGAGTCAGGCTCCGTCAAATTTTGAAGCAGTGAGCTCTGCGTGCCTCTCGAGGTGTCAGAGGCATGTGAGGCATTCCGTCGAAAGGAGTCGGGGACCTAGGGCTTTCTCTAGGGACTCCACAGGTGGTGCAGACATCCCTTCACCTTGTGAGATGAAAGACTAGACTGTATTCAAGCCACTGCAAGGAAACCCGGCCTCCTTTCGAGTCAGGGCTTCTCGGTGTATATGCCCATTGAGGCAGCAATCTCTCAGGGTCCCTCCCTCATACCTATTGCTGAGAGAAGCCTCCTCTTGAGGGGCTTGTGGAAAGGTGGCCTACGTCTTGAGTCTAAGCCAGGGAATCAGCTCTCATCTCGAGGCAATTTGGGGTACACGGAGCAGTCCTCGAGTTGCTCTGCTGAACTTGGTACTCCTCTAGACTTGGCCCGTTGTTCTCGGGGAACCTCTGGAGTTGCCTAAAGGGAGTCAAGCCTCAGGTCGTGTTTGATGGGGAACGGGGGATGGCTCTGGAGTCAATGCAGGGGAAGCGGGCCTCATCTCGAGTTGATTTGGGGCCCATGGAGCTCCTTCGCGATGCTGGTGTGACCTCAGGGTCCCTCTCTACTTGTGACAGTGTTTTTGCGGACTGTCTCGACATCCATCAAGCAAGTCGAGGCTCCTGACATGTTTCAGGGGGCTCACGGAATTGCTCTGCATGCAGTGCAGGGGAATCGGGCCTCATCTCGCTTGGAGGGGGAAGTCTCATGGTTTTTCTCGAGTTGCGGCGGGGACCTGGGGTACATTCTCGACTTACGGCGGGGATGGCCCTTCAACCCTCGTGTTTGTTCAACGAAGTCAGGACTCCTGTCGAGTTACGAGGGACACCTCAGGAGTCTCTTCGAGGCTTGGCAGGGCAAAAGGGACGCTTCTCGAGGTGAGTCGGGAGACCCAGGGTCCCTTTCCAGTAGCCACAGGGATACTGGATTCCTGTCAATGTTCAAGAGGAGTCAGGCTCCGTCAAATTTTGAAGCAGTGAGCTCTGCGTGCCTCTCGAGGTGTCAGAGGCATGTGAGGCATTCCGTCGAAAGGAGTCGGGGACCTAGGGCTTTCTCTAGGGACTCCACAGGTGGTGCAGACATCCCTTCACCTTGTGAGATGAAAGACTAGACTGTATTCAAGCCACTGCAAGGGAAACCCGGCCTCCTTTCGAGTCAGGGCTTCTCGGTGTATATGCCCATTGAGGCAGCAATCTCAGGGTCCCTCCCTCATACCTATTGCTGAGAGAAGCCTCCTCTTGAGGGGCTTGTGGAAAGGTGGCCTAAGTTGAGTCTAAGCCAGGGAAGGTAGTCAGCTCTCATATCGAGGCAATCAATTTGGGGCGGTACACGGAGCAGTCCTCGTAGTTGCTCTGCATGCGAACCTTGGGTTCTCCTCTCGACTTGGCCGTTGTTTCATCGGGGGAACAGCTGGGATTGGAGTTGCCTAAAGGGGAGTTCAGCCTCAGGTCGTGTCTTGATGGGAAGGGGGATGGATCCTCTGGAGTGTAAATTGCAGGGGATATCAAGGGGCCCCTCATACTCGAGATTGATTTGGGGGCCCATGGGAGCTACTTCGCGATTGATGCTGTGTGACCTCAGGGGTCCCCACTCTACTTGTGACTAGTTTTTTTTTGCGGACTGTCTATCGACCATCCAATTCAACGCAAAGTCGAGGCTCCTGACATGTTTTTCAGGAGGGCTCAGGATCACGGAATTGCTCTGCATGCTGTGCAGGGGGGGGGGAATCGCGCCCTCTTCTCGCTTGGAGGGGTAAAGGGTCTCATGGTGTTTCTCGAATGTTGCGGAGGGGACCTGGTGGTACATATCTCGACTTAACGGCCGGGGGGAGGGGGGGAGCGGATGGCATTCAATCCCTTCGTGTTTGTTCAACGAAGGTCAGGACTCCTGTCGAGTTAACGAGTGCGGACACCTCTGGAGTCACTTCCGAGGATTCGCGGCAAAAGGGCAAAAAAAAAAGGAACGCTTCTGGAGGGTTGCGTCGGGAAGGACCCTGGGGTCCCTTTCCAGTAAGCCTCAGGGGGATACTCGGGAGGATTCCTGTCCATTTCTCCAAGAGGAGGTCAAGGCTCCGTATCATTCAAACTATTGATAGCAGAGTGAGCCTTCTGCGTGCCTTCTCGAGGGCTCAGATCAGAACAGCATGTGAGGCATCCCGTCTCATAAGGAGTCGGGGGTCCTAGGGATTTCTCCTAGGGACTCCACAGGATGGTTTACAGACATCCCTTTCACCCTTGGGTGGATATGGAAAAGGAATAGGACTGTATTCAAGCCACTTCAAGGGAAAGCCCGGCCTCCCTTTCGAGTCAGCGGGCTTCTCGGATGTAAATTTGCACCCTTAGGCAGGAAGCACTTCTCAGGGTCCCTCCCCTCTTACCTATTCGCTGAGGGCAAGCCTCCCCTTGAGGGGCTCTTCTTGTGGAAAGGAGGGGCATACGTCCATAGGAAGATGATAGTCTAAGCCAGGGAGGTCCAGCTCTTCAATTTAGAGGCAATATTTGGGGTACTCGGATGCGAGTCCTCGAGTTTGCAGCTGCTTGAAACTTGGTACATCGACTTAGAACTTGGCCCGTTGGTTCTCCGGGTAAGTCTCGCCTCAGTTTTCGCCTCTCTAAAGGGAGTCAAAAGCCTCAAGGTCGTTGTTTTGTTGCGGGGAGAACGGGAGGATGGCTCTCTGGAGATCAATGCAGGGGGGAAAAAAGAGCGGCACTCATCTTCGAGTTGATCTTTGGGGCCTTTCATGGAGCTACTTTTCGCAATGCCTGGTTGCTGACCGCAGGGTCACCTCTCGACGTGTGACAGTGTTTTTGAGGACTGTATCGACATCCATCAAGCAAGTCGAGGCCTCCTCGACAGGTCTTCAGGGGGACCTCACGGAAGTTTGGATTCCTGCATGCAGTGCACGGCGAAGGGCGAAATCGGGGCATCTCTATCTTGCTTGGTAGGGGGAAGTCTCATGGTTTTTTTCTCGAAGTTGCGGCGGGGACCTGGGGTACATTCTCGACTTACGGCGCGGGGATGGCCCTTCAACCCTCGTGTTTGTTCAACGAGGAGTCAGGACTCCTGTCGAGTTACGAGGGACACCTCAGGAGTCTCCTTCGAGGCTTGGCAGGGCAAAAGGAACGCTTCTCGAGGTGTGAGTCGGGAGACCCAGGGTCCCTTTTCCAGTAGCCACAGGGATACTGGGATTCCTGTCAATGTTCAAGAGGAGTCAGGCTCCGTCAAATTTTGAAGCAGTGAGCTCTGCGTGCCTCTCGAGGGGTTGGTCAGAGGCATGTGAGGCATTCCGTCGAAAGGAGTCGGGGACCTAGGGCTTTTCTCTAGGGACTCCACAGGTGGTGCAGACATCCCTTCACCTTGTGAGATGAAAGACTAGACTGTATTCAAGCCACTGCAAGGAAACCCGGCCTCCTTTCGAGTCAGGGCTTCTCGGTGTATATGCCCATTGAGGCAGCAATCTCAGGGTCCCTCCCTCATACCTATTGCTGAGAGAAGCCTCCTCTTGAGGGGCTTGTGGAAAGGTGGCCTACGTCTTGAGTCTAAGCCAGGGAATCAGCTCTCATCTCGAGGCAATTTGGGGTACACGGAGCAGTCCTCGAGTTGCTCTGCTGAACTTGGTACTCCTCTAGACTTGGCCCGTTGTTCTCGAGGAACCTCTGGAGTTGCCTAAAGGGAGTCAAGCCTCAGGTCGTGTTTGATGGGGAACGGGGGATGGCTCTGGAGTCAATGCAGGGGAAGCGGGCCTCATCTCGAGTTGATTTGGGGCCCATGGAGCTCCTTCGCGATGCTGGTGTGACCTCAGGGTCCCTCTCTACTTGTGACAGTGTTTTTGCGGACTGTCTCGACATCCATCAAGCAAGTCGAGGCTCCTGACATGTTTCAGGGGGCTCACGGAATTGCTCTGCATGCAGTGCAGGGGAATCGGGCCTCATCTCGCTTGGAGGGGGAAGTCTCATGGTTTTTCTCGAGTTGCGGCGGGGACCTGGGGTACATTCTCGACTTACGGCGGGGATGGCCCTTCAACCCTCGTGTTTGTTCAACGAAGTCAGGACTCCTGTCGAGTTACGAGGGACACCTCAGGAGTCTCTTCGAGGCTTGGCAGGGCAAAAGGGACGCTTCTCGAGGTGAGTCGGGAGACCCAGGGTCCCTTTCCAGTAGCCACAGGGATACTGGGATTCCTGTCAATGTTCAAGAGGAGTCAGGCTCCGTCAAATTTTGAAGCAGTGAGCTCTGCGTGCCTCTCGAGGTGTCAGAGGCATGTGAGGCATTCCGTCGAAAGGAGTCGGGGACCTAGGGCTTTCTCTAGGGACTCCACAGGTGGTGCAGACATCCCTTCACCTTGTGAGATGAAAGACTAGACTGTATTCAAGCCACTGCAAGGAAACCCGGCCTCCTTTCGAGTCAGGGCTTCTCGGTGTATATGCCCATTGAGGCAGCAATCTCAGGGTCCCTCCCTCATACCTATTGCTGAGAGAAGCCTCCTCTTGAGGGGCTTGTGGAAAGGTGGCCTACGTCTTGAGTCTAAGCCAGGGAATCAGCTCTCATCTCGAGGCAATTTGGGGTACACGGGAGCAGTCCTCGAGTTGCTCTGCTGAACTTGGTACTCCTCTAGACTTGGCCCGTTGTTCTCGGGGAACCTCTGGAGTTGCCTAAAGGGAGTCAAGCCTCAGGTCGTGTTTGATGGGGAACGGGGGATGGCTCTGGAGTCAATGCAGGGGAAGCGGGCCTCATCTCGAGTTGATTTGGGGCCCATGGAGCTCCTTCGCGATGCTGGTGTGACCTCAGGGTCCCTCTCTACTTGTGACAGTGTTTTTGCGGACTGTCTCGACATCCATCAAGCAAGTCGAGGCTCCTGACATGTTTCAGGGGGCTCACGGAATTGCTCTGCATGCAGTGCAGGGGAATCGGGCCTCATCTCGCTTGGAGGGGGAAGTCTCATGGTTTTTCTCGAGTTGCGGCGGGGACCTGGGGGTACATTCTCGACTTACGGCGGGGGATGGCCCTTCAACCCTCGTGTTTGTTCAACGAAGTCAGGACTCCTGTCGAGTTACGAGGGACACCTCAGGAGTCTCTTCGAGGCTTGGCAGGGCAAAAGGGACGCTTCTCGAGGTGAGTCGGGAGACCCAGGGTCCCTTTCCAGTAGCCACAGGGATACTGGGATTCCTGTCAATGTTCAAGAGGAGTCAGGCTCCGTCAAATTTTGAAGCAGTGAGCTCTGCGTGCCTCTCGAGGTGTCAGAGGCATGTGAGGCATTCCGTCGAAAGGAGTCGGGGACCTAGGGCTTTCTCTAGGGACTCCACAGGTGGTGCAGACATCCCTTCACCTTGTGAGATGAAAGACTAGACTGTATTCAAGCCACTGCAAGGAAACCCGGCCTCCTTTCGAGTCAGGGCTTCTCGGTGTATATGCCCATTGAGGCAGCAATCTCAGGGTCCCTCCCTCATACCTATTGCTGAGAGAAGCCTCCTCTTGAGGGGCTTGTGGAAAGGTGGCCTACGTCTTGAGTCTAAGCCAGGGAATCAGCTCTCATCTCGAGGCAATTTGGGGTACACGGAGCAGTCCTCGAGTTGCTCTGCTGAACTTGGTACTCCTCTAGACTTGGCCCGTTGTTCTCGGGGAACCTCTGGAGTTGCCTAAAGGGAGTCAAGCCTCAGGTCGTGTTTGATGGGGAACGGGGGATGGCTCTGGAGTCAATGCAGGGGGAAGCGGGCCTCATCTCGAGTTGATTTGGGGCCCATGGAGCTCCTTCGCGATGCTGGTGTGACCTCAGGGTCCCTCTCTACTTGTGACAGTGTTTTTGCGGACTGTCTCGACATCCATCAAGCAAGTCGAGGCTCCTGACATGTTTCAGGGGGCTCACGGAATTGCTCTGCATGCAGTGCAGGGGAATCGGGCCTCATCTCGCTTGGAGGGGGAAGTCTCATGGTTTTTCTCGAGTTGCGGCGGGGACCTGGGGTACATTCTCGACTTACGGCGGGGATGGCCCTTCAACCCTCGTGTTTGTTCAACGAAGTCAGGACTCCTGTCGAGTTACGAGGGACACCTCAGGAGTCTCTTCGAGGCTTGGCAGGGCAAAAGGGACGCTTCTCGAGGTGAGTCGGGAGACCCAGGGTCCCTTTCCAGTAGCCACAGGGATACTGGGATTCCTGTCAATGTTCAAGAGGAGTCAGGCTCCGTCAAATTTTGAAGCAGTGAGCTCTGCGTGCCTCTCGAGGTGTCAGAGGCATGTGAGGCATTCCGTCGAAAGGAGTCGGGGACCTAGGGCTTTCTCTAGGGACTCCACAGGTGGTGCAGACATCCCTTCACCTTGTGAGATGAAAGACTAGACTGTATTCAAGCCACTGCAAGGAAACCCGGCCTCCTTTCGAGTCAGGGCTTCTCGGTGTATATGCCCATTGAGGCAGCAATCTCAGGGTCCCTCCCTCATACCTATTGCTGAGAGAAGCCTCCTCTTGAGGGGCTTGTGGAAAGGTGGCCTACGTCTTGAGTCTAAGCCAGGGAATCAGCTCTCATCTCGAGGCAATTTGGGGTACACGGAGCAGTCCTCGAGTTGCTCTGCTGAACTTGGTACTCCTCTAGACTTGGCCCGTTGTTCTCGGGGAACCTCTGGAGTTGCCTAAAGGGAGTCAAGCCTCAGGTCGTGTTTGATGGGGAACGGGGGATGGCTCTGGAGTCAATGCAGGGGAAGCGGGCCTCATCTCGAGTTGATTTGTGGCCCATGGAGCTCCTTCGCGATGCTGGTGTGACCTCAGGGTCCCTCTCTACTTGTGACAGTGTTTTTGCGGACTGTCTCGACATCCATCAAGCAAGTCGAGGCTCCTGACATGTTTCAGGGGGCTCACGGAATTGCTCTGCATGCAGTGCAGGGGAATCGGGCCTCATCTCGCTTGGAGGGGGAAGTCTCATGGTTTTTCTCGAGTTGCGGCGGGGACCTGGGGTACATTCTCGACTTACGGCGGGGATGGCCCTTCAACCCTCGTGTTTGTTCAACGAAGTCAGGACTCCTGTCGAGTTACGAGGGACACCTCAGGAGTCTCTTCGAGGCTTGGCAGGGCAAAAGGGACGCTTCTCGAGGTGAGTCGGGAGACCCAGGGTCCCTTTCCAGTAGCCACAGGGATACTGGGATTCCTGTCAATGTTCAAGAGGAGTCAGGCTCCGTCAAATTTTGAAGCAGTGAGCTCTGCGTCCTTCTCGAGGTGTCAGAGGCATGTGAGGCATTCCGTCGAAAGGAGTCGGGGACCTAGGGCTTTCTCTAGGGACTCCACAGGTGGTGCAGACATCCCTTCACCTTGTGAGATGAAAGACTAGACTGTATTCAAGCCACTGCAAGGAAACCCGGCCTCCTTTCGAGTCAGGGCTTCTCGGTGTATATGCCCATTGAGGCAGCAATCTCAGGGTCCCTCCCTCATACCTATTGCTGAGAGAAGCCTCCTCTTGAGGGGCTTGTGGAAAGGTGGCCTACGTCTTGAGTCTAAGCCAGGGAATCAGCTCTCATCTCGAGGCAATTTGGGGTACACGGAGCAGTCCTCGAGTTGCTCTGCTGAACTTGGTACTCCTCTAGACTTGGCCCGTTGTTCTCGGGGAACCTCTGGAGTTGCCTAAAGGGAGTCAAGCCTCAGGTCGTGTTTGATGGGGAACGGGGGGATGGCTCTGGAGTCAATGCAGGGGAAGCGGGCCTCATCTCGAGTTGATTTGGGGCCCATGGAGCTCCTTCGCGATGCTGGTGTGACCTCAGGGTCCCTCTCTACTTGTGACAGTGTAGTTTTTTTTTGCGGACTGTCTCGACATCCATCAAGCAAGTCGAGGCTCCTGACATGTTTCAGGGGGCTCACGGAATTGCTCTGCATGCAGTGCAGGGGAATCGGGCCTTCATCTCGCTTGGAGGGGGAAGTCTCATGGTTTTTCTCGAGTTGCGGCGGGGGGACCTGGGGTACATTCTCGACTTACGGCGGGGATGGCCCTTCAACCCTCGTGTTTTGTTCAACGAAGTCAGGACTCCTGTCGAGTTACGAGGGACACCTCAGGAGTCTCTTCGAGGCTTGGCAGGGCAGGGCAAAAAGGGACGCTTCTCGAGGTGAGTCGGGAGACCCAGGGTCCCTTTCCAGTAGCCACAGGGATACTGGGATTCCTGTCAATGTTCAAGAGGAGTCAGGCTCCGTCAAATTTTGAAGCAGTGAGCTCTGCGTGCCTCTCGAGGTGTCAGAGGCATGTGAGGCATTCCGTCGAAAGGAGTCGGGGACCTAGGGCTTTCTCTAGGGACTCCACAGGTGGTGCGACATCCCTTCACCTTGTGAGATGAAAGACTAGACTGTATTCAAGCCACTGCAAGGAAACCCGGCCTCCTTTCGAGTCAGGGCTTCTCGGTGTATATGCCCATTGAGGCAGCAATCTCAGGGTCCCTCCCTCATACCTATTGCTGAGAGAAGCCTCCTCTTGAGGGGCTTGTGGAAAGGTGGCCTACGTCTTGAGTCTAAGCCAGGGAATCAGCTCTCATCTCGAGGCAATTTGGGGTACACGGAGCAGTCCTCGAGTTGCTCTGCTGAACTTGGTACTCCTCTAGACTTGGCCCGTTGTTCTCGGGGAACCTCTGGAGTTGCCTAAAGGGAGTCAAGCCTCAGGTCGTGTTTTGATGGGGAACGGGGGATGGCTCTGGAGTCAATGCAGGGGAAGCGGGCCTCATCTCGAGTTTGATTTGGGGCCCATGGAGCTCCTTCGCGATGCTGGTGTGACCTCAGGGTCCCTCTCTACTTGTGACAGTGTTTTTGCGGACTGTGTCTCGACATCCATCAAGCAAGTCGAGGCTCCTGACATGTTTCAGGGGGCTCACGGAATTGCTCTGCATGCAGTGCAGGGGAATCGGGCCTCATCTCGCTTGGAGGGGGAAGTCTCATGGTTTTTTCTCGAGTTGCGGCGGGGACCTGGGGTACATTCTCGACTTACGGCGGGGATGGCCCTTCAACCCTCGTGTTTGTTCAACGAAGTCAGGACTCCTGTCGAGTTACGAGGGACACCTCAGGAGTCTCTTCGAGGCTTGGCAGGGCAAAAGGACGCTTCTCGAGGTGAGTCGGGAGACCCAGGGTCCCTTTCCAGTAGCCACAGGGATACTGGGATTCCTGTCAATGTTCAAGAGGAGTCAGGCTCCGTCAAATTTTGAAGCAGTGAGCTCTGCGTGCCTCTCGAGGTGTCAGAGGCATGTGAGGCATTCCGTCGAAAGGGAGTCGGGGACCTAGGGCTTTCTCTAGGGACTCCACAGGTGGTGCAGACATCCCTTCACCTTGTGAGATGAAAGACTAGACTGTATTCAAGCCACTGCAAGGAAACCCGGCCTCCTTTCGAGTCAGGGCTTCTCGGTGTATATGCCCATTGAGGCAGCAATCTCAGGGTCCCTCCCTCATACCTATTGCTGAGAGAAGCCTCCTCTTGAGGGGCTTGTGGAAAGGTGGCCTACGTCTTGAGTCTAAGCCAGGGAATCAGCTCTCATCTCGAGGCAATTTGGGGTACACGGAGCAGTCCTCGAGTTGCTCTGCTGAACTTGGTACTCCTCTAGACTTGGCCCGTTGTTCTCGGGGAACCTCTGGAGTTGCCTAAAGGGAGTCAAGCCTCAGGTCGTGTTTGATGGGGAACGGGGGATGGCTCTGGAGTCAATGCAGGGGAAGCGGGCCTCATCTCGAGTTGATTTGGGGCCCATGGAGCTCCTTCGCGATGCTGGTGTGACCTCAGGGTCCCTCTCTACTTGTGACAGTGTTTTTGCGGACTGTCTCGACATCCATCAAGCAAGTCGAGGCTCCTGACATGTTTCAGGGGGCTCACGGAATTGCTCTGCATGCAGTGCAGGGGAATCGGGCCTCATCTCGCTTGGAGGGGGAAGTCTCATGGTTTTTCTCGAGTTGCGGCGGGGACCTGGGGTACATTCTCGACTTACGGCGGGGATGGCCCTTCAACCCTCGTGTTTGTTCAACGAAGTCAGGACTCCTGTCGAGTTACGAGGGACACCTCAGGAGTCTCTTCGAGGCTTGGCAGGGCAAAAGGGACGCTTCTCGAGGTGAGTCGGGAGACCCAGGGTCCCTTTCCAGTAGCCACAGGGATACTGGGATTCCTGTCAATGTTCAAGAGGAGTCAGGCTCCGTCAAATTTTGAAGCAGTGAGCTCTGCGTGCCTCTCGAGGTGTCAGAGGCATGTGAGGGCATTCCGTCGAAAGGAGTCGGGGACCTAGGGCTTTCTCTAGGGACTCCACAGGTGGTGCAGACATCCCTTCACCTTGTGAGATGAAAGACTAGACTGTATTCAAGCCACTGCAAGGAAACCCGGCCTCCTTTCGAGTCAGGGCTTCTCGGTGTATATGCCCATTGAGGCAGCAATCTCAGGGTCCCTCCCTCATACCTATTGCTGAGAGAAGCCTCCTCTTGAGGGGCTTGTGGAAAGGTGGCCTACGTCTTGAGTCTAAGCCAGGGAATCAGCTCTCATCTCGAGGCAATTTGGGGTACACGGAGCAGTCCTCGAGTTGCTCTGCTGAACTTGGTACTCCTCTAGACTTGGCCCGTTGTTCTCGGGAACCTCTGGAGTTGCCTAAAGGGAGTCAAGCCTCAGGTCGTGTTTGATGGGGAACGGGGGATGGCTCTGGAGTCAATGCAGGGGAAGCGGGCCTCATCTCGAGTTGATTTGGGGCCCATGGAGCTCCTTCGCGATGCTGGTGTGACCTCAGGGTCCCTCTCTACTTGTGACAGTGTTTTTTGCGGACTGTCTCGACATCCATCAAGCAAGTCGAGGCTCCTGACATGTTTCAGGGGGCTCACGGAATTGCTCTGCATGCAGTGCAGGGGAATCGGGCCTCATCTCGCTTGGAGGGGGAAGTCTCATGGTTTTTCTCGAGTTGCGGCGGGGACCTGGGGTACATTCTCGACTTACGGCGGGGATGGCCCTTCAACCCTCGTGTTTGTTCAACGAAGTCAGGACTCCTGTCGAGTTACGAGGGACACCTCAGGAGTCTCTTCGAGGCTTGGCAGGGCAAAAGGGACGCTTCTCGAGGTGAGTCGGGAGACCCAGGGTCCCTTTCCAGTAGCCACAGGGATACTGGGATTCCTGTCAATGTTCAAGAGGAGTCAGGCTCCGTCAAATTTTGAAGCAGTGAGCTCTGCGTGCCTCTCGAGGTGTCAGAGGCATGTGAGGCATTCCGTCGAAAGGAGTCGGGGGACCTAGGGCTTTCTCTAGGGACTCCACAGGTGGTGCAGACATCCCTTCAGCTTGTGAGATGAAAGACTAGACTGTATTCAAGCCACTGCAAGGAAACCCGGCCTCCTTTCGAGTCAGGGCTTCTCGGTGTATATGCCCATTGAGGCAGCAATCTCAGGGTCCCTCCCTCATACCTATTGCTGAGAGAAGCCTCCTCTTGAGGGGCTTGTGGAAAGGTGGCCTACGTCTTGAGTCTAAGCCAGGGAATCAGCTCTCATCTCGAGGCAATTTGGGGTACACGGAGCAGTCCTCGAGTTGCTCTGCTGAACTTGGTACTCCTCTAGACTTGGGCCCGTTGTTCTCGGGAACCTCTGGAGTTGCCTAAAGGGAGTCAAGCCTCAGGTCGTGTTTGATGGGGAACGGGGGATGGCTCTGGAGTCAATGCAGGGGAAGCGGGCCTCATCTCGAGTTGATTTGGGGCCCATGGAGCTCCTTCGCGATGCTGGTGTGACCTCAGGGTCCCTCTCTACTTGTGACAGTGTTTTTGCGGACTGTCTCGACATCCATCAAGCAAGTCGAGGCTCCTGACATGTTTCAGGGGGCTCACGGAATTGCTCTGCATGCAGTGCAGGGGAATCGGGCCTCATCTCGCTTGGAGGGGGAAGTCTCATGGTTTTTCTCGAGTTGCGGCGGGGACCTGGGGTACATTCTCGACTTACGGCGGGGATGGCCCTTCAACCGTCGTGTTGGTTCAACGAAGTCAGGACTCCTGTCGAGTTACGAGGGACACCTCAGGAGTCTCTTCGAGGCTTGGCAGGGCAAAAGGAACGCTTCTCGAGGTGAGTCGGGAGACCCAGGGTCCCTTTCCAGTAGCCACAGGGATACTGGGATTCCTGTCAATGTTCAAGAGGAGTCAGGCTCCGTCAAATTTTGAAGCAGTGAGCTCTGCGTGCCTCTCGAGGTGTCAGAGGCATGTGAGGCATTCCGTCGAAAGGAGTCGGGGACCCTAGGGCTTTCTCTAGGGACTCCACAGGTGGTGCAGACATCCCTTCAGCTTGTGAGATGAAAGACTAGACTGTATTCAAGCCACTGCAAGGAAACCGGCCTCCTTTCGAGTCAGGGCTTCTCGGTGTATATGCCCATTGAGGCAGCAATCTCAGGGTCCCTCCCTCATACCTATTGCTGAGAGAAGCCTCCTCTTGAGGGGCTTGTGGAAAGGTGGCCTACGTCTTGAGTCTAAGCCAGGGAATCAGCTCTCATCTCGAGGCAATTTGGGGTACACGGAGCAGTCCTCGAGTTGCTCTGCTGAACTTGGTACTCGTCTAGACTTGGCCCGTTGTTCTCAGGGAACCTCTGGAGTTGCCTAAAGGGAGTCAAGCCTCAGGTCGTGTTTGATGGGGAACGGGGGATGGCTCTGGAGTCAATGCAGGGGAAGCGGGCCTCATCTCGAGTTGATTTGGGGCCCATGGAGCTCCTTCGCGATGCTGGTGTGACCTCAGGGTCCCTCTCTACTTGTGACAGTTTTTTGCGGACTGTCTCGACATCCATCAAGCAAGTCGAGGCTCCTGACATGTTTCAGGGGGCTCACGGAATTGCTCTGCATGCAGTGCAGGGAATCGGGCCTCATCTCGCTTGGAGGGGGAAGTCTCATGGTTTTTCTCGAGTTGCGGCGGGGACCTGGGGTACATTCTCGACTTACGGCGGGGATGGCCCTTCAACCCTCGTGTTTGTTCAACGAAGTCAGGACTCCTGTCGAGTTACGAGGGACACCTCAGGAGTCTCTTCGAGGCTTGGCAGGGGCAAAAGGAAACGCTTCTCGAGGTGAGTCGGGAGAACCCAGGGTCCCTTTCCAGTAGCCACAGGGATACTGGGATTCCTGTCAATGTTCAAGAGGAGTCAGGCTCCGTCAAATTTTGAAGCAGTGAGCTCTGCGTGCCTCTCGAGGTGTCAGAGGCATGTGAGGCATTCCGTCGAAAGGAGTCGGGGACCTAGGGCTTTTCTCTAGGGGACTCCACAGGTGCACAAGGAGGGTAAGCAGACATCCCTTCAGCACCTTGTGAGATGAAAAAGACTAGACTGTATTCAAGCCACTGCAAGGAAAGCCGAGGAGCCGTTTCCTTTCGAGTCAGGGCTTCGTTCGTCGGTGTAATATGCCCATAGATAGGCAGCAAACTCTTCAGGAGGTTCACAATCCCATCATAACCTATTGCTGAGAAGAAGCCTAATCCGTCTAATGGCTTGGGGACTTGGTGAAACAGGATTGGCCCTCGATAACGTCTGTGAGTCTAAGAGCCAGGGAAGGACAGCTTCTCAATTACAGTCTGAGGCAATTTGGGGCAACAAAACCACAGGTAAGCAGGTCCTCGGAGAAATCTACTCGAGAGGTATTTGCTACTAGCTGAACATGGTAAACATAGCCGTCTAGAACTCACGGCCTTCTCGGCCCGTTTGTATTCTCAGCTTTCCCAGGCCCGGAAACGCGTCTGGAGTTGCCTAAAGAAAAGGAGTCAATCAAAACATGCCTACACCATGGTCGTGATCTGATGGGTGAAACTAGGGAATGAGGACTCTGGGAGATCCAAATGCATAGGGAATACGGGAGGCGGATAAGGGACCTCATCCACATCGACAGTTTTTTTGTGATTTGTAATTGGGCCCAACAGGAGCTTGACTCCATTCGCCAGAATGCGCGCGCCCCTGGAGTGACCCTCGAAGTAGGGTCCCTCTCCTTAACTTGTGACCAGTGTTTTTATGGCGGACATGTCCTCGACATCCATGCATGCAAGTCCCCGAGGCTCCTGACATGATTTTCAGGGGCTCAAGCGGAAATTAGCTTCCTCGGCAAATGTCAGTGCACAGGGGGAATCGGGGTGCCCTGCATCTCGCTTGTACGTAGGGAAGTTCTTATTGTCTAATCTTATCGCCTTCGAAGTTGGCGGCGGGAGGGACCTTGGGGATAACAGTCGTCCCGAGACTTATAGAACGGCGGGATGGCCATGCATAAACCCTCGAGGGTAATGAAGGGACCCTCGTGTTTTTGTTCAAAACAAAAAACCGAAGTCAGGAGTCCTGTCGCCGAGTTAACGAGGGACACCCTCAGGAGTCCACTCCCGAGCGCTGTGGCGGCAGGGCAGGAGGCAAAAATTGGGAACGCTGTCTCGAGGTGAATTCCGGAGAACCCATAACGGGGCCCCTTTCCCAGTAGCCGAGGCACAACAAATAAGGGGGGAATTACTGGGAGTTCCGTGATCGTACTGTTTCAAGACAGGAGTCCCCCAGGAGCTCACGTCTAAAGATTATTTAGAAGCAGTGTAGCTCAGCGGGCCTTCTCGGCGTGTCCAGGAGGCAGCGTGTGGCAGTCCGTCGAAGAGGAGTCCCGGTGGGCACTAGGGGCGCATTTCTCTAGACAGGGGACCACCACAGGTGGTAGCAGACAATCCATGTCACCGGGTGAAGAATGTAAAACTACAAAGGACTGTATTCAAAGCCCACTGCCAAAATGAAAGACCCGGGCACCTCACTTCCGGCGGTCAAGCGGGCAGTCTCGGTGTAAAATGGCCCCATTGCAGGCAGAGCGAATCCTCACGGGGTCCCACCTCAATCATACGCGTATATTGCTACGGGAAGAACAGGCCATTCCAAAAACCTCTCTGAGGGAGGCCTTGGTGGAAAAGGGTGGTGCCCTAACGTCATTGAGTCGAAAGCCAAAGGGAATTCGACTTCACGCATCCTCAGGAGGCAATTAGGGGTAAGGCAGCGGGAGCAGTCCATAGAGTTTCTCCTCCATGCTGAAACTTAGGTACTCCTTTTACACCCTAGGACTGTAGTCCCCCCTATTGATTATACCCCCCCGGAGGAAAACTTCCTGAAGTTTGCCTAAAGGAAGTCCAAGGGAAAGTCAAAAAGCCTCAGGTCGTGTTTTTTATGAGGGAACGGGTGCGAAGAGCTCTGGGAGTCAATGCAGGGGAAAGCGGGCCCGTCATCTCGAGTTGATTTGGGGCCCATGGAGCTCCTTCGCGATGCTGGTGTGACCTCAGGGTCCCTCTCTACTTGTGACAGTGTTTTTGCGGACTGTCTCGACATCCATCAAGCAAGTCGAGGCTCCTGACATGTTTCAGGGGGCTCACGGAATTGCTCTGCATGCAGTGCAGGGGAATCGGGCCTCATCTCGCTTGGAGGGGGAAGTCTCATGGTTTTTCTCGAGTTGCGGCGGGGACCTGGGGTACATTCTCGACTTACGGCGGGGATGGCCCTTCAACCCTCGTGTTGGTTCAACGAAGTCAGGACTCCTGTCGAGTTACGAGGGACACCTCAGGAGTCTCTTCGAGGCTTGGCAGGGCAAAAGGAACGCTTCTCGAGGTGAGTCGGGAGACCCAGGGTCCCTTTCCAGTAGCCACAGGGATACTGGGATTCCTGTCAATGTTCAAGAGGAGTCAGGCTCCGTCAAATTTTGAAGCAGTGAGCTCTGCGTGCCTCTCGAGGTGTCCCAGAAGGTCATGTGAGGCAAATTCCTGGTCCAAGGGAGTCAGGGAACTCCTCTAGGGCTTTCCTCGTAGGGACTCCACAGGGTGGTGCAGACATCCGCCTTCAGCTTGTGAGATGAGACTAGACTGTATGCAAGCACTGCAAGGGAAAGCCCTGGCCTCCCGTTTCGAGTCAGGGCTGTTCGGTGATATGGTTGGTATTCCCATTGAGGGGGCAGCAATTCAGGGGTCCCTCCCTCATAGCGCTATTTGCTGAGAGAAGCCTCTCTCTTTGAGGGGCTTGGGAAAGGTGGCCTAGTCTTGAGTCGTAAGCCAGGGAATCAGCTATCATCCGAGGCTATTGGGTAACGGGATGCGGGTCCTCGGAGTTTGGCTCTTGATGAACTGTGGTTACTCCTCTGGACTTTGCCCGTTGTTGCTCGGGGAACCTCTGGAGTAGCCTAAAAGGGAGGTCGCAAGCCTCAGGTCGTGTTTGATGGGGGAATCCGGGGGGAGGGATACTGGGCTCCTGAGTCAAGGATGCAGGGAATGCGGGTGGGCCTCATCTCGACAGTTGATGTGGTGGGGCCCGAAGGGAGCTCCATCGCGATGATGTGGTGGTGACCTTCATGGGTTCCTCCTCTCTATTTGGGTGACAAGTTGTTGTTTGGCGGACTCTGTCTTCGACATCCTCATCATTGTGCGAAGTCGGAGGCTACTGACAGTGTTAAGGGCTGGCGCTCACGGAATTGCTCTGTATTGCAGTGCCAGGGAATCGGGCTCATCTCGCTTTGAAGGGGGAAGTATCAGTGGTATCTGTTGCCTCGAGTTTGCGGCGGGGGACATGGGGTACAGAGTTCTCGACCTTACGGTAGGGATGCCCTTCAACCCTCGAGTTGGTTCACGAAAGTCAGGACTCCGGTCGGGAGTTTACGGAGGGACACGCTCAGGAGTCTCCTCTGAGGGCTTATGGAAGGGCAAAAGGGGAAACGCTTTCTCTCGACGTAGAGGCGGGAGACTCAGTGTCCCCCTTATTTCCAGTACCCCACAGGGATACTGGGGATTCCTGTCAATGTTCAAGAGGGAGTCAGGGGCTCCGTCAAATTTTTGAGAGCAGTGAAAGCTCTGCGTGCCTTCTCGAGGTGTCTTCCGGGAGGGGCATTTTTGGGGCCATTCCGGTCGAAAGGAAGTCGGGGACCTAGGCTTTTCTCTAGGGACTCCACATGTGGTGCAAGACATCCCTTCAGCTTGTGGATGAAAAGACTAGACTGTAGTCAAGGCCACATGCAAGGAAGGCCCGGCCTCCTTTCGAGTCGGGCTTGCACTCGGTGTATATGCACATTGAGGCAGCTAATCTCAGGGTGCCTCCTACTCCCTAATACTAATTGTTGAGAGAAGCCTTTCTTGAGGGTTGGGAATGTGGCTGTACGTCTTGAGTCTATGGTCAGGACTTCAGCTCTCATCATCGAGGCAATTTGGGGTACCGGAGCTGTCCTGAGTTGCTTGCTGAACTGTGGTCTCCTTAGGACTTGGGCCCGTTGTTCTCGGGGACCTCTGGAGTTGACTAAAGGGAGTCTAGCCTTCAGGTCGTTGTTTGATGGGGAGGAACGGGGATGGCCTGGAGTCAATGCAGGGAAGCGTGGCCTATCTCGAGTTGATTTGGGGGCCATACGTATGGAGCTCCTTCGCGATGCTGGTGTGACCTCAGGGTCCCTCTCTACTTGTGACAGTGTTTTTGCGGACTGTCTCGACATCCATCAAGCAAGTCGAGGCTCCTGACATGTTTCAGGGGGCTCACGGAATTGCTCTGCATGCAGTGCAGGGGAATCGGGCCTCATCTCGCTTGGAGGGGGAAGTCTCATGGTTTTTCTCGAGTTGCGGCGGGGACCTGGGGTACATTCTCGACTTACGGCGGGGATGGCCTTCAACCCTCGTGTTGTTCAACGAAGTCAGGACTCCTGTCGAGTTACGAGGGACACCTCAGGAGTCTCTTCGAGGCTTGGCAGGGCAAAAGGAACGCTTCTCGAGGTGAGTCGGGAGACCCAGGGTCCCTTTCCAGTAGCCACAGGGATACTGGGATTCCTGTCAATGTTCAAGAGGAGTCAGGCTCCGTCAAATTTTGAAGCAGTGAGCTCTGCGTGCCTCTCGAGGTGTCAGAGGCATGTGAGGCATTCCGTCGAAAGGAGTCGGGGACCTAGGGCTTTCTCTAGGGACTCCACAGGTGGTGCAGACATCCCTTCAGCTTGTGAGATGAAAGACTAGACTGTATTCAAGCCACTGCAAGGAAAGCCGGCCTCCTTTCGAGTCAGGGCTTCTCGGTGTATATGCCCATTGAGGCAGCAATCTCAGGGTCCCTCCCTCATACCTATTGCTGAGAGAAGCCTCCTCTTGAGGGGCTTGTGGAAAGGTGGCCTACGTCTTGATCTAAGCCAGGGAATCAGCTCTCATCTCGAGGCAATTTGGGGTACACGGAGCAGTCCTCGAGTTGCTCTGCTGAACTTGGTACTCCTCTAGACTTGGCCCGTTGTTCTCGGGGAACCTCTGGAGTTGCCTAAAGGGAGTCAAGCCTCAGGTCGTGTTTGATGGGGAACGGGGGATGGCTCTGGAGTCAATGCAGGGGAAGCGGGCCTCATCTCGAGTTGATTTGGGGCCCATGGAGCTCCTTCGCGATGCTGGTGTGACCTCAGGGTCACTCTCGAACTTGTGACAGGGTTTGTGCGGGGGACGGTCTCGACATCATCAAAGGCAGTGTCGGGGAGGGGGGGGGGCTCCTGACATGTTTCAGGGGGCTCAGAAATTGCTCTGCATGCATCTGAAGGGGAATCGGGCCTCATCTCGCTTGGAGGGGGAAGTCTCATGGTTTTTCTCGAGTTGCGGCGGGGACCTGGGGTACATTCTCGACTTACGGCGGGGATGGCCCTTCAACCCTCGTGTTGGTTCAACGAAGTCAGGACTCCTGTCGAGTTACGAGGGACACCTCAGGAGTCTCTTCGAGGCTTGGCAGGGCAAAAGGAACGCTTCTCGAGGTGAGTCGGGAGACCCAGGGTCCCTTTCCAGTAGCCACAGGGATACTGGGATTCCTGTCAATGTTCAAGAGGAGTCAGGCTCCGTCAAATTTTGAAGCAGTGAGCTCTGCGTGCCTCTCGAGGTGTCAGAGTCATTTGAGGCGATTTCCGTCTAATAGCGAATCTGGGGCGGCCTTAGGGCTTTCTCTAGGGGACTCCCACAGGTCGTGACAGACCTATTCCCGATCAGACTTGTGATGATTGAAAGTGCCCCCTGTGAGACGGTATTTCAGAAAGCACCACGCAAAGGAAGAGACGCCGGACCTCCTACTTTGAGTCAGGGCTTTCTCGGTAGTATTTATGCCCATTGAAGCAGCGAATCTGTCAGGGTCCCTCGCTCATTCATGACACTTGATTGCTGGAGAGAAGCTTCTATTGAGGGGCTTCAGTTGAGAGAGAGGTTTGGCCTACATCTTGAGTCCTTAAGCCAGGGAATCAGCACTCATCTCGAGGGCGCGCGAATTTTGGGGGTGTATCACGGGGGCAGTCCCTCCGAGTTGCTCTGCTTGAACTTGCGCTACTCATCTAGACTTGGCTCACGTTTATGTGATATTCTCGGTATAATATCCAGTGTGAACCTCTCTGGAGTTGCCGCTAAAGCGATGTCACGCACTCAGGTTCGTGTGGTTGATGGCGAGACGGGGGCGACACGTCTGCTCGAGGGAGTCTCACATGCAGGGAAGCGGGGCTCATCTCGGGGTTTTCATTTCGCGGGCCCACATGGCAGCTCACTTTGCTCGAATGGCTGGTGTGACCTCAGGGTCGCCTCTCTACTTGTGACAGTGTCTTTCCAGGACTGTCCTCGACATACATTCAAGCAAGTCGAGGATCGGCTGACATGCTCTTTCAGTGGGGCCTTCTCGGGTATTGCTACTGCATGCAGTGCAGGGGAATCAGGGCCTCATCTCGCTTGGAGGGGGAAGCTAGTCTCATGGTTTTTTCTCGAGTTGCGGCAAGGGGGGAACCTCGGAGCGTAACAATTCTCGACTTACAGGCGGGGGATGGCGCCTTCAACACTCGAGTTTGTTCAACGAAGTCAGGTTAGCACTCCTGTCCGAGTTTATCGAGGGGACACCTCAGGAGTTCTCTTCGAGGCTTGCGAGCAAGGGGCAAAAGGTGAGGCTTCTCGAGGTGAGTCGGGGACAGGATCCCTGTGGGTCCCTTTCCTAGTAGCCCACAGGGATACTGGGATTCCTGTCAATGTTACAAGAGGAGTCAGGCTCCGTCATCATTTTGAAGCAGTGAGCTACTCTGCGTGCCTCTCGAGGATGTCAGAGGCTTGTGAGGCATTCCGTCGAAAGGATTCGGGGGGGGACCCTAGGGCTTTTCTCTAGGGGACTCCACAGGGGGTGCTACAGGACATACCTTCAGACTTGTGAGATGAAAGACTAGACTGTATTCAAGCCACTTGCCAAGGGAAACCGGCCATCCATTCGGGACGTCTAGGGCTTCTCGGTGTATTATGCCCAATTTGAGGCAGCCAATCTCAGGGTCCGCCCTTCATTAACTATTGCTGTTGAGGAAACAGCCTCCTCTTAGAGGGGCTTGTGGGGGAATGGGTCGGGCCTAAGTTCTTGAGTCTTAAGGCAGGGGAATCTGGCCTCTACAATCCTAGCAGTGTGCAAGTGTTGGGGGTACCGCGAAGCAGGTTCGTCGAGTTGCTTTGATGATAATTGGTCTACTCATCTTGAATTGGGCTCGTTTGTTCTCTCGGGAACCTCTTTGAGTTGCCTAAAGGCGGAGAGTCAAATGCCCTCTTGAGGTTCGTTTGTCTTTTTCTTAGATTGGGGGAAAATAGGACGGGGTGAGATGTGCTCTGGACGTCAATGCAGCGGGAAAACACGGCCTCAGCTCGAAGTTGATTTGGAGGGCTGCTCCCATTGCGAGACACTCCCTTCGCACAGCAGACCTGCCGGTTGTGGTCCTCAGGGGGTCACCCTCTTACTTTGTTGGACAGTTGTTTTTGGACGGATGTATCCAGACATGCAATCAAGGCCAAGAAGACGGTCTGCATGGAACTTGATTTCAGAGGGGCTCACGGAATAGCTCTGCATTGAATGTGCAGGGCTCGAAATTGGGCGCTCATCTCGATGTGAAGGGGGAAAGTCTTAATGGTTTTTCTCGCAGTTTCTTGAGGCAAAGGCGGACGACCCCCCCCCCCCCACCAACACCACCCCCCCCCCCCCACCCCCCCCCACCCCCCAACCCCCCCCCTGGCACCCCCCCCCTGGAGTACATTCTCGGATCTTTGGGGCCGGGGGGAATGGGGGCCTTCAGACCCTCCGTATTATGCGTTCAAAACGAAGTCAAGAAGTCCTGTGGAATTTATGGGGGACCAGTCCCTAGGGAGTCTCTTGTGCGAGGCTTTGGCAGGGCATAAAAAAAAGGGACGATTATCGGAGGTGTGGATTCGGCGTGTCTCACCGCGACGACGTGTCGCCTTTCCAGTAGCCACCTGTGGTTTTACTCAGTGAGATTGCCTGGCTACACGATGTTTCAAGAGTATGTTTTCATGGCCGTATTGTCTACAGATTTTATGACCAAAACCAGTGAAGCTATACGGTGCCTCTAAACGGTTTGTCAAGAGGCATGAACGCTGTGTGATAGGCTTTTCTCGGTCGAAAGAGAGAGTCGGGGGTGGACCTAGGGCTTCTCTGCTAGGGGGAGCTCGCACAATGTTGGTGAAGACATCCCTGCACCTTGTGAGCGTGAAAGACCTAGAACGGCATAGCTCAACGCCACCTCCGCACAATAGGGACAACCGCGGGCCTCCTTTATGAGGTCAGGGGATTCTCGGTTTGTTGTATATGCCCTGATTTTAGGCAGCAAGATTCTCAGGGTAAGCATCCCTCATGATATCCCTAGTTGCGTAAGAGTGAGAGCCTTCCCTTGAAGGGGGGTTGTGGTAAGTGTGGCCTACGGTCGCTGGATGTATAAAGCCAGGGAATGTATTCAGCTCTCGATCATCTTCGATGGGCAATTTGGGGGTACCACGGAGCATGTTTGCGCTGCTGTCAGGTGGGACCTCCTGTGGTGAAACGTTTAGGTACCTTTCCTCTAGCATATATGGTCGTTCTAACGTAAATCGTACTAAGGTGGAAACCTCTGAGAGTTGCCTTAAGATGGGAAGTAAAGAGTTGAAAGCCTCAGGATCGCTAGTTTGATGGAGGTAAACAGGAAGAGGGATGTGCTCTGGACAGTTCAAGGTGGCAGAGGGGGAGGAGCGGGGGACGTTCCAGGATTCTCGGGAGTTCAGAGATTATGGCTGGGGCACCCAAGTGGGAGCATCACTTTGCGTAAGTGTTGGTAACGGCCTGTACACTCTTCACGGAGTCCAGTGTCTATTACTTGATAACAGCTGTCTTTGTCGGGAAATGTCAGTAGGCATCAAATCAAAATGGGCAGAGTCGTTGACTCCCTGAAATGTTTTCAGGGTTGGCTCACAGGAACATTGCTCTGCCATGCTATGTGCAGGGTGGGAATAGCGGGGGACCTCAGTTCTGGCTTGAAGGGTGGGAAGTCTCATGGTGTTTCTCTTCGAGGGGGTGCTGGAACGGGTGGGACCGGGGGGTAACCATCTCTCGTACTTACGCGCTGGGGTGTTGCGACACTTCAAAACCCTCTCGTGTCTTGTGTGTAAAATGACACGTCAGGGACTGTCATGGTTCGTAGGTGTGACGTGGGGGAGGGGTGTCACACTCAGGAGTTCTTCGAGGCGGCTTCTGGGCTTGGTTGCTGTGGCACTTGGTGGCGGTGGTGGTGGGGGGTGTGGCGGTCTTGCCTTGGGCGTTCGGTGAGGACTTGGTGCTTGAGTGGTGAAGGTGTTGAGCAGGGCTAAGAAGGGAGTGCTTCGTAGAGGTAGGACGATCGGGTGGGAGGACCCGAGGGTTCCCTTCGAAAGTGGAGTAGCCACAGGGATACTGGGAATTTCCTGTATCAATGTTTCAAGAGGAGTTCCGGGCTCGGTCAAATTTTTGACAAGCAAGTTGAGCTGGTGGTCGTGCCTATCGAGGTGTCTGAGAGGCCTGTGGATAGGCATTACGTCGAAAGGACGTCCGGGGGACTAGGGTCTTTCTTATATGGTCTCCACAGGTGTTGCTGACATCCCGTGTCACCTCTGCGTGAGATGAAAGACTAGAGCCTGTAGTTCAAGCCACTGCAAGGAGAAGAACCGGCATTTCCTTTTCGAGTCTAGGGCTTCTCGGTGTATATTTGCCGCAATGATGTGGCAAGCCTAATTCTCAGGGTCCACTCCCTCAGTACATTATTTGCCTGAGAGAAGCCTGCTCTTGACGGGGGCTTGATGTGGGAAAGGTGGGCCTACGGTCTTGAGTCTAAGCCAGGGAATCAGCGTCTCATCTCGAGGCAATTTGGGGTACACGGAGCAGTCCTCGAGATTTGCTCTGCTGGAAACTTGGTACTCCTCTAGGACTTGGCGTCTGTTGTTTCTCGGGGGAACTCTCTCGGGAGTTGCCTAAAGGGAGTCAAGGCAACTCAGGTCGTGTTTGATGGGGAACGGAGGGGGATGGCTCTGGAGTGCTCCAATGCAGGGGGATGTTGCGGGGCCTCATAGGCTCGAGTTGATTTGGGGCCCACCCCCCCATGGATGGCGTGTCCGTTTCGCGACGATGCTGGTGTGACCTCAGGGTCCTATATCTCCTTATTGTGACAGTGTTTTTGCCGGACTGTCTCGTACATCCATCAAGCAAAGTCGAGGCTTCTGGTGACTCTGTTTCATCGGGGGGCTCACCGGAATTGCTCAGCTCTGCATGCAGTGCAGGGGAATCGGGTCTTGCATTTCTCGCTTGGAGGGGGAAGTCTCATTGGTTTTTCTCGAGTTGCGGCGGGGGACCTGGGGGTACATTCTCGACTTACGGCGCGGGGATGGCCCCTTCAAACCCTCGTGTTTGTTCAACCGAAGTCAGGACTCCTGTCGAGTTACGAGGGACACCTCAGGAGTCTCTTCGACGGCTTGGCAGGGCAAAAGGGACGCTTCTCGAGGTGTGAGTGGGGGGAGACCCAGGGTCCCTTTCCAGTAGCCACAGGGATACTGGGATTCCTGTCAATGTTCAAGAGGAGTCAGGCTCCGGTCCAAATTTTGAAGCAGTGAGCTCTGCGTGCTGCTTCTCGAGGTGTCAGAGGCATGTGAGGCATTCCGTCGAAAGGAGTCGGGGGGACCTAGGGCTTTCTCTAGGGACTCCACAGGTGGTGCAGACATCCCTTCACCTTGTGAGATGAAAAGGACTAGACTGTATTCAAGCCACTGCAAGGAAACCCGGCCTCCTTTCGAGTCAGGGCTTCTCGATTTGTATATGCCATTGAGGCAGCAATCTCAGGGTCACCCTCCCTCATACCTATTGCTGAGAGAAGCCTCCTCTTGAGGGGCTTGTCGGGAAAGGTGGCCTACGTCTTGAGTCTAAGCCAGGGAATCAGCTCTCATCTCTCGAGGCAATTTGGGGTACACGGAGCGAAGTCCTCGAGTTGCTCTGCTGAACTTTGGTACTCCTCTAGACTTGGCCCGTTGTTCTCGGGGAACCTCTGGAGTTGCCCTAAATGGGAGTCAAGCCTCAGGTCGTGTTTGATGGGGAACGGGGGATGGCTCTGGAGTTCAATGCAGGGGAACCGGGCCTCATCTCGAGTTGATTTGGGGCCCATGGAGCTCCTTCGCGATGCTGGTGTGACCTCAGGGTCCCTCTCTACTTGTGACAGTGTTTTTGCGGACTGTCTCGACATCCATCAAGCAAGTCGAGGCTCCTGACATGTTTCAGGGGGCTCACGGAATTGCTCTGCATGCAGTGCAGGGGAATCGGGCCTCATCTCGCTTGGAGGGGGAAGTCTCATGGTTTTTCTCGAGTTGCGGCGGGGACCTGGGGTACATTCTCGACTTACGGCGGGGATGGCCCTTCAACCCTCGTTGTTTGTTCAACGAAGTCAGGACTCCTGTCGCGAGTTACGAGGGACACCTCAGGAGTCTCTTCGAGGCTTGGCAGGGCAAAAGGGACGCTTTACTTCTCGAGGTGAGTCGGGAGACCCCAGGGTACCCTTTCCAGTAGCCACAGGGATACTGGGATTCCTGTCAATGTTCAAGAGGAGTCAGGCTCCGTCCAGTTTTGAAGCAGTGAGCTCTGCGTGGCTCTCGACCGGGTGTCAGAGGCATGTGAGGCATTCCGTCGAAAGGAGTCGGGGGACCTAGGGCTTTCTCTAGGGACTCCACAGGTGGTGCAGACATCCTTCAGCTTGTGAGATGAAAGACTAGACTGTATTCAAGCCACTTGCAAGGAAACCCGGCCTCCTTTCGAGTCAGGGCTTCTCGGTGTATATGCCCATTGAGGCAGCAATCTCAGGGTCCCTCCCTCATACCTATTGCTGAGAGAAGCCTCCTCTTGAGGGGCTTGTGGAAAGGTGGCCTACGTCTTGAGTCTAAGCCAGGGAATCAGGCTCTCATCTCGAGGCAATTTGGGGTACACGGAGCAGTCCTCGAGTTGCTCTGCTGAACTTGGTAGTCCTCTAGACTTGGCCCGTTGTTCTCGGGGAACCTCTGGAGTTGCCTAAAGGGAGTCAAGCCTCAGGTCGTGTTTGATGGGGAACGGGGGATGGCTCTGGAGTCAATGCAGGGAAGCGGGGGCTCCTCATCTCGAGTTGATTTGGGGCCCATGGAGCTCCTTCGCGACTGCTGGTGTGACCTCAGGGTCCCTGCTCTACTTGTCGACAGTGTGTTTTTGCGGACTGTCTCGACATCCATCAAGCAAAGTCGAGGCTCCTGACATGTTTCAGGGGGCTCACGGAATTGCTCTGCATGCAGTGCAGGGGAATCGGGCTCATCTCGCTTGGAGGGGGAAGTCTCATTGTTTTTCTCGAGTTGCGGCGGGGACCTGGGGTACATTCTCGACTTACGGCGGGGATGGCCCTTCAAACCCTCGTGTTTGTTCAACGAAGTCAGGACTCTGTCGAGTTACGAGGGGGACACCTCAGGAGTCTCTTCGAGGCTTGGCAGGGCAAAAGGGACGCTTCTCGAGGTGAGTCGGGAGACCCAGGGTCCCTTTCCAGTAGCCACAGGGATACTGGGATTCCTGTCAATGTTCAAGAGGAGTCAGGCTCCGTCAAATTTTGAAGCAGTGAGCTCTGCGTGCCTCTCGAGTGTGTCAGAGGCATTGTGAGGCATTCCGTCGAAAGGAGTCGGGGACCTAGGGGGCTTTCTCTAGGGACTGCCACAGCGGGTGGTGCAGACATCCCTTCACCCTTGTGAGATGAAAGACTAGGACTGTATTCAAGCCACTGCAAGGAAAGTCCGGCCTCTTTCGAGTCAGGGCTTCTCGGTGTATATGCCCATTGAGGCAGCAATCTCAGGGTCCGCCTCCCTCATACCTATTGCTGAGAGAAGCCTCCTCTTGAGGGGCTTGTGGAAAGGTGGCTACGTCTTGAGTCTAAGCCAGGGAATCAGCTCTCATCTCGAGGCAATTTGGGGTACACGGAGCAGTCCTCGAGTTGCTCTGCTGAACTTGGTACTCCTCTAGACTTGGCCCGTTGTTCTCCGGGGAACCTATGGAGTTGCCTAAAGGGAGTCAAGCCTCAGGTCGTGTTTGATGGGGAACGGGGGATGGCTCTGGAGTCAATGCAGGGAAGCGGGCCTCATCTCGAGTTGATTTGGGGCCCATGGAGCTCCTTCGCGTTGCTGGTGTGACCTCAG
The DNA here is from genome assembly GCA_020976825.1 of Odocoileus hemionus. NCBI lineage: Eukaryota > Metazoa > Chordata > Mammalia > Artiodactyla > Cervidae > Odocoileus > Odocoileus hemionus. The sequence goes on along the minus strand of JAJLRB010002129.1, from coordinate 241,106 downwards.
GGTCCCTCTCTACTTGTGACAGTGTTTTTGCGGACTGTCTCGCACACCATCAAGCAAGTCGAGGCTCCTGACATGTTTCAGGGGCTCACGGAATTGCTCTGCATGCAGTGCAGGGGAATCGGGCTCATCTCGCTTGGAGGGGGAAGTCTCATGGTTTTTCTCGAGTTGCGGCGGGGACCTGGGGTACATTCTCGACTTACGGCGGGGGGGGACTGGCCCTTCACCCTCGTGTTGGTTCACGAAGTCAGGACTCCTGTCGAGTTACGAGGGACACCTCAGGAGTCTCTTCGAGGCTTGGCAGGGCAAAAGGAACGCTTCTCGAGGTGAGTCGGGAGACCCAGGGTCCCTTTCCAGTAGCCACAGGGATACTGGGATTTCCTGTCAATGTTCAAGAGGAGTCAGGCTCCGTCACATTTTGAAAGAAGCAGTGAGCTCTGCGTGCCTCTCGAGGTGTCAGAGGCATGTGAGGCATTAAGTCGTCGAAAGGAGTCGGGGAACCTAGGGCTTTCTCTAGGGACATCACACAGGTGGTGCAGACATCCCTTTCAGCTTGTGAGATGAAAGACTGACTGTATTCAATGGCCACTGCAAGGAATGCCGGCCTCCTTTCGAGTCAGGGCTTTCTCGGTGTATATTGCCCATTGAGGCAGCAATCTCAGGGTCCCTCCCTCATACCTATTGCTAGAGAGGAAGCCTCCTCTTGAGAGGGGCTTGTGGAATGGTGGCCTACGTCTTGAGTCTAAGCCAGCAGGGAATCAGCTCTCATCTCGAGGCAATTTGGGGTACACGGAGCAGTCCTCGAGTTGCTCTGCTGAACTTGGTACTCCTCTAGGGACTTGGCCCGTTTGTTCTCAGGGGGAACCTCTGGAGTTGCCTAAAGGGAGTCAAGCCTCAGGTCGTGTTTGATGGGGAACGGGGGATGGCTTGGAGTCAATGCAGGGGGAAGCGGGGCTCATCTCGAGTTGATTTGGGGCCCATGGAGCTCCCTTCGCGATGCTGGTGTGACTCAGGGTCCCTCTCTACTTGTGACAGTGTTTTTGCGGACTGTCTCGACACCCATCAAGCAAGTCGAGGCTCCTGACATGTTTCAGGGGGCTCACGGAATTGCTCTGCATGCAGTGCTAAAGGGGGGAATCGGGCCTCATCTCGCTTGGAGGGGGAAAGTCTCATGGTTTTTCTCGAGTTGCGGCGGGGACCTGGGGTACATTCTCGACTTACGGAGGGGAGGGATGGCCCTTCAACCCTCGTGTTGGTTCAACGAAGTCAGGACTCCTGTCGAGTTACGAGGGGCTACACACCTCAGGAGTCTCTTCGAGGCATTGCAGGGCAAAAGGAACGCTTCTCGAGGTGAGTCGGGAGACCCAGGGTCCCTTTCCAGTAGCCATAAACTAAGGGATACTGGGATTCCTGTCAATGTTCAAGAGGAGTCAGGCTCCGTCAAATTTTGAAGCAGTGAGCTCTGCGTGCCTCTCGAGGTGTCAGAGGCATGTGAGGCATTCGTCGAAAGGAGTCGGGGACCTAGGGCTGATTCTCTAGGGGGACTCCACAGGTGGTGCAGACATCCCTTCAGCTTGTGAGATGAAAGATAGACTGTATTCAAGCCACTGCAAGGAAAGCCGGCCTCCTTTCGAGTCAGGGCTTCTCGGTGTATATGGCCCATTGAGGCAAAAAAAAAGGGCAGCAATCTCAGGGTCCCTCCCTCATACCTATTGCTAAAAAAAGAAGAAGCCTCCTCTTGAGGGGCTTGTGGAAAGGTGGCCTACGTCTTGAAGTCTAAGCCAGGGAATCAGCTCTCATCTCGAGGCAATTTGGGGTAAACACGGAGCAGTCCTCGAGTTGCTCTGCTGAACTTGGTACATCCTCTAGACCTTGGCCCGTTGTTCTCGGGGAACCTCTGGAGTTGCCTAAAGGGAGTCAAGCCTCAGGTCGTGTTTGATGGGGAACGGGGGATGGCTTGGAGTCAATGCAGGGGAAGCGGGCCTCTCTCGAGTTGATTTGGGGCCCATGGAGCTCCTTCGCGATGCTGGTGTGACCTCGAGGGTCCCTCTCTACTTGTGACAGTGTTTTTGCGGACTGTCTCGACAATCCATCAAGCAAGTCGAGGCTCCTGCCGATGACATGTTTCAGGGGGCGCACGCTTAAGAAGGGTAATTGCTCTGCATGCAGTGCAGCGGGGAATTTCGGGCCTCATCTCGCTTGGAGGGGGAAGTCTCATGGTTTTTCCCTCCTCGAGTTGCGGCGGGGACCTGGGGTACATTCTCGACTTACGGCGGGGATGGCCCTGGTCAAACCTCGTGTTTGGTTCAACGATCCAGTCAGGACTCCTGTCGAGTTAACGAGGGGACATCCTTCAGTGAAGTCTTCACTCCACTCGAAGGCATGCCCTATGGCAGGGCAAAACGGAACAAGCTTCGCCGAGGACTGAGTCGGGAGACCCAGAGGTCCCTTTACCAGTAGCCATCACACGGGATACTGGGGATTCTGTCAATGTTCAAGAGGAAGGTCAGGCTCCGTCCAAGTTTTTGAACACGCAGTTGAGCACCTGCGCGTGCCAGTCATCGACGGTCGTCAGAAGGATATTGACCGCTATTTCTGCCCGTCGTCGAAATAGGTAGCTCGAGGACATAGGGCGTTTCTATCTAGGGGACTCACACAGGTGGTTGCAGACATCCCTTCAGGCTTGTGAGATGAAAGACTAGACTGTATTAATCATGCCACGGTAAGGAAAAGCCATCGGCCTCCTTATCGAAGTCTAGGGCTTCTCGGTGGTATATGCCCATTGAGGCAGCAATCTCAGGGCGCCCTCCCTCATAAACTATTGCTACCCCCCGAGAGAAGCTCCTCTTGAGGGCTTGTGGAAAGGTGGCCTACGGTCTTGAGTCTAAGTCCAGGGAATCAGCTCTCATCTCGAGGCAATTTTGGGGTACAGCGGAGCAGTCCTCGAGTTGCTCTGCTGAATACTTGGTACTCCTCTAGACTTGGCCCCGTTGTTCTCGGGGAGACTAGGGGAACCCAGGATACTCTGGAGTTGCCTAAAGGGAGTCAAGCCTCATTTGGTTAATTTTTTGTCGTGTTTGATGGGGAACGGGGGATGGCTCTGGAGTAAATGCAGGGGAAGCGGGCCTCATCTCGAGTTGATTTTGGGGCCCATGGAGCTCCTTCGCGATGCTGGTGTGACCTCAGGGGTCCCTCTCTACTTGTGACAGTGTTATTTTGCGGACTGTCGTCGACATCCGATCAAGCAAGTCGAGTGGCTCCTGGACATGTTTCAGGGGGCGTAACGGAATTGCTCTGCATGCAGTGCAGGGGAATCGGGCCTCATCTCGCTTGGAGGGGGAAGTCTCATGGTTTTTCTCGAGTTTGCGGCGGGGACCTGGGGTACATTTCTCGACTTACGTAGCGGGGATGGCCCTTCAACCCTCGTGTTGGTTCAACGAAGTCAGGACTCCTGTCGAGTTACGAGGGACACCTCAGGAGTCTCTCTTCGAGGCTTGGCAGGGCAAAAGGAACGCTTCTCGAGGTGAGTCGGGAGACCCAGGGTCCCTTTCCAGTAGCCACAGGGATACTGGGATTCCTGTCAATGTTCAAGAGGAGTCAGGCTCCGTCAAATTTTGAAGCAGTGAGCTCTGCGTGCCTCTCGAGGTGTCAGAGGCATGTGAGGCATTCCGTCGAAAGGAGTCGGGGGACCTAGGGCTTTCTCTAGGGACTCCACAGGTGGTGCAGACATCCCTTCAGCTTGTGAGATGAAAAGACTAGACTGTATTCAAGCCACTGCAAGGAAAAGCCGGCCTCCCTTTCGAGTCAGGGCTTCTCGGTGTATATGCCCATTTGAGGCAGCAATCCTCAGGGTCCCTCCCTCATACCTATTGCTGAGAGAAGCCTCCTCTTGAGGGGCTTGTGGAAAGGTGGCCTACGTCTTGAGTCTAAGCCAGGGAATCAGCTCTCATCTCGAGGCAATTTGGGGTACACGGAGCAGTCCCTCGAGTTGCTCTGCTGAACTTGGTACTCCTCTAGACTTGGCCCGTTGTTCTCGGGGAACCTCTGGAGTTGCCTAAAGGGAGTCAAGCCTCAGGTCGTGTTTGATGGGGAACGGGGGATGGCTCTGGAGTCAATGCAGGGGAAGCGGGGGCCTCAATCTCGAGTTGATTTGGGGCCCATGGAGCTCCTTCGCGATGCTGGTGTGACCTCAGGGTCCCTCTCTACTTGTGACAGTGTTTTTTTTGCGGACTTGTCTCGACATCCATCAAGCAAGTCGAGGCTCCTGACATGTTTCAGGGGCTCACGGAATTGCTCCTGCATGCAGTGCAGGGGAATCGGGCCTCACTCGCTTGGAGGGGGAAGTCTCATGGTTTTCTCGAGTTGCGGCGGGGACCTGGGGTACATTCTCGACTTACGGCGGGGATGGCCCTTCAACCCTCGTGTTGGTTCAACGAAGTCAGGACTCCTGTCGAGTTACGAGGGACACCTCAGGAGTCTCTTCGAGGCTTGGCAGGGCAAAAGGAACGCTTCTCGAGGTGAGTCGGGAGACCCAGGGTCCCTTTCCAGTAGCCACAGGGATACTGGTATTTCCTGTCAATGTTCAAGAGGAGTCAGGCTCCGTCAAATTTTGAAGCAGTGAGCTCTGCGTGCCTCTCGAGGTGTCAGAGGCATGTGAGGCATTCCGTCGAAAGGAGTCGGGGACCTAGGGCTTTCTCTAGGGACTCCACAGTGGTGCAGACATCCTTTCAGCTTGTGAGATGAAAGACTAGACTGTATTCAAGCCACTGCAAGGAAAGCCGGCCTCCTTTCGAGTCAGGGCTTCTCGGTGTATATGCCCATTGAGGCAGCAATCTCAGGGTCCCTCCCTCATACCTATTGCTGAGAGAAGCCTCCTCTTGAGGGGCTTGTGGAAAGGTGGCCTACGTCTTGAGTCTAAGCCAGGGAATCAGCTCTCATCTCGAGGCAATTTGGGGTACACGGAGCAGTCCTCGAGTTGACCTGCTGAACTTGGTACTCCTCTAGACTTGGCCCGTTGTTCTCGGGGAACCCTCTGGAGTTGCCTAAAGGGAGTCAAGCCTCAGGTCGTGTTTGATGGGGAACGGGGATGGCTCTGGAGTCAATGCAGGGGAAGCGGGCCTCATCTCGAGTTGATTTGGGGCCCATGGAGCTCCTTCGCGATGCTGGTGTGACCTCAGGGTCCCTCTCTACTTGTGACAGTGTTTTTGCGGACTGTCTCGACATCCATCAAGCAAGTCGAGGCTCCTGACATGTTTCAGGGGGCTCACACGGAATTGCTCTGCATGCAGTGCAGGGGAATCGGGCCTCATCTCGCTTGGAGGGGGAAGTCTCATGGTTTTTCTCGAGTTGCGGCGGGGACCTGGGGTACATTCTCGACTAACGGCGGGGATGGCCCTTCAACCCTCGTGTTGGTTCAACGAAGTCAGGACTCCTGTCGAGTTACGAGGGACACCTCAGGAGTCTCTTCGAGGCTTGGCAGGGCAAAAGGAACGCTTCTCGAGGTGAGTCGGGAGACCCAGGGTCCCTTTCCAGTAGCCACAGGATACTGGGATTCCTGTCAATGTTCAAGAGGAGTCAGGCTCCGTCAAATTTTGAAGCAGTGAGCTCTGCGTGCCTCTCGAGGTGTCAGAGGCATGTGAGGCATTCCGTCGAAAGGAGTCGGGGACCTAGGGCTTTCTCTAGGGACTCCACAGGTGGTGCAGACATCCCTTCAGCTTGTGAGATGAAAGACTAGACTGTATTCAAGCCACTGCAAGGAAAGCCGGCCTCCTTTCGAGTCAGGGCTTCTCGGTGTATATGCCCATTGAGGCAGCAATCTCAGGGTCCCTCCCTCATACCTATTGCTGAGAGAAGCCTCCTCTTGAGGGGCTTGTGGAAAGGTGGCCTACGTCTTGAGTCTCTAAGCCAGGGAATCAGCTCTCATCTCGAGGCAATTTGGGGTACACGGAGCAGTCCTCGAGTTGCTCTGCTGAACTTGGTACTCCTCTAGACTTGGCCCGTTGTTCTCGGGGAACCTCTGGAGTTGCCTAAAGGGAGTCAAGCCTCAGGTCGTGTTTGATGGGGAACGGGGGATGGCTCTGGAGTCAATGCAGGGGAAGCGGGCCTCATCTCGAGTTGATTTGGGGCCCATGGAGCTCCTTCGCGATGCTGGTGTGACCTCAGGGTCCCTCTCTACTTGTGACAGTGTTTTTGCGGACTGTCTCGACATCCATCAAGCAAGTCGAGGCTCCTGACATGTTTCAGGGGGCTCACGGAATTGCTCTGCATGCAGTGCAGGGGAATCGGGCCTCATCTCGCTTGGAGGGGGAAAGTCTCATGGTTTTTTTCTCGAGTTGCGGCGGGGACCTGGGGTACATTCTCGACTTACGGCGGGGATGGCCCTTCAACCCTCGTGTTGGTTCAACGAAGTCAGGACTCCTGTCGAGTTACGAGGGACACCTCAGGAGTCTCTTCGAGGCTTAGCAGGGCAAAAGGAACGCTTCTCGAGGTGAGTCGGGAGACCCAGGGTCCCTTTCCAGTAGCCACAGGGATACTGGGATTCCTGTCAATGTTCAAGAGGAGTCAGGCTCCGTCAAATTTTGAAGCAGTGAGCTCTGCGTGCCTCTCGAGGTGTCAGAGGCATGTGAGGCATTCCGTCGAAAGGAGTCGGGGACCTAGGGCTTTCTCTAGGGACTCCACAGGTGGTGCAGACATCCCTTCAGCTTGTGAGATGAAAGACTAGACTGTATTCAAGCCACTGCAAGGAAAAGCCGGCCTCCTTTCGAGTCAGGGCCTCTTCTCGGTGTATATGCCCATTGGAGGCAGCAATCTCAGGGTCCCTCCCTCATACCTATTGCTGAGAGAAGCCTCCTCTTGAGGGGCTTGTGGAAAGGTGGCCTACGTCTTGAGTCTAAGCCAGGGAATCAGCTCTCTCATCTCGAGGCAATTTGGGGTACACGGAGCAGTCCTCGAGTTGCTCTGCTGAACTTGGTACTCCTCTAGACTTGGCCCGTTGTTCTCGGGGAACCTCTGGAGTTGCCTAAAGGGAGTCAAGCCTCAGGTCGTGTTTGATGGGGAACGGGGGATGGCTCTGGAGTCAATGCAGGGGAAGCGGGGCCTCATCTCGAGTTGATTTGGGGCCCATGGAGCTCCTTCGCGATGCTGGTGTGACCTCAGGGTCCCTCTCTACTTGTGACAGTGTTTTTGCGGACTGTCTCGACATCCATCAAGCAAGTCGAGGCTCCTGACATGTTTCAGGGGGCTCACGGAATTGCTCTGCATGCAGTGCAGGGGAATCGGGCCTCATCTCGCTTGGAGGGGGAAGTCTCATGGTTTTTCTCGAGTTGCGGCGGGGACCTGGGGTACATTCTCGACTTACGGCGGGGATGGCCCTTCAACCCTCGTGTTGGTTCAACGAAGTCAGGACTCCTGTCGAGTTACGAGGGACACCTCAGGAGTCTCTTCGAGGCTTGGCAGGGCAAAAGGAACGCTTCTCGAGGTGAGTCGGGAGACCCAGGGTCCCTTTCCAGTAGCCACAGGGATACTGGGATTCCTGTCAATGTTCAAGAGGAGTCAGGCTCCGTCAAATTTTGAAGCAGTGAGCTCTGCGTGCCTCTCGAGGTGTCAGAGGCATGTGAGGCATTCCGTCGAAAGGAGTCGGGGACCTAGGGCTTTCTCTAGGGACTCCACAGGTGGTGCAGACATCCCTTCAGCTTGTGAGATGAAAGACTAGACTGCATTCAAGCCACTGCAAGGAAAGCCGGCCTCCTTTCGAGTCAGGGCTTCTCGGTGTATATGCCCATTGAGGCAGCAATCTCAGGGTCCCTCCCTCATACCTATTGCTGAGAGAAGCCTCCTCTTGAGGGGCTTGTGGAAAGGTGGCCTACGTCTTGAGTCTAAGCCAGGGAATCAGCTCTCATCTCGAGGCAATTTGGGGTACACGGAGCAGTCCTCGAGTTGCTCTGCTGAACTTGGTACTCCTCTAGACTTGGCCCGTTGTTCTCGGGGAACCTCTGGAGTTGCCTAAAGGGAGTCAAGCCTCAGGTCGTGTTTGATGGGGAACGGGGGATGGCTCTGGAGTCAATGCAGGGGAAGCGGGCCTCATCTCGAGTTGATTTGGGGCCCATGGAGCTCCTTCGCGATGCTGGTGTGACCTCAGGGTCCCTCTCTACTTGTGACAGTGTTTTTGCGGACTGTCTCGACATCCATCAAGCAAGTCGAGGCTCCTGACATGTTTCAGGGGGCTCACGGAATTGCTCTGCATGCAGTGCAGGGGAAATCGGGCCTCATCTCGCTTGGAGGGGGAAGTCTCATGGTTTTTCTCGAGTTGCGGCGGGGACCTGGGGTACATTCTCGACTTACGGCGGGGATGGCCCTTCAACCCTCGTGTTGGTTCAACGAAGTCAGGACTCCTGTCGAGTTACGAGGGACACCTCAGGAGTCTCTTCGAGGCTTGGCAGGGCAAAAGGAACGCTTCTCGAGGTGAGTCGGGAGACCCAGGGTCCCTTTCCAGTAGCCACAGGGATACTGGGATTCCTGTCAATGTTCAAGAGGAGTCAGGCTCCGTCAAATTTTGAAGCAGTGAGCTCTGCGTGCCTCTCGAGGTGTCAGAGGCATGTGAGGCATTCCGTCGAAAGGAGTCGGGGACCTAGGGCTTTCTCTAGGGACTCCACAGGTGGTGCAGACATCCCTTCAGCTTGTGAGATGAAAGACTAGACTGTATTCAAGCCACTGCAAGGAAAGCCGGCCTCCTTTCGAGTCAGGGCTTCTCGGTGTATATGCCCATTGAGGCAGCAATCTCAGGGTCCCTCCCTCATACCTATTGCTGAGAGAAGCCTCCTCTTGAGGGGCTTGTGGAAAGGTGGCCTACGTCTTGAGTCTAAGCCAGGGAATCAGCTCTCATCTCGAGGCAATTTGGGGTACACGGAGCAGTCCTCGAGTTGCTCTGCTGAACTTGGTACTCCTCTAGACTTGGCCCGTTGTTCTCGGGGAACCTCTGGAGTTGCCTAAAGGGAGTCAAGCCTCAGGTCGTGTTTGATGGGGAACGGGGGATGGCTCTGGAGTCAATGCAGGGGAAGCGGGCCTCATCTCGAGTTGATTTGGGGCCCATGGAGCTCCTTCGCGATGCTGGTGTGACCTCAGGGTCCCTCTCTACTTGTGACAGTGTTTTTGCGGACTGTCTCGACATCCATCAAGCAAGTCGAGGCTCCTGACATGTTTCAGGGGGCTCACGGAATTGCTCTGCATGCAGTGCAGGGGAATCGGGCCTCATCTCGCTTGGAGGGGGAAGTCTCATGGTTTTTCTCGAGTTGCGGCGGGGACCTGGGGTACATTCTCGACTTACGGCGGGGATGGCCCTTCAACCCTCGTGTTGGTTCAACGAAGTCAGGACTCCTGTCGAGTTACGAGGGACACCTCAGGAGTCTCTTCGAGGCTTGGCAGGGCAAAAGGAACGCTTCTCGAGGTGAGTCGGGAGACCCAGGGTCCCTTTCCAGTAGCCACAGGGATACTGGGATTCCTGTCAATGTTCAAGAGGAGTCAGGCTCCGTCAAATTTTGAAGCAGTGAGCTCTGCGTGCCTCTCGAGGTGTCAGAGGCATGTGAGGCATTCCGTCGAAAGGAGTCGGGGACCTAGGGCTTTCTCTAGGGACTCCACAGGTGGTGCAGACATCCCTTCAGCTTGTGAGATGAAAGACTAGACTGTATTCAAGCCACTGCAAGGAAAGCCGGCATCCTTTCGAGTCAGGGCTTCTCGGTGTATATGCCCATTGAGGCAGCAATCTCAGGGTCCCTCCCTCATACCTATTGCTGAGAGAAGCCTCCTCTTGAGGGGCTTGTGGAAAGGTGGCCTACGTCTTGAGTCTAAGCCAGGGAATCAGCTCTCATCTCGAGGCAATTTGGGGTACACGGAGCAGTCCTCGAGTTGCTCTGCTGAACTTGGTACTCCTCTAGACTTGGCCCGTTGTTCTCGGGGAACCTCTGGAGTTGCCTAAAGGGAGTCAAGCCTCAGGTCGTGTTTGATGGGGAACGGGGGATGGCTCTGGAGTCAATGCAGGGGAAGCGGGCCTCATCTCGAGTTGATTTGGGGCCCATGGAGCTCCTTCGCGATGCTGGTGTGACCTCAGGGTCCCTCTCTACTTGTGACAGTGTTTTTGCGGACTGTCTCGACATCCATCAAGCAAGTCGAGGCTCCTGACATGTTTCAGGGGGCTCACGGAATTGCTCTGCATGCAGTGCAGGGGAATCGGGCCTCATCTCGCTTGGAGGGGGAAGTCTCATGGTTTTTCTCGAGTTGCGGCGGGGACCTGGGGTACATTCTCGACTTACGGCGGGGGGGATGGCCCTTCAACCCTCGTGTTGGTTCAACGAAGTCAGGACTCCTGTCGAGTTACGAGGGACACCTCAGGAGTCTCTTCGAGGCTTGGCAGGGCAAAAGGAACGCTTCTCGAGGTGAGTCGGGAGACCCAGGGTCCCTTTCCAGTAGCCACAGGGATACTGGGATTCCTGTCAATGTTCAAGAGGAGTCAGGCTCCGTCAAATTTTGAAGCAGTGAGCTCTGCGTGCCTCTCGAGGTGTCAGAGGCATGTGAGGCATTCCGTCGAAAGGAGTCGGGGACCTAGGGCTTTCTCTAGGGACTCCACAGGTGGTGCAGACATCCCTTCAGCTTGTGAGATGAAAGACTAGACTGTATTCAAGCCACTGCAAGGAAAGCCGGCCTCCTTTCGAGTCAGGGCTTCTCGGTGTATATGCCCATTGAGGCAGCAATCTCAGGGTCCCTCCCTCATACCTATTGCTGAGAGAAGCCTCCTCTTGAGGGGCTTGTGGAAAGGTGGCCTACGTCTTGAGTCTAAGCCAGGGAATCAGCTCTCATCTCGAGGCAATTTGGGGGTACACGGAGCAGTCCTCGAGTTGCTCTGCTGAACTTGGTACTCCTCTAGACTTGGCCCGTTGTTCTCGGGGAACCTCTGGAGTTGCCTAAAGGGAGTCAAGCCTCAGGTCGTGTTTGATGGGGAACGGGGGATGGCTCTGGAGTCAATGCAGGGGAAGCGGGCCTCATCTCGAGTTGATTTGGGGCCCATGGAGCTCCTTCGCGATGCTGGTGTGACCTCAGGGTCCCTCTCTACTTGTGACAGTGTTTTTGCGGACTGTCTCGACATCCATCAAGCAAGTCGAGGCTCCTGACATGTTTCAGGGGGCTCACGGAATTGCTCTGCATGCAGTGCAGGGGAATCGGGCCTCATCTCGCTTGGAGGGGGAAGTCTCATGGTTTTTCTCGAGTTGCGGCGGGGACCTGGGGTACATTCTCGACTTACGGCGGGGATGGCCCTTCAACCCTCGTGTTTGTTTCAACGAAGTCAGGACTCCTGTCGAGTTACGAGGGACACCTCAGGAGTCTCTTCGAGGCTTGGCAGGGCAAAAAGGAACGCTTCTCGAGGTGAGTCGGGAGACCCAGGGTCCCTTTCCAGTAGCCACAGGGATACTGGGATTCCTGTCAATGTTCAAGAGGAGTCAGGCTCCGTCAAATTTTGAAGCAGTGAGCTCTGCGTGCCTCTCGAGGTGTCAGAGGCATGTGAGGCATTCCGTCGAAAGGAGTCGGGGACCTAGGGCTTTCTCTAGGGACTCCACAGGTGGTGCAGACATCCCTTCAGCTTGTGAGATGAAAGACTAGACTGTATTCAAGCCACTGCAAGGAAAGCCGGCCTCCTTTCGAGTCAGGGCTTCTCGGTGTATATGCCCATTGAGGCAGCAATCTCAGGGTCCCTCCCTCATACCTATTGCTGAGAGAAGCCTCCTCTTGAGGGGCTTGTGGAAAGGTGGCCTACGTCTTGAGTCTAAGCCAGGGAATCAGCTCTCATCTCGAGGCAATTTGGGGTACACGGAGCAGTCCTCGAGTTGCTCTGCTGAACTTGGTACTCCTCTAGACTTGGCCCGTTGTTCTCGGGGAACCTCTGGAGTTGCCTAAAGGGAGTCAAGCCTCAGGTCGTGTTTGATGGGGAACGGGGGATGGCTCTGGAGTCAATGCAGGGGAAGCGGGCCTCATCTCGAGTTGATTTGGGGCCCATGGAGCTCCTTCGCGATGCTGGTGTGACCTCAGGGTCCATCTCTACTTGTGACAGTGTTTTTGCGGACTGTCTCGACATCCATCAAGCAAGTCGAGGCTCCTGACATGTTTCAGGGGGCTCACGGAATTGCTCTGCATTGCAGTGCAGGGGAATCGGGCCTCATCTCGCTTGGAGGGGGAAGTCTCATGGTTTTTCTCGAGTTGCGGCGGGGACCTGGGGTACATTCTCGACTTACGGCGGGGATGGCCCTTCAACCCTCGTGTTTGTGGTTCAACGAAGTCAGGACTCCTGTCGAGTTACGAGGGACACCTCAGGAGTCTCTTCGAGGCTTGGCAGGGCAAAAGGAACGCTTCTCGAGGTGAGTCGGGGAGAACCAGGGTCCCTTTCCAGTAGCCACAGGGATACTGGGATTCCTGTCAATGTTCAAGAGGAGTCAGGCTCCGTCAAATTTTGATAGCAGTGAGCTCTGCGTGCCTCTCGAGGTGTCAGAGGCATGTGAGGCATTCCGTCGAAAGGAGTCGGATGGGGACCTAGGGCTTTCTCTAGGGGACTCCACAAGGTGGTGCAGACTATCCCTTCAGCTTGTGAGATGAAAGACTAGACTGTATCTCAAGCCATCTGCATGTGGAAATCCCGGCCTCCTTATCGAGTCAGGGCTTCTCGGTGATATATGACCTCATTGAGGCAGCAATCTCTACGGGTCCCTTCCTCACTACCTATTTGCTGAGTAGGAGCCATCGCACTTGAGAGGCTTGTAGGAATAGGGTTGGGACTACGTCTTGAGAGCTAAATACGCCTAGGGAAATCTGAGCTCATTCATCTCGAGGCATTTTGGAGGTTCAAGTGAGCAGTCCTCGAGTTGCCTGTTTCTGCTGAACTTGGTATCTCGTCTACGACTTGGACGTTGTTCTCGTGGGGAAACTCTGGAGTAGCCTAAAGGGAGGTCAAGCCCCGCAGGTTGTGCGTTTGAGTTGGGGGGAAACTGGGGCTGGGACATCTGGAGTCAACATGCAGGGGAAGCTGAGGCCTTATAGCTCCGCAGTTGATTTGGGGCCCTTGGCTGCTCCTCTCACGTATGTTTCTGGCTGTGATCCTATAGTGGTCTGCAACCTCTGTACTTCGTGAACAGTGTTTTTGCGGACTGTCAGAGACTATTCCATCAAGCACAAGTCTGCGGCTCAGCTGACATGTTTCCAGGGGCCTCACGGAAGTGTTGTCTTCATGGCATGCAGTGCAGGGAAAGTCAGGTGCCGTCATCTCGCTTGGGATCGGGGGTAAGTCTCATGAAGTTTTTTCGCGATTTGCGGCGGGGGGGCCCTGGCGCGTATCTCATTCTTGCGACCTTTCGGCGGAGGATGGCCCTTCAACCCTCCGTGCGTTTTGTTGACATACGAATGTTCAGCAGTCCTGTTCGAGATACTGAAGGGACAATCCTCAGGAGTCTCTTTGAGGATAACTGGCAGGACAGAAAAGGGACGCTCGTCTTCGGAACACGGGGGTATTTTTGCGCTCTGAGTCCCGGTAGATCACTCGGGTCCCTTTACAGGTTGCCATAGGGATACTGGCGATTCCTTGAGCTCAATGTTTCCAAGACGGTTAGTATCAGGTGTCCCGTCTCTAATTTTTGAAAGCAGCTGTGCAAGTCTGCGTTGCTTCCTCGACGAGTGTCAAGTAGGCATGTGACGGCATGCCCGTACGTGAAAAGGATGTCTGGTGCACCTAGGGCACTTTCTCTTAGGGACCTCCAGACAGGTGGTGCAGGACATCTCCTTCACCTTTTCGAGATGAAAGAATAGGACTGTCCTATACAAGCCACGACTGCAAGGAAAACCCGTGCCTTGCCTTTCGGAGTCAGGGCTTGTCTTCGGTTGTAGTTATGCCCATTGACGGCTTGCAATCTCAGGGTCCTCCTCCCTCATTACCTATTGCTATGAGAGTGATGCCCACATCTTGAGGGGCTTGTGAAAGAGGTGGACCTCCGTTCTTGAGTGCTAAGCCAGGGATATCAAGCTCTCATCTCGAGGCAAATTTAGGGTCACAGGAGCAGTCCTCTATAGTTGCTCTATGTGAAATTGGTACTTAGTTCATGATACTCTGAGTCCCGATTGTTGCTACGGGGAAAACACTAGGAGTTGCTCTATAGGGAGGTCAAGCCATCAGGTAGAGCGTGTTTTTGATGGGGAACTGGGGATGCGCTCTGGATTCCCACTGCAGGGGAAGCCGGGGCCTCATCATCGCTGTTGATCGCGACGGGGCCCATGGAGCTCCTTCGCGATGCTGGTACATGTGACCTCAGGGTCCCTCTCTACTTGTGACAGTGTTTTGCGGACTGTCTCGACATCCATCATAAGCAAGTCGAGGCTCCCTGACATGTTTCAGGGGGCTCACGGAATTGCTTCTGCATGCAGTGCAGGGGAAAATCGGGCCTCATCTCGCTTGGTAGGGGAAGTCTTCATGGTTTTTCTCGAGTTGACGGCGGGGACCTGTGGGTACCATTCTCGACTTACGGCGGGGAGTGGCCCTTCAACCCTCGTGTTGGTTCAACGAAGTCAGGACTCCTGTCGAGTTACGGAGGGACACCTCAGGAGTCTCTGTCGAGGGCTTGGCAGGGCAAAAGGGACGCTTCTCGAGGTGAGTCGGGAGACCCAGGGTCCCTTTCCAGTGTAGCCACAGGGATACTGGGATTCCTGTCAATGTTCACAGAGGAGTCAGGCTCCGTCAAATCTTTGAAAGCAGTGAGCTCTGCGTAACCTCTCGAGGTGTCAGAGGCATGTGAGGCATTCCGTCGAAAGGAGTCGGGGGAACCAGTAGGGCTTCTCTCTAGGGACTCCACGTAGGTGGTGCAGGACATCCCTTCAGCTTGTGAGAGATGAAAAGATTAGACTGTATTCAAGCCTACTGCAAGGAAAGCCGGCTCCTCACTTTCTTGAGTCAGGGCTTCTCGGTGTATATGCCCATTGAGGCTTAGCTAATCTATCAGGGTCCCTCCCTCATATACTATTTGCTGTCTTGAGAAGCCTCCTCTTGAGGGGCTTGTGGAAAGGTGGCCTACGCGTCTTTGAAGTGTCTAATGCCAGGGAATCAGCTCTCATGTCTCGAGGCATTTTGGGGTACAACACGGAGCTCAGTCCTCGAGTTGCTGTGCTGAACCTCTGGTACTCCTCTAGACTTGGCCGTTGTTCTCGGGGAACCTCTGGAGTCTTGCCTAAAGGGAGTCAAGCCTAGGTCGTGTTTGATGGGGATTCGGGGGGGATGGCTCTGGAGTCAATGCAGGGGGAAGCGGGCCTCATCTCGAGTTGATTTGGGGCCCATGGAGTCATCCTTCGCACATGCTGCTGTGACCTCAAGGGTCCCTCTCCGCACTTGTGACAGTGGTTTTCCGCGGACTGTCTCGACAGCCATCATAGCAAGTCGAGGCTTGTCCTGACATGTTTTCAGGGGGCCTCACGGAATTGCTCGTGCATGCAGTGCTTTGGGCGAATCGGGCCTCAATCTCGCTTGGAGGGGGGAAGTCTCATGGTTTTTTCTCGAGTTGCGGCTTGTTGGGACCTGGGGTACATTCTCGACTTACGGCTTCGGGGATGGCCCTTCAACCCTCGTGTTGCGTTCAACGAAGTCAGGACTCCTTGTCGAGTTTACGTAGGGACACCTCAGGAGTCTCTTCGAGGCTTGGCAGGCGCAAAGGAAACGCTGTTCTCGAGGAGAGTCGGGAGACCCAGGGTCCCTTTCCAGTAGCCACAGGGATACTGGGATTCCTGTCAATGTTCAAGAGGAGTCAGGCTCCGTCAAATTTTGAAGCAGTGAGTCTCTGCGTGCCTCTCGATGGTGTCCAGAGGCATGTGAGGCATTCCGTCGAAAGGAGTCGGGGACCTAGGGCTTTCTCTAGGGACTCCACAGGTGGTGCAGACATCCCTTCAGCCTTGTGAGATGAAAGACTAGACTGTATTCAAGCCACTGCAAGGAAACCCGGTTCCTCCTTTCGAGTCAGGGCTATCTCGGTGTATATGCCCATTGAGGCAGCAATCTCAGGTCCCTCCCTCCATACCTATTGCTGAGAGAAGCCTCCTCTTGAGGGGCTTGTGGAAAGGTGGCCTACGTCGGTCTTGAGTCTAAGCCAAAGGGAATCAGCTCTCATCTCGAGGCAATTTGGGGTACACGGAGCCAGTCCTCGAGTTGCTCTGCTGAACTTGGTACTCCTCTAGACTTGGCCCGTTGTTCTCGGGGAACCTCTGGAGTTGCCCTAAAGGGAGTCAAGCCTCAGGTCGTGTTTGATGGGGAACGGGGGATGGCTCTGGAGTCAATGCAGGGGAAGCGGGCCTCATCTCGAGTTGATTTGGGGCCCATGGAGCTCCTTCGCGATGCTGGTGTGACCTCAGGGTCCCTCTCTACTTGTGACAGTGTTTTTTGCGGGACTGTCTCGACATCCATCAAGCAAGTCGAGGCTCCTGACATGTTTCAGGGGGCTCACGGAATTGCTCTGCATGCAGTGCAGGGGAATCGGGCCTCATCTCGCTTGGAGGGGGAAGTCTCATGGTTTTTCTCGAGTTGCGGCGGGGACCTGGGGTACATTTCTCGACTTACGGCGGGGAATAAATGGCCCTTCACAAACCCTCGTGTTTGTTCAACGAAGTCAGGACTCCTGTCGAGTTACGAGGGACACCTCAGGAGTCTCTTCGAGGCTTGGCAGGGCAAAAGGAACGCTTGTTCTCGAGGTGAGTCGGGAGACCCAGGGTCCCTTTCCAGTAGCCACAGGGATAACTGGGATTCCTGTCAATGTTCAAGAGGAGTCAGGCTCCGTCAAATTTTGAAGCAGTGAGCTCTGCGTGCCTCTCGAGGTGTCAGAGGCATGTGAGGCATTCCGTCGAAAGGAGTCGGGGACCTAGGGCTTTCTCTAGGGACTCCACAGGTGGTGCAGACATCCCTTCATCCCTTTGTGAGATGAAAGACTAACTGTATTCAAGCCACTGCAAGGAAAGCCGGCCTCCTTTCGAGTCAGGGCTTCTCGGTGTATATGCCCATTGAGGCAGCAATCTCTCAGGGGGTCCCTCCCTCATACCTATTGCTGAGAGAAGCCTCCTCTTGAGGGGCTTGTGGAAAGGTGGCCTACGTCTTGAGTCTAAGCCAGGGAATCAGCTCTCATCTCGAGGCAATTTGGGGGTACACGGAGCAGTCCTCGAGTTGCTCTGCTGAACTTGGTACTCCTCTAGACTTGGCCCGTTGTTCTCGGGGAACCTCTGGAGTTGCCTAAAGGGAGTCAAGCCTCAGGTCGTGTTTGATGGGGAACGGGGGATGGCTCTGGAGTCAATGCAGGGGAAGCGGGCCTCATCTCGAGTTGATTTGGGGCCCATGGAGCTCCTTCGCGATGCTGGTGTGACCTCAGGGTCCCTCTCTACTTGTGACAAGTTGTTTTTTGCGGACTGTCTCGACATCCATCAAGCAAGTCGAGGCCTCCTGACATGTTTCAGGGGGCTCACGGAATTGCTCTGCATGCAGTGCAGGGGAATCGGGGCCTCATCTCGCTTGGAGGGGGAAGTCTCATGGTTTTTTCTCGAGTTGCGTGAGGGGGACCTGGGGTACATTCTCGACTTACGGCGGGGATGGCCCTTCAACCCTCGTGTTGGTTTCAACGAAGTCAGGACTCCTGTCGAGTTACGAGGGACACACCTCAGGAGTCTCTTCGAGGCTTGGCAGGGCAAAAGGAACGCTTCTCGAGGTGAGTCGGGAGACCCAGGGTCCCTTTCCAGTAGCCACAGGGATACTGGGATTCCTGTCAATGTTCAAGAGGAGTCAGGCTCCGTCAAATTTTGAAGCAGTGAGCTCTGCGTGCCTCTCGAGGTGTCAGAGGCATGTGAGGCATTCCGTCGAAAGGAGTCGGGGACCTAGGGCTTTCTCTAGGGACTCCACAGGTGGTGCAGACATCCCTTCAGCTTGTGAGATGAAAGACTAGACTGTATTCAAGCCACTGCAAGGAAAGCCGGCCTCCTTTCGAGTCAGGGCTTCTTCTCGGTGTATTATATGCCCATTGAGGCAGCAATCTCAGGGTCCCTCCCTCATACCTATTGCTGAGAGAAGCCTCCTCTTGAGGGGCTTGTGGAAAGGTGGCCTACGTCTTGAGTCTAAGCCAGGGAATCAGCTCTCATCTCGAGGCAATTTGGGGTACACGGAGCAGTCCTCGAGTTGCTCTGCTGAACTTGGTACTCCTCTAGACTTGGCCCGTTGTTCTCGGGGAACCTCTGGAGTTGCCTAAAGGGAGTCAAGCCTCAGGTCGTGTTTGATGGGGAACGGGGGGGGATGGCTCTGGAGTCAATGCAGGGAAGGCGGGAAAAGCGGGCCTCATCTCGAGTTGATTTGGGGCCCATGGAGCTCCTTCGCGATGCTGGTGTGACCTCAGGGTCCCTCTCTACTTGTGACAGTGTTTTTGCGGACTGTCTCGACATCCATCAAGCAAGTCGAGGCTCCTGACATGTTTCAGGGGGCTCACGGAATTGCTCTGCATGCAGTGCAGGGGAATCGGGCCTCATCTCGCTTGGAGGGGGAAGTCTCATGGTTTTTCTCGAGTTTGCGGCGGGGACCTGGGGTACATTCTCGACTTACGGTCGGGGATGGCCCTTCAACCCTCGTGTGTTGGTTCAACGAAGTCAGGACTCCTGTCGAGTTACGAGGGACACCTCAGGAGTCTCTTCGAGGCTTGGCAGGGCAAAAGGAACGCTTCTCGAGGTGAGTCGGGAGACCCAGGGTCCCTTTCCAGTAGCCACAGGGATACTGGGATTCCTGTCAATGTTCAAGAGGAGTCAGGCTCCGTCAAATTTTGAAGCAGTGAGCTCTGCGTGCCTCTCGAGGTGTCAGAGGCATGTGAGGCATTCCGTCGAAAGGAGTCGGGGACCTAGGGCTTTCTCTAGGGACTCCACAGGTGGTGCAGACATCCCTTCAGCTTGTGAGATGAAAGACTAGACTGTATTCAAGCCACTGCAAGGAAGCCGGCCTCCTTTCGAGTCAGGGCTTCTCGGTGTATATGCCCATTGAGGCAGCAATCTCAGGGTCCCTCCCTCATACCTATTGCTGAGAGAAGCCTCCTCTTGAGGGGCTTGTGGAAAGGTGGCCTACGTCTTGAGTCTAAGCCAGGGAATCAGCTCTCATCTCGAGGCAATTTGGGGTACACGGAGCAGTCCTCGAGTTGCTCTGCTGAACTTGGTACTCCTCTAGACTTGGCCCGTTGTTCTCGGGGAACCTCTGGAGTTGCCTAAAGGGAGTCAAGCCTCAGGTCGTGTTTGATGGGGAACGGGGGGATGGCTCTGGAGTCAATGCAGGGGAAGCGGGCCTCATCTCGAGTTGATTTGGGGCCCATGGAGCTCCTTCGCGATGCTGGTGTGACCTCAGGGTCCCTCTCTACTTGTGACAGTGTTTTTGCGGACTGTCTCGACATCCATCAAGCAAGTCGAGGCTCCTGACATGTTTCAGGGGGCTCACGGAATTGCTCTGCATGCAGTGCAGGGGAATCGGGCCTCATCTCGCTTGGAGGGGGAAGTCTCATGGTTTTTCTCGAGTTGCGGCGGGGACCTGGGGTACATTCTCGACTTACGGCGGGGATGGCCCTTCAACCCTCGTGTTGGTTCAACGAAGTCAGGACTCCTGTCGAGTTACGAGGGACACCTCAGGAGTCTCTTCGAGGCTTGGCAGGGCAAAAGGAACGCTTCTCGAGGTGAGTCGGGAGACCCAGGGTCCCTTTCCAGTAGCCACAGGGATACTGGGATTCCTGTCAATGTTCAAGAGGAGTCAGGCTCCGTCAAATTTTGAAGCAGTGAGCTCTGCGTGCCTCTCGAGGTGTCAGAGGCATGTGAGGCATTCCGTCGAAAGGAGTCGGGGACCTAGGGCTTTCTCTAGGGACTCCACAGGTGGTGCAGACATCCCTTCAGCTTGTGAGATGAAAGACTAGACTGTATTCAAGCCACTGCAAGGAAAGCCGGCCTCCTTTCGAGTCAGGGCTTCTCGGTGTATATGCCCATTGAGGCAGCAATCTCAGGGTCCCTCCCTCATACCTATTGCTGAGAGAAGCCTCCTCTTGAGGGGCTTGTGGAAAGGTGGCCTACGTCTTGAGTCTAAGCCAGGGAATCAGCTCTCATCTCGAGGCAATTTTTGGGGTACACGGAGCAGTCCTCGAGTTGCTCTGCTGAACTTGGTACTCCTCTAGACTTGGCCCGTTGTTTCTCGGGGAACCTCTGGAGTTGCCTAAAGGGAGTCAAGCCTCAGGTCGTGTTTGATGGGGAACGGGGGATGGCTCTGGAGTCAATGCAGGGGAAGCGGGCCTCATCTCGAGTTGATTTGGGGCCCATGGAGCTCCTTCGCGATGCTGGTGTGACCTCAGGGTCCCTCTCTACTTGTGACAGTGTTTTTGCGGACTGTCTCGACATCCATCAAGCAAGTCGAGGCTCCTGACATGTTTCAGGGGGCTCACGGAATTGCTCTGCATGCAGTGCAGGGGAATCGGGCCTCATCTCGCTTGGAGGGGGAAGTCTCATGGTTTTTCTCGAGTTGCGGCGGGGACCTGGGGTACATTCTCGACTTACGGCGGGGATGGCCCTTCAACCCTCGTGTTTTGTTCAACGAAGTCAGGACTCCTGTCGAGTTACGAGGGACACCTCAGGAGTCTCTTCGAGGCTTGGCAGGGCAAAAGGAACGCTTCTCGAGGTGAGTCGGGAGACCCAGGGTCCCTTTCCAGTAGCCACAGGGATACTGGGATTCCTGTCAATGTTCAAGAGGAGTCAGGCTCCGTCAAATTTTGAAGCAGTGAGCTCTGCGTGCCTCTCGAGGTGTCAGAGGCATGTGAGGCATTCCGTCGAAAGGAGTCGGGGACCTAGGGCTTTCTCTAGGGACTCCACAGGTGGTGCAGACATCCCTTCAGCTTGTGAGATGAAAGACTAGACTGTATTCAAGCCACTGCAAGGAAAGCCGGCCTCCTTTCGAGTCAGGGCTCCTCGGTGTATATGCCCATTGAGGCAGCAATCTCAGGGTCCCTCCCTCATACCTATTGCTGAGAGAAGCCTCCTCTTGAGGGGCTTGTGGAAAGGTGGCCTACGTCTTGAGTCTAAGCCAGGGAATCAGCTCTCATCTCGAGGCAATTTGGGGTACACGGAGCAGTCCTCGAGTTGCTCTGCTGAACTTGGTACTCCTCTAGACTTGGCCCGTTGTTCTCGGGGAACCTCTGGAGTTGCCTAAAGGGAGTCAAGCCTCAGGTCGTGTTTGATGGGGAACGGGGGATGGCTCTGGAGTCAATGCAGGGGAAGCGGGCCTCATCTCGAGTTGATTTGGGGCCCATGGAGCTCCTTCGCGATGCTGGTGTGACCTCAGGGTCCCTCTCTACTTGTGACAGTGTTTTTGCGGACTGTCTCGACATCCATCAAGCAAGTCGAGGCTCCTGACATGTTTCAGGGGGCTCACGGAATTGCTCTGCATGCAGTGCAGGGGAATCGGGCCTCATCTCGCTTGGAGGGGAAGTCTCATGGTTTTTCTCGAGTTGCGGCGGGGACCTGGGGTACATTCTCGACTTACGGCGGGGATGGCCCTTCAACCCTCGTGTTTGGTTCAACGAAGTCAGGACTCCTGTCGAGTTACGAGGGACACCTCAGGAGTCTCTTCGAGGCTTGGCAGGGCAAAAGGAACGCTTCTCGAGGTGAGTCGGGAGACCCAGGGTCCCTTTCCAGTAGCCACAGGGATACTGGGATTCCTGTCAATGTTCAAGAGGAGTCAGGCTCCGTCAAATTTTGAAGCAGTGAGCTCTGCGTGCCTCTCGAGGTGTCAGAGGCATGTGAGGCATTCCGTCGAAAGGAGTCGGGGACCTAGGGCTTTCTCTAGGGACTCCACAGGTGGTGCAGACATCCCTTCAGCTTGTGAGATGAAAGACTAGACTGTATTCAAGCCACTGCAAGGAAAGCCGGCCTCCTTTCGAGTCAGGGGCTTCTCGGTGTATATGCCCATTTGAGGCAGCAATCTCAGGGTCCCTCCCTCATACCTATTGCTGAGAGAAGCCTCCTCTTGAGGGGCTTGTGGAAAGGTGGCCTACGTCTTGAGTCTAAGCCAGGGAATCAGCTCTCATCTCGAGGCAATTTGGGGTACACGGAGCAGTCCTCGAGTTGCTCTGCTGAACTTGGTACTCCTCTAGACTTGGCCCGTTGTTCTCGGGGAACCTCTGGAGTTGCCTAAAGGGAGTCAAGCCTCAGGTCGTGTTTGATGGGGAACTGGGGATGGCTCTGGAGTCAATGCAGGGGAAGCGGGCCTCATCTCGAGTTGATTTGGGGCCCATGGAGCTCCTTCGCGATGCTGGTGTGACCTCAGGGTCCCTCTCTACTTGTGACAGTGTTTTTGCGGACTGTCTCGACATCCATCAAGCAAGTCGAGGCTCCTGACATGTTTCAGGGGGCTCACGGAATTGCTCTGCATGCAGTGCAGGGGAATCGGGGCCTCATCTCGCTTGGAGGGGGAAGTCTCATGGTTTTTTTCTCGAGTTGCGGCGGGGACCTGGGGTACATTCTCGACTTACGGCGGGGATGGCCCTTCAACCCTCGTGTTTGGTTCAACGAAGTCAGGACTCCTGTCGAGTTACGAGGGACACCTCAGGAGTCTCTTCGAGGCTTGGCAGGGCAAAAGGAACGCTTCTCGAGGTGAGTCGGGAGACCCAGGGTCCCTTTCCAGTAGCCACAGGGATACTGGGATTCCTGTCAATGTTCAAGAGGAGTCAGGCTCCGTCAAATTTTGAAGCAGTGAGCTCTGCGTGCCTCTCGAGGTGTCAGAGGCATGTGAGGCATTCCGTCGAAAGGAGTCGGGGACCTAGGGCTTTCTCTAGGGACTCCACAGGTGGTGCAGACATCCCTTCAGCTTGTGAGATGAAAGACTAGACTGTATTCAAGCCACTGCAAGGAAAGCCGGCCTCCTTTCGAGTCAGGGCTTCTCGGTGTATATGCCCATTGAGGCAACAATCTCAGGGTCCCTCCCTCATACCTATTGCTGAGAGAAGCCTCCTCTTGAGGGGCTTGTGGAAAGGTGGCCTACGTCTTGAGTCTAAGCCAGGGAATCAGCTCTCATCTCGAGGCAATTTGGGGTACACGGAGCAGTCCTCGAGTTGCTCTGCTGAACTTGGTACTCCTCTAGACTTGGCCCGTTGTTCTCGGGGAACCTCTGGAGTTGCCTAAAGGGAGTCAAGCCTCAGGTGGTGTTTGATGGGGAACGGGGGATGGCTCTGGAGTCAATGCAGGGGAAGCGGGCCTCATCTCGAGTTGATTTGGGGCCCATGGAGCTCCTTCGCGATGCTGGTGTGACCTCAGGGTCCCTCTCTACTTGTGACAGTGTTTTTTGCGGACTGTCTCGACATCCATCAAGCAAGTCGAGGCTCCTGACATGTTTCAGGGGGCTCACGGAATTGCTCTGCATGCAGTGCAGGGGGAATCGGGCCTCATCTCGCTTGGAGGGGGAAGTCTCATGGTTTTTCTCGAGTTGCGGCGGGGACCTGGGGTACATTCTCGACTTACGGCGGGGATGGCCCTTCAACCCTCGTGTTGGTTCAACGAAGTCAGGACTCCTGTCGAGTTACGAGGGAAACCTCAGGAGTCTCTTCGAGGCTTGGCAGGGCAAAAGGAACGCTTCTCGAGGTGAGTCGGGAGACCCAGGGCCCCTTTCCAGTAGCCACAGGGATACTGGGATTCCTGTCAATGTTCAAGAGGAGTCAGGCTCCGTCAAATTTTGAAGCAGTGAGCTCTGCGTGCCTCTCGAGGTGTCAGAGGCATGTGAGGCATTCCGTCGAAAGGAGTCGGGGACCTAGGGCTTTCTCTAGGGACTCCACAGGTGGTGCAGACATCCCTTCAGCTTGTGAGATGAAAGACTAGACTGTATTCAAGCCACTGCAAGGAAAGCCGGCCTCCTTTCGAGTCAGGGCTTCTCGGTGTATATGCCCATTGAGGCAGCAATCTCAGGGTCCCTCCCTCATACCTATTGCTGAGAGAAGCCTCCTCTTGAGGGGCTTGTGGAAAGGTGGCCTACGTCTTGAGTCTAAGCCAGGGAATCAGCTCTCATCTCGAGGCAATTTGGGGTACACGGAGCAGTCCTCGAGTTGCTCTGCTGAACTTGGTACTCCTCTAGACTTGGCCCGTTGTTTCTCGAGGGGAACCTCTGGAGTTGCCTAAAGGGAGTCAAGCCTCAGGTCGTGTTTGATGGGGAACGGGGGATGGCTCTGGAGTCAATGCAGGGGAAGCGGGCCTCATCTCGAGTTGATTTGGGGCCCATGGAGCTCCTTTCGCGATGCTGGTGTGACCTCAGGGTCCCTCTCTACTTGTGACAGTGTTTTTGCGGACTGTCTCGACATCCATCAAGCAAGTCGAGGCTCCTGACATGTTTCAGGGGGGCTCACGGAATTGCTCTGCATGCAGTGCAGGGGAATCGGGCCTCATCTCGCTTGGAGGGGGAAGTCTCATGGGTTTTTCTCGAGTTGCGGCGGGGACCTGGGGTACATTCTCGACTTACGGCGGGGATGGCCCTTCAACCCTCGTGTTGGTTCAACGAAGTCAGGACTCCTGTCGAGTTACGAGGGACACCTCAGAGTCTCTTCGAGGCTTGGCAGGGCAAAAGGAACGCTTCTCGAGGTGAGTCGGGAGACCCAGGGTCCCTTTCCAGTAGCCACAGGGATACTGGGATTCCTGTCAATGTTCAAGAGGAGTCAGGCTCCGTCAAATTTTGAAGCAGTGAGCTCTGCGTGCCTCTCGAGGTGTCAGAGGCATGTGAGGCATTCCGTCGAAAGGAGTCGGGGACCTAGGGCTTTCTCTAGGGACTCCACAGGTGGTGCAGACATCCCTTCAGCTTGTGAGATGAAAGACTAGACTGTATTCAAGCCACTGCAAGGAAAGCCGGCCTCCTTTCGAGTCAGGGCTTCTCGGTGTATATGCCCATTGAGGCAGCAATCTCAGGGGTCCCTCCCTCATACCTATTGCTGAGAGAAGCCTCCTCTTGAGGGCTTGTGGAAAGGTGGCCTACGTCTTGAGTCTGAAAGCCAGGGAATCAGCTCTCATCTCGAGGCAATTTGGGGTACACGGAGTGCCAGTCCTCGAGTTGCTCTGCTGAACTTGGTACTACCTCTAGACTTTGGCCCGTTGTTCTCGGGGGGGGGGGGGGGGGGGGGGGGGGGGGGTGGTGTGAGTGGCGGGAACCTCTGGAGTTGCCTAAGGGAGTCAAGCCTCAGGTCGTGTTTGATGGGGAACGGGGGATGGCTCTGGAGTCAATGCAGGGAAGCGTGGTGGGGGCCTCATCTCGAGTTTGATTTGGGGCCCATGAGCTCCTTTCGCTGATGCTGGTTGTGACCTCAGGGTCCTCTCTACTTGTGACAGTGTTTTTCTTGGCGAGACTGTCTCGACATCCATCAAGCAAGTCGAGGCTCCTGACATGTTTCAGGGGCTCACGAATTGCTCTGCATGCAGTGCAGGGGAAATCGGGCCTCATCTCGCTTGGAGGGGGAAGTCTCATGGTTTTTCTCGAGTTGCGGCGGGCCGACCTGGCGTACATTCTACGACTTATCTGGTCGATGGCGATGCGCCCCTTTCAACCCCTCGTGTTGGATCAACGAAGTCTAGGACTCCTGCTCGAGTTCTGAGGCGACACATCCAGTGAGTCTCTTCGAGGCCTTAGGCATGGCACAAATAGGAACTGCTATCTCTCTGGGACGGGGTGAGAGTCGGGAGACCCAGGGCTTCCTTTACCAGTAAGCCACAGGGATACCTTTCCCCCGGGTAATTCTCTGTCAAGAACTGTTCAAGAGAATCGTCAAGGCCGCCTGTCAAATTCTGACTTAGAGCATTGTGAGCTCTGCCGATAGCCTCTTCGAGGCTGTCAGAGGCATGTGCACTGCCATTCTCGTCAGAAAGCAGTCGGGGACCTAGGCGGACTTTACTCTAAGCGCACCTCTCACATGGATGGTTGCAGACATTCACTTACAAGCTTGTGAGAAAGAAAGACTAGAGTGTCTATTCAAGCCACTTGCATAGAAGAAGCCGGCCCATCCATTTTCTGGATGTCACGGCCTTCATCGTTGCAATATAATTGCCTCATGCATGAATTGGCAGCACATCTCAGGGCTCCCTCCGCTCATACTATATAAGTTTTTATAAAATTCTACTGAGAGAAAGCACTCTCTCCTGAGGAGGCTTAGTGTGGAAATGGTGGACCTACGTCTCTGAGTCTTAAAGCCAGGGAATCAGTCTCTTCAATCTCGAGACAATTTAGGCGAGCTACAAGCGAGGGCGAGTCTTCAGAAGTTGCCTCTGCCGAACTTTAGTAACTCCCCCCCCTTAGACTTTAAGCGCCCTCATTGATTTCTCTTTCGGCTAGCGAACGCTCTGCGAGTTGCCTTAAGGGATGTCCAAGCTCTCAATCGGTCGATGAAAAGATGGGGCCCCGTTGCTGAGGGCTGGACCTCTTGCGTCAATTGCCAGGGGAAGGCCTGCGCCTACATCTCGAAGTTGATTTGAGCGGCCCATTGGAAGCTCCTTCTGGCGATGCTGTTGTGACTTCTCAGGGTCCTCTCTCTACGTGTGTAGACTATGTGTTTTTTTTGCCTAGTACTGTCTCAAGCACACCCTCATCCAGGCCAACGTCTTCGAAGGCTTTACCTGAAAATAGTTTCTCAGAGTGGCCCGAACTTGGGATATGCCTACTGCACTGTCTAGCTGCCAACTGAGGGAATCGGGCCCTCAGTCTTCGCTTTGGGCGAGGCGGCGAACGTCTCTATGGGTTTTCTCTCGAGTCCTGCCAGCGGGGACCTGCGGTTCATTCTCAGAATCTGTACGGTGCGGTAATAGGCCCCTTTAACCCTCGTCGTTGTTTTCGTTCTAACGAAGTCTAGGACTCCTGTCGCGTTACTTAGGGAACATTTCAGGAGTACTCTACGAGGGCTCTTAGGCAGCGGCTCCGAATAAGGAACGCTTCATCAGAGAGTGAGTCGGGAGACCCTTCAAGCGCGCTCCCTTTCAGTAGCACAGCTGGAACGAGTACCTTGACCGGTTTCCCATGTCAATGTTCAAAGACGGAGTCAGGCTTTCCTTTCCCCCCCCTCTTCTTTCCTCTTTTTATTTATCCTTTCTTCTAACTTTTTCTTTTTCTTCTTCTTTTTTTTATTTTTTTTTTTCCAACTATTTTTATTCTTTCCGTCAATTGTGACAGCTATGTGGAGCCTCTACGGCATGTGCCTCTTCGTGCGCTGTCAAGACGCAGGGCGGGAGAATGTTTGAGGCATTCACGTTCGTATAAGATGCTTCAGTCGGGTATGTGCCCTAGAAGAGACTTTCTTTTTATTAGCGCGACTCTCACCGGTGGTAGCAGACATTCCTCCTCAGTCTTAGTGAGATGAATGACTAGGCACTGTATTCAAGCGCCACTTCGCAAGCGAAGCCGGCACTCTTCGTTGCGAGTCCAGCATGACTTTCTTCGCGTGATATATGCGGGGTGACCATATGCAGCAAGCTAATCTCAGGGATCCCTCTATACCTTACTATAGCACCCCTAACCCCCCCCCCCCCCCCCCCCCTTGTGTGTGAGAAGCTAACTCTCGTCTGTTGGCCGGCCTCATAGTGGTCAAAGGTAGAGGCTACGTCTATGAGTCTAAGACAGGGAATCAGCTCTCGCAATCTCGGAGGCAATTTCGGTTGGTTACTCTCCTTGTGCTAGTCCTCGAAAGTTTAGACCCTCCTGCCGCTCGATGGAAACTTTGCGTACTCTCTAGGACACTTTGAGACCTTGTTTGTTACTTTTTGGGGGAAACTCTGGAGCTTGCCTAAAGGGAGTTCATAGTCCACAGGGTCGTGTATGCCATGGAGAATCGGGATAGAGACTTTCTTCCTGACGATTGTCAATGCATAGGAGCAATGCCAGGGCCTCATCTCTGAGTATGCTTTAGGTCCGCCGCATGTGTGTCTCCCTTTGCAGTTGCCTTGATTTGTAGACCACTCAGGCGTTACTCAGTTACTCTACATTGTGACAGTGCCTTTTTTTTCATTTTTTTTTTTATTATCTTTTCTTCCTAATTACCATAATGCGACTGTCTCTCGACATCCATCATAGTGCAATCGTGGAGGATCCTGAAATAGTTTTCAGGCAGCGGCTGCACGGAATTGCTCTGCATGACAGTGCAGGCGAATCGGCGGCCTCATTTCTTCGCTGTGGTGCGTGTACCGATTAGGATCTCATGGTCTTTTCTCGAGTTGCGCGCTTTGGAGGGACACTGGTTCGTACATATCTCTCGACCTTACGGCTGAGGATTTGTGTCCTTCATCCCTCGTGTAGTTGTGTTCACAAATCGATCAAGCTCAGGACCTCGCTGTCTCTGATTTGACTGAGGCGACACTCTCAGGACGTCGTCCTTCGGAGCACTTGGCAGGGGCAAAGCAATGGATTAAGCCTTCCTAGACAGGTGTGTCGGGGAGTAAACCTAAGAGCGTCCACATTTCCTCAAGTAGTCACAGGGTTAATGGGTGTATTTCCTGTCAATGTTCAAGAGGGATTGTCAGGCTCCGCTCATAATTGGAAGTAGACGTGAGGCGGAAACTCTTCGCTAGTGCATCTAGAAGAAGGTTCGTGATGAATGGCATGTGAGCCTTTCTCAGTCCGACAGGCATGTCGGGGGCCGATTGGGCATTTCTTTCTAGCGGATGCTCAATAATGGTGAGTGCAGACATACTCCATTCTACGCCTTGTAGAGATGGATGAAGGAACCTTATGACTTGTATTCAAGACACTGCAAAAGGAAGAGCCGGCCTTACCTGTCGATGTTCAGGGACTTCTCGGATCGTAATCATGCCCATTGCACGGCTCAGCTCAATCATCCAGAGGCCCTACGCTCATACCTATTGACTGCCGAGCAAGCCTCACCTCTTGTAGGCAGGCTATGTGGAATAGGTTTGGCATACGTACTTATGAGTCCTAAGCCCAAGCGAATCAGCTTCGATCTCGAGGAAATTTGGTGCGTACACGGAGCCAGTCCTCGAGTTGCAATCTGCTGAATATGGTACTCCTCTTAAGATTTGGCCGTTGTTCTCCGGGGAACCCTCTGGAGTTGCTAAAGGGAGTCAAGCCCTCAAGGTCGGTCTTGAATGGGGAACGGGGGATGGCTCTGGACGTCAATGCCAGGGGAAGCGGGCCAATACATCATCGAGTTGATTGGGGCCATGGAGCTCCTTTGCCGATGCTGAGTGTGATCAGGGTCCCTCTTAACTTGTGACAGTGTATTTTGCGGAACTGTCCTCGACATCCATCAAGCACAAACTCAACAAAACCCCCCCAAACCCCCCCCACCCCTCAATACTCGAGGTCTCCTGACATGTATCACGGCGCCTCACGGAAAATGCTCCCTGCATGCAGTGCAGGGGAATCGGGCCTCATCTCGCTTGGAGGGGGAAGTCTCATGGTTTTTCTCGAGTTGCGGCGGGGACCTGGGGTACATTCTCGACTTACGGCGGGGATGGCCCTTCAACCCTCGTGTTTGTTCAACGAAGTCAGGACTCCTGTCGAGTTACGAGGGACACCTCAGGAGTCTCTTCGAGGCTTGGCAGGGCAAAAGGAACGCTTCTCGAGGTGAGTCGGGAGACCCAGGGTCCCTTTCCAGTAGCCACAGGGATACTGGGATTCCTGTCAATGTTCAAGAGGAGTCAGGCTCCGTCAAATTTTGAAGCAGTGAGCTCTGCGTGCCTCTCGAGGTGTCAGAGGCATGTGAGGCATTCCGTCGAAAGGAGTCGGGGACCTAGGGCTTTCTCTAGGGACTCCACAGGTGGTGCAGACATCCCTTCAGCTTGTGAGATGAAAGACTAGACTGTATTCAAGCCACTGCAAGGAAACCCGGCCTCCTTTCGAGTCAGGGCTTCTCGGTGTATATGCCCATTGAGGCAGCAATCTCAGGGTCCCTCCCTCATACCTATTGCTGAGAGAAGCCTCCTCTTGAGGGGCTTGTGGAAAGGTGGCCTACGTCTTGAGTCTAAGCCAGGGAATCAGCTCTCATCTCGAGGCAATTTGGGGTACACGGAGCAGTCCTCGAGTTGCTCTGCTGAACTTGGTACTCCTCTAGACTTGGCCCGTTGTTCTCGGGGAACCTCTGGAGTTGCCTAAAGGGAGTCAAGCCTCAGGTCGTGTTTGATGGGGAACGGGGATGGCTCTGGAGTCAATGCAGGGGAAGCGGGCCTCATCTCGAGTTGATTTGGGGCCCATGGAGCTCCTTCGCGATGCTGGTGTGACCTCAGGGTCCCTCTCTACTTGTGACAGTGTTTTTGCGGACTGTCTCGACATCCATCAAGCAAGTCGAGGCTCCTGACATGTTTCAGGGGGCTCACGGAATTGCTCTGCATGCAGTGCAGGGGAATCGGGCCTCATCTCGCTTGGAGGGGGAAGTCTCATGGTTTTTCTCGAGTTGCGGCGGGGACCTGGGGTACATTCTCGACTTACGGCGGGGATGGCCCTTCAACCCTCGTGTTTGTTCAACGAAGTCAGGACTCCTGTCGAGTTACGAGGGACACCTCAGGAGTCTCTTCGAGGCTTGGCAGGGCAAAAGGGACGCTTCTCGAGGTGAGTCGGGAGACCCAGGGTCCCTTTCCAGTAGCCACAGGGATACTGGGATTCCTGTCAATGTTCAAGAGGAGTCAGGCTCCGTCAAATTTTGAAGCAGTGAGCTCTGCGTGCCTCTCGAGGTGTCAGAGGCATGTGAGGCATTCCGTCGAAAGGAGTCGGGGACCTAGGGCTTTCTCTAGGGACTCCACAGGTGGTGCAGACATCCCTTCACCTTGTGAGATGAAAGACTAGACTGTATTCAAGCCACTGCAAGGAAAGCCGGCCTCCTTTCGAGTCAGGGCTTCTCGGTGTATATGCCCATTGAGGCAGCAATCTCAGGGTCCCTCCCTCATACCTATTGCTGAGAGAAGCCTCCTCTTGAGGGGCTTGTGGAAAGGTGGCCTACGTCTTGAGTCTAAGCCAGGGAATCAGCTCTCATCTCGAGGCAATTTGGGGTACACGGAGCAGTCCTCGAGTTGCTGCTCTGCTGAACTTGGTACTCCTCTAGACTTGGCCCGTTGTTCTCGGGGAACCTCTGGAGTTGCCTAAAGGGAGTCAAGCCTCAGGTCGTGTTTGATGGGGAACGGGGATGGCTCTGGAGTCAATGCAGGGGAAGCGGGCCTCATCTCGAGTTGATTTGGGGCCCATGGAGCTCCTTCGCGATGCTGGTGTGACCTCAGGGTCCCTCTCTACTTGTGACAGTGTTTTTGCGGACTGTCTCGACATCCATCAAGCAAGTCGAGGCTCCTGACATGTTTCAGGGGGCTCACGGAATTGCTCTGCATGCAGTGCAGGGGAATCGGGCCTCATCTCGCTTGGAGGGGGGAAGTCTCATGGTTTTTCTCGAGTTGCGGCGGGGACCTGGGGTACATTCTCGACTTACGGCGGGGATGGCCCTTCAACCCTCGTGTTTGTTCAACGAAGTCAGGACTCCTGTCGAGTTACGAGGGACACCTCAGGAGTCTCTTCGAGGCTTGGCAGGGCAAAAGGACGCTTCTCGAGGTGAGTCGGGAGACCCAGGGTCCCTTTCCAGTAGCCACAGGGATACTGGGATTCCTGTCAATGTTCAAGAGGAGTCAGGCTCCGTCAAATTTTGAAGCAGTGAGCTCTGCGTGCCTCTCGAGGTGTCAGAGGCATGTGAGGCATTCCGTCGAAAGGAGTCGGGGACCTAGGGCTTTCTCTAGGGACTCCACAGGTGGTGCAGACATCCCTTCAGCTTGTGAGATGAAAGACTAGACTGTATTCAAGCCACTGCAAGGAAAACCCGGCCTCCTTTCGAGTCAGGGCTTCTCGGTGTATATGCCCATTGAGGCAGCAATCTCAGGGTCCCTCCCTCATACCTATTGCTGAGAGAAGCCTCCTTGAGGGGCTTGTGGAAAGGTGGCCTACGTCTTGAGTCTAAGCCAGGGAATCAGCTCTCATCTCGAGGCAATTTGGGGTACACGGAGCAGTCCTCGAGTTGCTCTGCTGAACTTGGTACTCCTCTAGACTTGGCCCGTTGTTCTCGGGGAACCTCTGGAGTTGCCTAAAGGGAGTCAAG
The DNA here is from genome assembly GCA_020976825.1 of Odocoileus hemionus. Classification (NCBI taxonomy): domain Eukaryota; kingdom Metazoa; phylum Chordata; class Mammalia; order Artiodactyla; family Cervidae; genus Odocoileus; species Odocoileus hemionus. Next base: position 208,968 of record JAJLRB010002129.1, on the reverse strand, counting down.
CCTCAGGTCGTGTTTGATGGGGACGGGGGATGGCTCTGGAGTCAATGCAGGGGAAGCGGGCCTCATCTCGAGTTGATTTGGGGCCCATGGAGCTCCTTCGCGATGCTGGTGTGACCTCAGGGTCCCTCTCTACTTGTGACAGTGTTTTTGCGGACTGTCTCGACATCCATCAAGCAAGTCGAGGCTCCTGACATGTTTCAGGGGGCTCACGGAATTGCTCTGCATGCAGTGCAGGGGAATCGGGCCTCATCTCGCTTGGAGGGGGAAGTCTCATGGTTTTTCTCGAGTTGCGGCGGGGACCTGGGGTACATTCTCGACTTACGGCGGGGATGGCCCTTCAACCCTCGTGTTTGTTCAACGAAGTCAGGACTCCTGTCGAGTTACGAGGGACACCTCAGGAGTCTCTTCGAGGCTTGGCAGGGCAAAAGGAACGCTTCTCGAGGTGAGTCGGGAGACCCAGGGTCCCTTTCCAGTAGCCACAGGATACTGGGATTCCTGTCAATGTTCAAGAGGAGTCAGGCTCCGTCAAATTTTGAAGCAGTGAGCTCTGCGTGCCTCTCGAGGTGTCAGAGGCATGTGAGGCATTCCGTCGAAAGGAGTCGGGGACCTAGGGCTTTCTCTAGGGACTCCACAGGGTGCAGACATCCCTTCACCTTGTGAGATGAAAGACTAGACTGTATTCAAGCCACTGCAAGGAAACCCGGCCTCCTTTCGAGTCAGGGCTTCTCGGTGTATATGCCCATTGAGGCAGCAATCTCAGGGTCCCTCCCTCATACCTATTGCTGAGAGAAGCCTCCTCTTGAGGGGCTTGTGGAAAGGTGGCCTACGTCTTGAGTCTAAGCCAGGGAATCAGCTCTCATCTCGAGGCAATTTGGGGTACACGGAGCAGTCCTCGAGTTGCTCTGCTGAACTTGGTACTCCTCTAGACTTGGCCCGTTGTTCTCGGGGAACCTCTGGAGTTGCCTAAAGGGAGTCAAGCCTCAGGTCGTGTTTGATGGGGAACGGGGGATGGCTCTGGAGTCAATGCAGGGGAAGCGGGCCTCATCTCGAGTTGATTTGGGGCCCATGGAGCTCCTTCGCGATGCTGGTGTGACCTCAGGGTCCCTCTCTACTTGTGACAGTGTTTTTGCGGACTGTCTCGACATCCATCAAGCAAGTCGAGGCTCCTGACATGTTTCAGGGGGCTCACGGAATTGCTCTGCATGCAGTGCAGGGGAATCGGGCCTCATCTCGCTTGGAGGGGGAAGTCTCATGGTTTTTCTCGAGTTGCGGCGGGGACCTGGGGTACATTCTCGACTTACGGCGGGGATGGCCCTTCAACCCTCGTGTTTGTTCAACGAAGTCAGGACTCCTGTCGAGTTACGAGGGACACCTCAGGAGTCTCTTCGAGGCTTGGCAGGGCAAAAGGAACGCTTCTCGAGGTGAGTCGGGAGACCCAGGGTCCCTTTCCAGTAGCCACAGGGATACTGGGATTCCTGTCAATGTTCAAGAGGAGTCAGGCTCCGTCAAATTTTGAAGCAGTGAGCTCTGCGTGCCTCTCGAGGTGTCAGAGGCATGTGAGGCATTCCGTCGAAAGGAGTCGGGGACCTAGGGCTTTCTCTAGGGACTCCACAGGTGGTGCAGACATCCCTTCACCTTGTGAGATGAAAGACTAGACTGTATTCAAGCCACTGCAAGGAAACCCGGCCTCCTTTCGAGTCAGGGCTTCTCGGTGTATATGCCCATTGAGGCAGCAATCTCAGGGTCCCTCCCTCATACCTATTGCTGAGAGAAGCCTCCTCTTGAGGGGCTTGTGGAAAGGTGGCCTACGTCTTGAGTCTAAGCCAGGGAATCAGCTCTCATCTCGAGGCAATTTGGGGTACACGGAGCAGTCCTCGAGTTGCTCTGCTGAACTTGGTACTCCTCTAGACTTGGCCCGTTGTTCTCGGGGAACCTCTGGAGTTGCCTAAAGGGAGTCAAGCCTCAGGTCGTGTTTGATGGGGAACGGGGGATGGCTCTGGAGTCAATGCAGGGGAAGCGGGCCTCATCTCGAGTTGATTTGGGGCCCATGGAGCTCCTTCGCGATGCTGGTGTGACCTCAGGGTCCCTCTCTACTTGTGACAGTGTTTTTGCGGACTGTCTCGACATCCATCAAGCAAGTCGAGGCTCCTGACATGTTTCAGGGGGCTCACGGAATTGCTCTGCATGCAGTGCAGGGGAATCGGGCCTCATCTCGCTTGGAGGGGGAAGTCTCATGGTTTTTCTCGAGTTGCGGCGGGGACCTGGGGTACATTCTCGACTTACGGCGGGGATGGCCCTTCAACCCTCGTGTTTGTTCAACGAAGTCAGGACTCCTGTCGAGTTACGAGGGACACCTCAGGAGTCTCTTCGAGGCTTGGCAGGGCAAAAGGGACGCTTCTCGAGGTGAGTCGGGAGACCCAGGGTCCCTTTCCAGTAGCCACAGGGATACTGGGATTCCTGTCAATGTTCAAGAGGAGTCAGGCTCCGTCAAATTTTGAAGCAGTGAGCTCTGCGTGCCTCTCGAGGTGTCAGAGGCATGTGAGGCATTCCGTCGAAAGGAGTCGGGGACCTAGGGCTTTCTCTAGGGACTCCACAGGTGGTGCAGACATCCCTTCACCTTGTGAGATGAAAGACTAGACTGTATTCAAGCCACTGCAAGGAAACCCGGCCTCCTTTCGAGTCAGGGCTTCTCGGTGTATATGCCCATTGAGGCAGCAATCTCAGGGTCCCTCCCTCATACCTATTGCTGAGAGAAGCCTCCTCTTGAGGGGCTTGTGGAAAGGTGGCCTACGTCTTGAGTCTAAGCCAGGGAATCAGCTCTCATCTCGAGGCAATTTGGGGTACACGGAGCAGTCCTCGAGTTGCTCTGCTGAACTTGGTACTCCTCTAGACTTGGCCCGTTGTTCTCGGGGAACCTCTGGAGTTGCCTAAAGGGAGTCAAGCCTCAGGTCGTGTTTGATGGGGAACGGGGGATGGCTCTGGAGTCAATGCAGGGGAAGCGGGCCTCATCTCGAGTTGATTTGGGGCCCATGGAGCTCCTTCGCGATGCTGGTGTGACCTCAGGGTCCCTCTCTACTTGTGACAGTGTTTTTGCGGACTGTCTCGACATCCATCAAGCAAGTCGAGGCTCCTGACATGTTTCAGGGGGCTCACGGAATTGCTCTGCATGCAGTGCAGGGGAATCGGGCCTCATCTCGCTTGGAGGGGGAAGTCTCATGGTTTTTCTCGAGTTGCGGCGGGGACCTGGGGTACATTCTCGACTTACGGCGGGGATGGCCCTTCAACCCTCGTGTTTGTTCAACGAAGTCAGGACTCCTGTCGAGTTACGAGGGACACCTCAGGAGTCTCTTCGAGGCTTGGCAGGGCAAAGGGAACGCTTCTCGAGGTGAGTCGGGAGACCCAGGGTCCCTTTCCAGTAGCCACAGGGATACTGGGATTCCTGTCAATGTTCAAGAGGAGTCAGGCTCCGTCAAATTTTGAAGCAGTGAGCTCTGCGTGCCTCTCGAGGTGTCAGAGGCATGTGAGGCATTCCGTCGAAAGGAGTCGGGGACCTAGGGCTTTCTCTAGGGACTCCACAGGTGGTGCAGACATCCCTTCACCTTGTGAGATGAAAGACTAGACTGTATTCAAGCCACTGCAAGGAAACCCCGGCCTCCTTTCGAGTCAGGGCTTCTCGGTGTATATGCCCATTGAGGCAGCAATCTCAGGGTCCCTCCCTCATACCTATTGCTGAGAGAAGCCTCCTCTTGAGGGGCTTGTGGAAAGGTGGCCTACGTCTTGAGTCTAAGCCAGGGAATCAGCTCTCATCTCGAGGCAATTTGGGGTACACGGAGCAGTCCTCGAGTTGCTCTGCTGAACTTGGTACTCCTCTAGACTTGGCCCGTTGTTCTCGGGGAACCTCTGGAGTTGCCTAAAGGGAGTCAAGCCTCAGGTCGTGTTTGATGGGGAACGGGGGATGGCTCTGGAGTCAATGCAGGGGAAGCGGGCCTCATCTCGAGTTGATTTGGGGCCCATGGAGCTCCTTCGCGATGCTGGTGTGACCTCAGGGTCCCTCTCTACTTGTGACAGTGTTTTTGCGGACTGTCTCGACATCCATCAAGCAAGTCGAGGCTCCTGACATGTTTCAGGGGGCTCACGGAATTGCTCTGCATGCAGTGCAGGGGAATCGGGCCTCATCTCGCTTGGAGGGGGAAGTCTCATGGTTTTTCTCGAGTTGCGGCGGGGACCTGGGGTACATTCTCGACTTACGGCGGGGATGGCCCTTCAACCCTCGTGTTTGTTCAACGAAGTCAGGACTCCTGTCGAGTTACGAGGGACACCTCAGGAGTCTCTTCGAGGCTTGGCAGGGCAAAAGGGACGCTTCTCGAGGTGAGTCGGGAGACCCAGGGTCCCTTTCCAGTAGCCACAGGGATACTGGGATTCCTGTCAATGTTCAAGAGAGTCAGGCTCCGTCAAATTTTGAAGCAGTGAGCTCTGCGTGCCTCTCGAGGTGTCAGAGGCATGTGAGGCATTCCGTCGAAAGGAGTCGGGGACCTAGGGCTTTCTCTAGGGACTCCACAGGTGGTGCAGACATCCCTTCACCTTGTGAGATGAAAGACTAGACTGTATTCAAGCCACTGCAAGGAAACCCGGCCTCCTTTCGAGTCAGGGCTTCTCGGTGTATATGCCCATTGAGGCAGCAATCTCAGGGTCCCTCCCTCATACCTATTGCTGAGAGAAGCCTCCTCTTGAGGGGCTTGTGGAAAGGTGGCCTACGTCTTGAGTCTAAGCCAGGGAATCAGCTCTCATCTCGAGGCAATTTGGGGTACACGGAGCAGTCCTCGAGTTGCTCTGCTGAACTTGGTACTCCTCTAGACTTGGCCCGTTGTTCTCGGGGAACCTCTGGAGTTGCCTAAAGGGAGTCAAGCCTCAGGTCGTGTTTGATGGGGAACGGGGGATGGCTCTGGAGTCAATGCAGGGGAAGCGGGCCTCATCTCGAGTTGATTTGGGGCCCATGGAGCTCCTTCGCGATGCTGGTGTGACCTCAGGGTCCCTCTCTACTTGTGACAGTGTTTTTGCGGACTGTCTCGACATCCATCAAGCAAGTCGAGGCTCCTGACATGTTTCAGGGGGCTCACGGAATTGCTCTGCATGCAGTGCAGGGGAATCGGGCCTCATCTCGCTTGGAGGGGGAAGTCTCATGGTTTTTCTCGAGTTGCGGCGGGGACCTGGGGTACATTCTCGACTTACGGCGGGGATGGCCCTTCAACCCTCGTGTTTGTTCAACGAAGTCAGGACTCCTGTCGAGTTACGAGGGACACCTCAGGAGTCTCTTCGAGGCTTGGCAGGGCAAAAGGGACGCTTCTCGAGGTGAGTCGGGAGACCCAGGGTCCCTTTCCAGTAGCCACAGGGATACTGGGATTCCTGTCAATGTTCAAGAGGAGTCAGGCTCCGTCAAATTTTGAAGCAGTGAGCTCTGCGTGCCTCTCGAGGTGTCAGAGGCATGTGAGGCATTCCGTCGAAAGGAGTCGGGGACCTAGGGCTTTCTCTAGGGACTCCACAGGTGGTGCAGACATCCCTTCACCTTGTGAGATGAAAGACTAGACTGTATTCAAGCCACTGCAAGGAAAACCCGGCCTCCTTTCGAGTCAGGGCTTCTCGGTGTATATGCCCATTGAGGCAGCAATCTCAGGGTCCCTCCCTCATACCTATTGCTGAGAGAAGCCTCCTCTTGAGGGGCTTGTGGAAAGGTGGCCTACGTCTTGAGTCTAAGCCAGGGAATCAGCTCTCATCTCGAGGCAATTTGGGGTACACGGAGCAGTCCTCGAGTTGCTCTGCTGAACTTGGTATTCCTCTAGACTTGGCCCGTTGTTCTCGGGGAACCTCTGGAGTTGCCTAAAGGGAGTCAAGCCTCAGGTCGTGTTTGATGGGGAACGGGGGATGGCTCTGGAGTCAATGCAGGGGAAGCGGGCCTCATCTCGAGTTGATTTGGGGCCCATGGAGCTCCTTCGCGATGCTGGTGTGACCTCAGGGTCCCTCTCTACTTGTGACAGTGTTTTTGCGGACTGTCTCGACATCCATCAAGCAAGTCGAGGCTCCTGACATGTTTCAGGGGGCTCACGGAATTGCTCTGCATGCAGTGCAGGGGAATCGGGCCTCATCTCGCTTGGAGGGGGAAGTCTCATGGTTTTTTCTCGAGTTGCGGCGGGGGACCTGGGGTACATTCTCGACTTACGGCGGGGATGGCCCTTCAACCCTCGTGTTTGTTCACGAAGTCAGGACTCCTGTCGAGTTACGAGGGACACCTCACGTCGACAAGAGTCGGGTTGGACACTAGGGCTTTGTCTCTAGGGAACTTTGTTGTCACAGGTGGTGCAGACATTCCCTTCAAGCATGTGAGATGAAAGACTAGACTGTATTCAAGCCGCTGCAAGGAAAGCCCGGTGGGCCGTAGGTCCTTTCGAGTCAGGGCTTCTCGGTGTATATGCCCATTGAGGCAGCAATCTCAGGGTCGCCTCCTCATCAGGTGATAAGATACCTATTGCTGAGATGAGAAGCCTCCACTCTTGAGGGGCTTGTGGAAAGGTGGCCCTACGTCTTGAGTCTAAGCCAGGAATCAGCTCTCATCTCGAGGCAATTTTGGGGTACACGGAGCAGTCCTCGAGTTGCTCTGCTGAACTTGGGTATTCTCCTCTAGACTTGGCCCGTTGTTCTCTAGGGGAACCTCTGGAGTTGCCTAAAGGGAGTCAAGCCTCAGGTCGTGTTTGATGGGGAACGGGGGATGGCTCTGGAGTCAATGCAGGGGAAGCGGGCCTCATCTCGAGTTGATTTGGGGCCCATGGAGCTCCTTCGCGATGTGCTGGTGTGACTCAGGGTCCCTCTCTACTTGTGACAGTGTTTTTTTTGCGGACTGTCTCGACATCCATCAAGCAAGAAGGTCGAGGCTCCTGACATGTTTCAGGGGGCTCACGGAATTGCTCTGCATGCAGTGCAGGGGAATCGGGCCCTCATGCCTCTCGCTTGGAGGGGGAAGTCTCATGGTTTTTCTCGAGTTGCGGCGGGGACCTGGGGTACATTCTCGACTTACGGCGGGGATGGCCCTTCAAAAAAACCCTCGTGTTGGTTCAACGAAGTCAGGACTCCTGTCGAGTTACGAGGGACACCTCAGGAGTCTCTTCGAGGCTTGGCAGGGGCAAAAGGAACGCTTCTCGAGGTGAGTCGGGAGACCCAGGGTCCCTTTCCAGTAGCCGACAGGATACTGATACTGGGATTCCTGTCAATGTTCAAGAGAGAGTCAGGCTCCGTCAAATTTTTTGAAGCAGTGAGCTCTGCGTGCCTCTCGAGGTGTCAGAGGCATGTGAGGCATTCCGTCGAAAGGAGTCGGGGACCTAGGGCTTTCTCTAGGGACTCCACAGGTGGTGCAGACATCCCTTCAGCTTTGTGAGATGAAAGACTAGACTGTATTCAAGCCCACTGCAAGGAAACCCGGCCTCCTTTCGAGTCAGGGCTTCTCGGTGTAATATGCCCATGTGAGGCAGCAATCTCAGGGTCCCTCCCTCATACCTATTGCTGAGAGAAGCCCTCCTCTCTTGAGGGGCTTGTGGAAAGGTGGCCTACGTCTTGAGTCTAAGCCAGGGAATCAGCTCTCATCTCGAGGCAATTTTGGGGTACACGGAGCAGTCCTCGAGTTGCTCTGCTGAACTTGGTTACTCCTCTAGACTTGGCCCGTTGTTCTCTTTAGGGGGAACCTCTGGAGTTTGCCTAAAGGGAGTCAAGCCTCAGGTCGTGTTTGATGGGGAACTGTGGGGATGGCTCTGGAGTCAATGCAGGGGAAGCGGGCCTCATCTCGAGTTGATTTGGGGCCCATGGAGCTCCTTCGCGATGCTGGTGTGACCTCAGGGTCCCTCTCTACTTGTGACAGTGTTTTTTGCGGACTGTCTCGACATCCATCAAGCAAGTCGAGGCTCCTGACATGTTTCAGGGGGCTCACGGAATTGCTCTGCATGCAGTGCAGGGGAATCGGGCCTCATCTCGCTTGGAGGGGAAGTCTCATGGTTTTTCTCGAGTTGCCGGCGGGGACCTGGGGTACATTCTCGACTTTACGGCGGGGATGGCCCTTCAAAACCCTCGTGTTTGGTTCAACGAAGTCAGGACTCCTGTCGAGTTACGAGGGACACCTCAGGAGTCTCTTCGAGGCTTGGCAGGGCAAAAAGGGACGCGCTTCTCGAGGTGAGTCGGGAGACCCAGGGTCCCTTTCCAGTAGCCACAGGGATACTGGGATTCCTGTCAATGTTCAAGAGGAGTCAGGCTCCGTCAAATTTTGAAGCAGTGAGCTCTGCGTGCCTCTCGAGGTGTCAGAGGCATGTGAGGCATTCCGTCGAAAGGGAGTCGGGGGACCTAGGGCTTTCTCTAGGGACTCCACAGGTGGTGCAGACATCCCTTCAGCTTGTGAGATGGAAAGACTAGACTGTAATTCATCAAGCCACTGCAAGGAAACCCCGGCCTCCTTTCGAGTCAGGGCTTCTCGGTGTATATGCCCATTGAGGCAGCAATCTCAGGGTCCCTCCCTCATACCTATTGCTGAGAGAAGCCTCCTCTTGAGGGGCTTGTGGAAAGGTGGCCTACGTCTTGAGTCTAAGCCAGGGAATCAGCTCTCATCTCGAGGCAATTTGGGGTACACGGAGCAGTCCTCGAGTTGCTCTGCTGAACTTGGTACTTCCTCTAGACTTGGCCCGTTGTTCTCCGGGGAACCTTGGAGTTTGCCTAAAGGGAGTCAAGTCCTCAGGTCGTGTTTGATGGGGAACGGGGGGGGGATGGCTCTGGAGTCAATGCAGGGGAAGCGGGGGCCTCATCTCGAGTTGATTTGGGGCCCATGGAGCTCCTTCGCGATGCTGGGTGTGACCTCAGGGTCCCTCTCTACTTGTGACAGTGTTTTTGCGGACTGTCTCGACATCCATCAAGCAAGTCTGAGGCTCCTGAAATGTTTTCAGGTGGGCTCACGGAATTGCTCTGCATGCAGTGCAGGGGAATCGGGCCTCATCTCGCTTGGAGGGGAAGTCTCATGGTTTTTTCTCGAGTTGCGGCGGGGACCTGGGGTACATTCTCGACTTACGGCGGGGATGGCCCTTCAACCCTCGTGTTGGTTCAACGAAGTCAGGACTCCTGTCGAGTTACGAGGGACACCTCAGGAGTCTCTTCGAGGCTTGGCAGGGCAAAAGGAACGCTTCTCGAGGTGAGTCGGGAGACCCAGGGTCCCTTTCCAGTAGCCACAGGGATACTGGGATTCCTGTCAATGTTCAAGAGGAGTCAGGCTCCGTCAAATTTTGAAGCAGTGAGCTCTGCGTGCCTCTCGAGGTGTCAGAGGCATGTGAGGCATTCCGTCGAAAAGGAGTCGGGGACCTAGGGCTTTCTCTAGGGACTCCACAGGTGGTGCAGACATCCCTTCACCTTGTGAGATGAAAGACTAGACTGTATTCAAGCCACTGCAAGGAAAGCCGGCCTCCTTTCGAGTCAGGGCTTCTCGGTGTATATGCCCATTGAGGCAGCAATCTCAGGGTCCCTCCCTCATACCTATTGCTGAGAGAAGCCTCCTCTTGAGGGGCTTGTGGAAAGGTGGCCTACGTCTTGAGTCTAAGCCAGGGAATCAGCTCTCATCTCGAGGCAATTTGGGGTACACGGAGCAGTCCTCGAGTTGCTCTGCTGAACTTGGTACTCCTCTAGACTTGGCCCGTTGTTCTCGGGGAACCTCTGGAGTTGCCTAAAGGGAGTCAAGCCTCAGGTCGTGTTTGATGGGGAACGGGGGATGGCTCTGGAGTCAATGCAGGGGAAGCGGGCCTCATCTCGAGTTGATTTGGGGCCCATGGAGCTCCTTCGCGATGCTGGTGTGACCTCAGGGTCCCTCTCTACTTGTGACAGTGTTTTTGCGGACTGTCTCGACATCCATCAAGCAAGTCGAGGCTCCTGACATGTTTCAGGGGGCTCACGGAATTGCTCTGCATGCAGTGCAGGGGAATCGGGCCTCATCTCGCTTGGAGGGGGAAGTCTCATGGTTTTTCTCGAGTTGCGGCGGGGACCTGGGGTACATTCTCGACTTACGGCGGGGATGGCCCTTCAACCCTCGTGTTTTGGTTCAACGAAGTCAGGACTCCTGTCGAGTTACGAGGGACACCTCAGGAGTCTCTTCGAGGCTTGGCAGGGCAAAAGGGACGCTTCTCGAGGTGAGTCGGGAGACCCAGGGTCCCTTTTTCCAGTAGCCACAGGGATACTGGGATTCCTGTCAATGTTCAAGAGGAGTCAGGCTCCGTCAAATTTTGAAGCAGTGAGCTCTGCGTGCCTCTCGAGGTGTCAGAGGCATGTGAGGCATTCCGTCGAAAGGAGTCGGGGACCTAGGGCTTTCTCTAGGGACTCCACAGGTGGTGCAGACATCCCTTCACCTTGTGAGATGAAAGACTAGACTGTATTCAAGCCACTGCAAGGAAACCCGGCCTCCTTTCGAGTCAGGGCTTCTCGGTGTATATGCCCATTGAGGCAGCAATCTCAGGGTCCCTCCCTCATACCTATTGCTGAGAGAAGCCTCCTCTTGAGGGGCTTGTGGAAAGGTGGCCTACGTCTTGAGTCTAAGCCAGGGAATCAGCTCTCATCTCGAGGCAATTTGGGGTACACGGAGCAGTCCTCGAGTTGCTCTGCTGAACTTGGTACTCCTCTAGACTTGGCCCGTTGTTCTCGGGGAACCTCTGGAGTTGCCTAAAGGGAGTCAAGCCTCAGGTCGTGTTTGATGGGGAACGGGGGATGGCTCTGGAGTCAATGCAGGGGAAGCGGGCCTCATCTCGAGTTGATTTGGGGCCCATGGAGCTCCTTCGCGATGCTGGTGTGACCTCAGGGTCCCTCTCTACTTGTGACAGTGTTTTTGCGGACTGTCTCGACATCCATCAAGCAAGTCGAGGCTCCTGACATGTTTCAGGGGGCTCACGGAATTGCTCTGCATGCAGTGCAGGGGAATCGGTGGCCTCATCTCGCTTGGAGGGGGAAGTCTCATGGTTTTTCTCGAGTTGCGGCGGGGACCTGGGGTACATTCTCGACTTACGGCGGGGATGGCCCTTCAACTCTCTCGTGTTGGTTCAACGAAGTCAGGACTCCTGTCGAGTTACGAGGGACACCTCAGGAGTCTCTTCGAGGCTTGGCAGGGCAAAAGGGACGCTTCTCGAGGTGAGTCGGGAGACCCAGGGTCCCTTTCCAGTAGCCACAGGGATACTGGGATTCCTGTCAATGTTCAAGAGGAGTCAGGCTCCGTCAAATTTTGAAGCAGTGTGAGAGCTCTGCGTGCCCTCTCGAGGTGTCAGAGGCATGTGAGGCATTCCGTCGAAAGGAGTCGGGGACCTAGGGCTTTCTCTAGGGACTCCACAGGTGGTGCAGACATCCCTTCACCTTGTGAGATGAAAGACTAGACTGTATTCAAGCCACTGCAAGGAAACCCGGCCTCCTTTCGAGTCAGGGCTTCTCGGTGTATATGCCCATTGAGGCAGCAATCTCAGGGTCCCTCCCTCATACCTATTGCTGAGAGAAGCCTCCTCTTGAGGGGCTTGTGGAAAGGTGGCCTACGTCTTGAGTCTAAAGCCAGGGAATCAGCTCTCATCTCGAGGCAATTTGGGGTACACGGAGCAGTCCTCGAGTTGCTCTGCTGAACTTGGTACTCCTCTAGACTTGGCCCGTTGTTCTCTCGGGGAACCTCTGGAGTTGCCTAAAAGGGAGTCAAGCCTCAGGTCGTGTTTGATGGGGAACGGGGGATGGCTCTGGAGTCAATGCAGGGGAAGCGGGCCTCATCTCGAGTTGATTTGGGGCCCATGGAGCTCCTTCGCGATGCTGGTGTGACCTCAGGGTCCCTCTCTACTTGTGACAGTGTGTTTTTTGCGGACTGTCTCGACATCCATCAAGCAAGTCGAGGCTCCTGACATGTTTCAGGGGGCTCACGGAATTGCTCTGCATGCAGTGCAGGGGAATCGGGCCTCATCTCGCTTGGAGGGGGAAGTCTCATGGTTTTTCTCGAGTTGCGGCGGGGACCTGGGGTACATTCTCGACTTACGGCGGGGATGGCCCTTCTTCAACCCTCGTGTGTTTGTTCAACGAAGTCAGGACTCCTGTCGAGTTACGAGGGACACCTCAGGAGTCTCTTCGAGGCTTGGCAGGGCAAAAGGGACGCTTCTCGAGGTGAGTCGGGAGACCCAGGGTCCCTTTTCCAGTAGCCACAGGGATACTGGGATTCCTGTCAATGTTCAAGAGGAGTCAGGGCTCCGTCAAATTTTGAAGCAGTGAGCTCTGCGTGCCTCTCGGGGTGTCAGAGGCATGTGAGGCATTCCGTCGAAAGGAGTCGGGGACCTAGGGCTTTCTCTAGGGACTCCACAGGTGGTGCAGACATCCCTTCACCTTGTGAGATGAAAGACTAGACTGTATTCAAGCCACTGCAAGGAAAACCCGGCCTCCTTTCGAGTCAGGGCTTCTCGGTGTATATGCCCATTGAGGCAGCAATCTCAGGGTCCCTCCCTCATACCTATTGCTGAGAGAAGCCTCCTCTTGAGGGGCTTGTGGAAAGGTGGCCTACGTCTTGAGTCTAAGCCAGGGAATCAGCTCTCATCTCGAGGCAATTTGGGGTACACGGAGCAGTCCTCGAGTTGCTCTGCTGAACTTGGTACTCCTCTAGACTTGGCCCGTTGTTCTCGGGGAACCTCTGGAGTTGCCTAAAGGGAGTCAAGCCTCAGGTCGTGTTTGATGGGGAACGGGGATGGCTCTGGAGTCAATGCAGGGGAAGCGGGCCTCATCTCGAGTTGATTTGGGGCCCATGGAGCTCCTTCGCGATGCTGGTGTGACCTCAGGGTCCCTCTCTACTTGTGACAGTGTTTTTTGCGGACTGTCTCGACATCCATCAAGCAAGTCGAGGCTCCTGACATGTTTCAGGGGGCTCACGGAATTGCTCTGCATGCAGTGCAGGGGAATCGGGCCTCATCTCGCTTGGAGGGGGAAGTCTCATGGTTTTTCTCGAGTTGCGGCGGGGACCTGGGGTACATTCTCGACTTACGGCGGGGATGGCCCTTCAACCCTCGTGTTTGTTCAACGAAGTCAGGACTCCTGTCGAGTTACGAGGGACACCTCAGGAGTCTCTTCGAGGCTTGGCAGGGCAAAAGGGAACGCTTCTCGAGGTGAGTCGGGAGACCCAGGGTCCCTTTCCAGTAGCCACAGGGATACTGGGATTCCTGTCAATGTTCAAGAGGAGTCAGGCTCCGTCAAATTTTGAAGCAGTGAGCTCTGCGTGCCTCTCGAGGTGTCAGAGCATGTGAGGCATTCCGTCGAAAGGAGTCGGGGGGACCTAGGGCTTTCTCTAGGGACTCCACAGGTGGTGCAGACATCCCTTCAGCTTGTGAGATGAAAGACTAGACTGTATTCAAGCCACTGCAAGGAAACCCGGCCTCCTTTCGAGTCAGGGCTTCTCGGTGTATATGCCCATTGAGGCAGCAATCTCAGGGTCCCTCCCTCATACCTATTGCTGAGAGAAGCCTCCTCTTGAGGGGCTTGTGGAAAGGTGGCCTACGTCTTGAGTCTAAGCCAGGGAATCAGCTCTCATCTCGAGGCAATTTGGGGTACACGGAGCAGTCCTCGAGTTGCTCTGCTGAACTTGGTACTCCTCTAGACTTGGCCCGTTGTTCTCTGGGGAACCTCTGGAGTTGCCTAAAGGGAGTCAAGCCTCAGGTCGTGTTTGATGGGGAACTGGGGATGGCTCTGGAGTCAATGCAGGGGAAGCGGGCCTCATCTCGAGTTGATTTGGGGCCCATGGAGCTCCTTCGCGATGCTGGTGTGACCTCAGGGTCCCTCTCTACTTGTGACAGTGTTTTTGCGGACTGTCTCGACATCCATCAAGCAAGTCGAGGCTCCTGACATGTTTCAGGGGGCTCACGGAATTGCTCTGCATGCAGTGCAGGGGAATCGGGCCTCATCTCGCTTGGAGGGGGAAGTCTCATGGTTTTTCTCGAGTTGCGGCGGGGGACCTGGGGTACATTCTCGACTTTACGGCGGGGATGGCCCTTCAACCCTCGTGTTTGGTTCAACGAAGTCAGGACTCCTGTCGAGTTACGAGGGACACCTCAGGAGTCTCTTCGAGGCTTGGCAGGGCAAAAGGGACGCTTCTCGAGGTGAGTCGGGAGACCCAGGGTCCCTTTCCAGTAGCCACAGGGATACTGGGATTCCTGTCAATGTTCAAGAGGAGTCAGGCTCCGTCAAATTTTGAAGCAGTGAGCTCTGCGTGCCTCTCGAGGTGTCAGAGGCATGTGAGGCATTCCGTCGAAAGGAGTCGGGGACCTAGGGCTTTCTCTAGGGACTCCACAGGTGGTGCAGACATCCCTTCAGCTTGTGAGATGAAAGACTAGACTGTATTCAAGCCACTGCAAGGAAACCCGGCCTCCTTTCGAGTCAGGGCTTCTCGGTGTATATGCCCATTGAGGCAGCAATCTCAGGGTCCCTCCCTCATACCTATTGCTGAGAGAAGCCTCCTCTTGAGGGGCTTGTGGAAAGGTGGCCTACGTCTTGAGTCTAAGCCAGGGAATCAGCTCTCATCTCGAGGCAATTTGGGGTACACGGAGCAGTCCTCGAGTTGCTCTGCTGAACTTGGTACTCCTCTAGACTTGGCCCGTTGTTCTCGGGGAACCTCTGGAGCTGCCTAAAGGGAGTCAAGCCTCAGGTCGTGTTTTGATGGGGAACGGGGGATGGCTCTGGAGTCAATGCAGGGGAAGCGGGCCTCATCTCGAGTTGATTTGGGGCCCATGGAGCTCCTTCGCGATGCTGGTGTGACCTCAGGGTCCCTCTCTACTTGTGACAGTGTTTTTGCGGACTGTCTCGACATCCATCAAGCAAGTCGAGGCTCCTGACATGTTTTCAGGGGGCTCACGGAATTGCTCTGCATGCAGTGCAGGGGAATCGGTGCCTCATCTCGCTTGGAGGGGGAAGTTCTCATGGTTTTTTCTCGAGTTGCGGCGGGGACCTGGGGTACATTCTCGACTTACGGCGGGGATGGCCCTTCAACCCTCGTGTTTGTTCAACGAAGTCAGGACTCCTGTCGAGTTACGAGGGACACCTCAGGAGTCTCTTCGAGGCTTGGCAGGGCAAAAAAGGAACGCTTCTCGAGTGAGTCGGGAAATCCCAGGGTCCCTTTCCAGTAGCCACAGGGATACTGGGATTCCTGTCAATGTTCAAGAGGAGTCAGGCTCCGTCAAATTTTGAAGCAGTGAGCTCTGCGTGCCTCTCGAGGTGTCAGAGCATGTGAGGCATTCCGTCGAAAAGAGTCGGGGACCTAGGCTTTCTCTAGGGACTCCACAGGTGGTGCAGACATCCCTTCACCTTGTGTGGATGAAAGACTAGACTGTATTCAAGCCACTGCAAGGAAAGCCGGCCTCCTTTCGAGTCAGGGCTTCTCGGTGTATATGCCCATTGAGGCAGCAATCTCAGGGTCCCTCCCTCATACCTATTGCTGAGAGAAGCCTCCTCTTGAGGGGCTTGTGGAAAGGTGGCCTACGTCTTTGAGTCTAAGCCAGGGAATCAGCTCTCATCTCGAGGCAATTTGGGGTACACGGAGCAGTCCTCGAGTTGCTCTGCTGAACTTGGTACTCCTCTAGACTTGGCCCGTTGTTTGTTCTCGGGGAACCTCTGGAGTTGCCTAAAGGGAGTCAAGCCTCAGGTCGTGTTTGATGGGGAACTGGGGATGGCTCTGGAGTCAATGCATGGGGAAGCGGGCCTCATCTCGAGTTGATTTGGGGCCCATGGAGCTCCTTCGCGATGCTGGTGTGACCTCAGGTCCCTCTCTACTTGTGACAGTGTTTTTGCGGACTGTCTCGACACATCCATCAAGCAAGTCGAGGCTCCTGACATGTTTCAGGGGCTCACGGAATTGCTCTGCATGCAGTGCATGGTCGGGGGGTGGGGAATCGGGGGCCTCATCTCGCTTGGAGGGGAAGTCCTCATGGTTTTTCTCGAGTTGCTGGCGGGGACCTGGGTACATTCTCGACTTTACGGCGGGGATGGCCCTTCAACCCTCGTGTTGGTTCAACGAAGTCAGGACTCCTGTCGAGTTACGAGGACACCTTCAGGAGTCTCTTCGAGGCTTGGCAGGGCAAAAGAAACGCTTCTCGAGGTGAGTCGGGAGACCCAGGGTCCCTTTCCAGTAGCCACAGGGATACTGGGATTCCTGTCAATGTTCAAGAGGAGTCAGGCTCCGTCAAATTTTTGAAGCAGTGAGCTCTGCGTGCCTCTCGAGGTGTCAGAGGCATGTGACAGGCATTCCGTCGAAAGGAGTCGGGGACCTAGGGCTTTCTCTAGGGACTCCACAGGTGGTGCAGACATCCCTTCAGCTTGTGAGATGAAAGACTAGACTGTATTCAAGCCACTGCAAGAAACCCGGCCCTCCTTTCGAGTCAGGGCTTCTCGGTGTATAATGCCCATTGAGGCAGCAATCTCAGGGTCCCTCCCTCATACCTATTGCTGAGGAGGAGAAGCCTCCTCTTGAGGGGCTTGTGGAAAGTGTGGCCTACGTCCTTGAGTCTAAGCCAGGGAATCAGCTCTCATCTATGATTCTCGAGGCAATTTGGGGTAACACGGAGCAGTCCTCGAGTTGCTCTGCTGAACTTGGTACTCCTCTAGACTTGGCCCGTTGTCTCTCGGGGAACCTCTGGAGTTGCCTAAAGGGAGTCAAGCCTCAGGTCGTGTTTGATGGGGAACGGGGGATGGCTCTGGAGTCAATGCAGGGAAGCGGAAAGCGGGCCTCATCTCGAGTTGATTTGGGGCCCATGGAGCTCTCTTCGCGATGCTGGTGTGACCTCAGGGTCCCTCTCTACTTGTGACAGTGTTTTTGCGGACTGTGACCCCCTCTCGACATCCATCCTCAAAGCAAGTCGAGCGGCTCCTGACATGTTTTCAGGGGGCTCACGGAATTGCTCTGCATGCAGTGCAGGGGAATCGGGCCTCATCTCGCTTGGAGGGGGAAGTCTCATGGTTTTTCTCGAGTTGCGGCGGGGGACCTGGGGTACATTACTCGACTTACGGCGGGGATGCCCTTCAAAACCCCTCGTGTTGGTTCAACGAAGTCAGGACTCCTGTCGAGTTACGAGGGACACCTCAGGAGTCTCTTCGAGGCTTGGCAGGCAAAAGGAACGCTATCTCGAGGTGAGTCGGGAGACCCAGGGTCCCTTTCCAGTAGCCACAGGGATACTGGGATTCCTGTCAATGTTCAAGAGGAGTCAGGCTCCGTCAAATTTTGAAGCAGTGAGCTCTGCGTGCCTCTCGAGGGTGTCAGAGGCATGTGAGGCATTCCGTCGAGAAAGGAGTTCGGGGACCTAGGGGGCTTTCTCTATGGGGGACTCCACAGGTGGTGCAGACATCCCTTCAGCCTTGTGAGATGAAAGACTAGACTGTATTCAAGCCACTGCAAGGAAAGCCGGCCTCCTTTCGAGTCAGGGAACTTCTCGGTGTATATGCCCATTGAGGCAGCAATCTCAGGTCCCCTCCCTCATAAGACCTATTGCTGAGAGAAGCCTCCTCTTGAGGGGCTTGTGGAAAGGTGGCCTACTGTCTTGAGTCTAAGCCAGGGAATCAGCTCTCATCTCGAGGCAATTTGGGTACACGGAGCAGTCCTCGAGTTGCTCTGCTGAACTTGGTACTTTTCCTCTAGACCTTGGCCCGTGTGTTCCCCTCGTGGGAACCTCTGGAGTTGCCCCTAAAGGGAGTCAAGCCTTCAGGTCGTGTTTGATGGGGAACGGGGGATGGGCTCTGGAGTCAATGCAGGGGAAGCGTGTGGTGAATTTGGGGCCTCATCTCGAGTTGATTTGGGGCCCATGGAGCTCCTTCGCGATGCTGGTGTGACCTCAGGTCCCCTCTCTACTTGTGACAGTGATTTTTTGGCGGACTGTCTCGACATCCATCAAGCAAGTCGAGGCTCCCTGACATGTTTCAGGGGGCTCACAGGAATTGCTCTGCATGCAGTGCAGGGGAATCGGGCCTCATCATCTCGCTTGGAGGGGGAAGTCTCAATGGTTTTTCTCGAGTTGCTGGGCGTGGGACCTGGGGTACATTCTCGACTTAACGGCGGGGATGGCCCTTCAACCCTCGTGTTTGTTCAAAACGAAGTCAGGACTCCTGTCGAGTTTTTACGAGGGACACCTCAGGAGTAGTTCCTTCTTCGAGGCTTGGCAGGGCAAAAGAGACGCTTCTCGAGGTGAGTCGGGAGAACCCAGGGGTCCCTTTCCAGTAGCCACAGGATACTGCGGGATTCCTGGTCAATGTTCAAAGAGGAGTCAGGCTCCGATCAAATTTTTGAAGCAGGTGAGCTCTGCGTGCCTCTCTGAGGTGTCAGAGGTCATGGTGAGGCATTCCGTCGAAAGGAGTCGGGACCTAGGGCTTTCTCTAGGGACTCCACAGGTGGTGCAGACATCCCTCATCACCGTTGTCGAGATGAAAGTACTAGACTGTATTCAAGCCACTGCAAGGAAACCCGGACGGCCTCACTCCTTCGAGTCCAGGGCTTCTCGGTGTATATGCCCATTGAGGCCAGCAAATCTCAGGTCCCTCCCTCATACCTATTGCTAGAGAAGCCTCCTCATTGAGGGGCTTGTGGAAAGGTGGCCTACGATCTTGAGTCTAAGCCATGTATCAGTCAGCTCCTCATCTCGAGGCAATTTGGGGTACACGGAGCAGTCCTCGAGTTGCTCTGCTGAAGCTTGGTACTTTTTTGCCTCTAGACTGGCCCGTTGTTCTCAGGGGAACCTCTGGAGTTGCCTAAAGGGAGTCAAGCCTCAGGTCGTGTTTGATGGGGAACGTAGGGGATGGCTCTGGAGTCAATGCAGGGGAAGCGGGCCCTCATCTCGCGAGTTGATTGGGGCCCATGGAGCTCCTTCGCGATGCTGGTGTACATCACGGGTCCCTCTCTACCTTGTCGACAACAGTTGTTTTTGCGGACTGTCTCGACAACATTCGACATCCATCAAGCAAGTCTGAGGCTCCTGACATGTTTCAGGGGCTCAAAACGGAATTGCTCGCATGCAGTGCAGGGAATCTGTGTTTAGGGCCCTCATCTCGCTTGGAGGGGGAAGTCTCATGGTTTTTCTCGAGTTGCGGCGGGACCTATGGGTTACATTCTCGACTTACGGCGGGGATGGCCCTTCAACCCTCGTGTTGGGTTTCAACGAAGTCAGGACTCCTGTCGAGTTACGAGGGACACCTCAGGAGTCTCTTCGAGGCTTTGGCAGGGCAAAAGGAACAAAATTGACCACCCTTCTTCTCGAGGTGAGTCGGGAGACCCAGGGTCCCTTTCCAGTTAGCCACAGGGATACTGGGATTCCTGTCAATGTTCAAGAGGAGTCAGGCTCCGTCAAATTTTGAAGCAGTGAGGCTCTAGCGTGCCTCTCGAGGTGTCAGAGGCATGTGAGTGCATTCCGTCGAAAGAGTCGGGGACCTAGGGCTTTCTCTAAAATGATTGTGAGGGACTCCACAGGTGGTGCAGCCATCCCTTCACCCTTGTGAGATGAAAGACTAGACTGTAGTTATCAAGGCCACTGCAAGGAAACTCCTGGCCTCCTTTCGCCGTCAGGGCTTCTCAGTGTATATGCCCATTGAGGCAGCAAATCTCAGGGTCCCATTCCCCTCATTGACCTATTTGCTAGAGAGAAGCCTCCTCTTGAGGGCTTGTGGAAAGGTGGCCTACTCTTCACACTGAGCTCTAAGCACGGGAAATCAGCTCTCATCTCGAGGCAACTAGTATGGTGGTACACGGAGCAGTTACCTCGAGTTGCTCTGCTGAACTTGGTACTCCTCTAGACTTGGCGCCCGTTGAATTTCGTGTGAACGAAAACGAGGAACCTCTGGAGTTTGCCTAAAGGGAGTCAAGCCTCAGGTCGTTGTTTGATGGCCGGAACGGGGATGGCTCTGGAGTCAATGCATCGGGGAAGACGGGCCACATCTCGAGTTGATTTGGGCCCATGAGCTCCTTCGCAATGCTGGTGTGACCTCAGGGTCCCTCTTCATATTTGTGACAGTGGTTTTTTGCGGACTGTTCCTCGACATCCATCAGCAAGTCGAGGCTCCTGACATGTTTCAGGGGGCTCAGCCAATGGAATTGCTCTGCCATCTGCATGCAGTGCATGGGGAATCGGGCCTCATCTCGCTTGGAGGGGGAAGTCTCAGTGGTTTTTTCTCGAGTTTGCGGCGGCGGACCTGGGGTACATTCTCGACTTACGGCGGGGATGGCCCTTCAAACCCTCGTGTTTGTTCAAAACGAAGTCAGGACCCTGTCGAGTTACGAGGGACACTCTCAGGAGTCCTCTTCGAGGCATTTTTTTTGGTGCAGGCAAAAGAACGCTTCTCCGAGGTGAGTCGGGAGACCCAGGGACCCTTTCCAGTAGGCCGACACGGGATACGTGGATTTCTGTCAAAGTCACAAAGCAGAGGAGTCAGGCTCCGTCAAACTGTTTGAAGCAGTCTGAGCTCCTGCGGAGCTTACTCGATGAGTCAGACGGCCATGTGAGGCCATTTCTCGTCGGAAAAAAAAGGGAGGTTCGGGGACCTGGGCTTTCTCTAGGGACTTCCGCAATGTGTGAGTGCAGTTTTTAACATCCCTTCACCATTGTTAGATTGAAAGATCTTGTACTTTAATCAAGACCCCTGCAGGGGAACACCGTGGCCAAGAAACCTTCCTTTCGAGCAAGGTGATTAGCTCCTTGGTGGCTGTAAGATAAGCCAATTGTTGGGGGGGGGGGGAAGCATCAATCTCTACGGGTACCGGCTCCCATCATGACCTTATTGCTGATATAAGCCTCCTCTTGAGACGGGCTTTGTGCTACAGGAGCTGCCTATGACTTGAGTCTAATTAGCGCGCTCAGGGAAACAGCTCTCGAGTTCTCGAGGCTATTGAGAGGGATGTACAACCGGAGCAGTCTAGTTCCTCATAAATCGCTCGAGTGATTTCTGCTGTCTGTCTGAACACATCGGTACTCATGTCTAGACTCTGACCCGTTGATCTTACTCCGTCTCTTATCATTATTTCCACGTTTCTACGGGGTTACTTCCGGTATACCTACTGGAGTTGCCTTAATAATGGTAGTCACAAGCCTCAGGAACGTGTTTACATTGATAAAGGGATGAGAAACGTGATGGATGGCTTCATGGAGTACAATATCAGGGGAAGCTGGGCCTCATATCGAGTTGATTTGGGTTGGGGGCCAATTTAGATTGAGCTTCTTCCGCAATGCTTACTTAGTGACCATCAGGGTCCCCTACTTTACTTGTGACAGAGTTTATTATCGGACTGTCCTCGACAATCACCATTCAAGCATGTAGAGGCATCGCCTGACAATGTTTCAGAGGGCCTTCCACGGAGTTGCTGCTGACAAATCTTGCAGATGCAGGGGAATGCGGAGGAAGCCTCATCTCGCTTGGAGGGTGAAGTCTCATTGTTTTACTCGAGTTGCGGCGGGGACCTGGGTTACATTCTCAGACTTACGGCGGGATGGCCTTCAAACCCGTGTTTGTTCAACGAAGTCAGCAGTCCTGTCGAGTACGAGGGACACCTCAGTAGTCCTCGAGGGCTTGCAGGGCAAAAGGACGCTTCTCGAGTGAGTGGGGAGACCCAGGGTCCCCTTTCCTGTATCCCCAGGGATACTGGGATTCCTGTCAATGTTCAAGAGTAGTCAGGCTCCGTCCAATTTTGAAGCAGTGAGCTCTGCGTGCCTCTCGGGTGTCAGAGGCATGTGCATGCATTCCGATTCCGACGAAAGGAGTCGGGGACCTAGGGCTTTCACTAGGGACTCCACAGGTGTTGCAGACATTCCCTTCAGACCTTGTGAGATGAAAGACTAGACTGTATTCAAGCCACTGCAAGGAAACCCGGCCTCCTTTCGAGTCAGGGCTTCTCGGTGTATATGCCCATTGAGGCAGCAATCTCAGGGTCCCTCCCTCATACCTATTGCTGAGAGAAGCCTCCTCTTGAGGGGCTTGTGGAAAGGTGGCCTACGTCTTGAGTCTAAGCCAGGGAATCAGCTCTCATCTCGAGGCAATTTGGGGTACACGGAGCAGTCCTCGAGTTGCTCTGCTGAACTTGGTACTCCTCTAGACTTGGCCCGTTGTTCTCGGGGAACCTCTGGAGTTGCCTAAAGGGAGTCAAGCCTCAGGTCGTGTTTGATGGGGAACGGGGGATGGCTCTGGAGTCAATGCAGGGGAAGCGGGCCTCATCTCGAGTTGATTTGGGGCCCATGGAGCTCCTTCGCGATGCTGGTGTGACCTCAGGGTCCCTCTCTACTTGTGACAGTGTTTTTGCGGACTGTCTCGACATCCATCAAGCAAGTCGAGGCTCCTGACATGTTTCAGGGGGCTCACGGAATTGCTCTGCATGCAGTGCAGGGGAATCGGGCCTCATCTCGCTTGGAGGGGGAAGTCTCATGGTTTTTCTCGAGTTGCGGCGGGGACCTGGGGTACATTCTCGACTTACGGCGGGGATGGCCCTTCAACCCTCGTGTTTGTTCAACGAAGTCAGGACTCCTGTCGAGTTACGAGGGACACCTCAGGAGTCTCTTCGAGGCTTGGCAGGGCAAAAGGGACGCTTCTCGAGGTGAGTCGGGAGACCCAGGGTCCCTTTCCAGTAGCCACAGGGATACTGGGATTCCTGTCAATGTTCAAGAGGAGTCAGGCTCCGTCAAATTTTGAAGCAGTGAGCTCTGCGTGCCTCTCGAGGTGTCAGAGGCATGTGAGGCATTCCGTCGAAAGGAGTCGGGGACCTAGGGCTTTCTCTAGGGACTCCACAGGTGGTGCAGACATCCCTTCACCTTGTGAGATGAAAGACTAGACTGTATTCAGCCACTGCAAAAACCTGGCTTACTTTCGATCAGGCTTCTCGGTGTATATGCCCATTGAGTCAGAATCTCATGGTCCCTCCCATACCTATTGCTGAGAGAAGCCTCCCCCTCTTGAGGCTTGTGAAAGGTGCCTACGTCTTGAGTCTTAAGCCAGTGGGAGATCAGTTCTACATCTCGAGGCAATTTGGTGGTTTCACGGCAAGCTATGTCCTCGAGTTGGCTCTGCTGAACTTGGTACTCCTCTAGACTTGGCCGTTGTTCCTCCGGGAACCTCTGGAGTTGCCTAAAAGGGATGAGTCAAGCCTCTCATGTTCGTAGTTATTGTATAGGGGAAGAGGTGGTCGGTGGCTCTGGAGCAATGCAGGGGAAGCGTTGGCTTCCATCTTGAGTTGATTGTTGGGGTCCCTATGGGTGGCTCCATCCGCAATGCTGGGTTGTGACCCTCAGGGGTCCCATCTCTACTTGTGACGCCCCGTGCTTTTTGAGGACTCAGTCGTCGGGACATCCATCCTAAGTAAGTTGAGGATACAGATCATGTTTCAGGGGTGGCTCACGCGAGTTGGCTTCTTGCTTGCAGTGGCAGGGGGAATTCGGGCCTTCGCAATCACGCTTGGAAGGAGATAGAATAGTCTACTTTCCATTGTTTTTTGTCGAGTTGCTGTCGGGGACCTGGGGGTAACATTCTCGACTTAACCGGCGGTGGATGGCCCTTCCAACCCCCTACCGTGTTTGGTTCAACGAAGTCTAGGAGTCCTGTCGAGTTACGAGGGAAACAATTCAGGAGTGCTCTTCGAGGCTTGGCAGGGCGTGATCAAAGCGGACGCGTTTCCTCGGAGGTTGAGTCGGGAGACCACAGGATCCCTTTCCAGTAGCCCACAGGGATACTGGGCTTCCTGTTAATGTTCAAGAGTGAGTTCACGGCGCTTCCAGTCAGAATTTATGAATAACAGTGTGCGTCTGCGTCTCCATCTCGGGGTGTCAGTATGTATGTGAGGCATATCAGTCGAAAAGGAGTCGGGGCCTCTAGGGGCTTTCTCTAGGGACTCAACAGGTAGGTGAGGACTATCCCCTTTACCTTGGTGAGATGAGTAAGGACTAGACTGTATTCAAGCACTTGCAAAGGGAAACCCGGTCCTACCTTTCGTAGGTCACATGCTTCTCTCGGTTGTATATGACATTGAAGGCAGCGCAATCTCAGGGTCCCTACTCACTCATCCTATTGCTGAGAGCCGCCTCCTCTTCGAGAGGGCTCTGTGGAAATACGGCTGGCTAGTATTGAGTCTAAAGCCGAGGAGTCAGCTGTCTCATTCTCGAATGCTCATATATTGGGGTACAAGGAGCAGTCATTAGGAAATGGTCTGTTGAAATTGGTAGCCCCTCTCTCTATGACTCGGCCCGTTTGTTCTCGGGGAGACGCCTTGGAGTTGCTTAAGGGACGTCCAGCATCACGGTCGTGTTGATGGGGAAAGGGGGATGGCTCTGGAGTCAATTCAGGGGAAGCGTGGCCTGCGTCTCGAGTATGATTTGGGGCCCATGGAGATCCTTCGCGCGATGCATGGTGTGACCTTCAGGGTCCGTTCTCTAGCGTCTGTGACAGTGTTTTTGCGGACTGTCATCGGACATCCATTCATTGCAGTCCGATGGCTCTTCTAACCTGACATGTTTCAGGGGGCTCACGGAATTGTCTCTGCATGCAGTGCAGGGGAATCGGTTCCTTCATCTCGCTTTGGATGGGGAAGTCTCATGATTTTTTTCTGCGAGTTGCGGACCGGGGACCTTGGGGTACTTTTCGACTTACCGAGCGGGGATTGGCCCTTGAACCCTCGGTGTTGTGTTCAAACGACAGTCAGGACTCCTGTCGAGTTACGAGGGGGACACGCCTCAGGAGTCTCTTCGATGGCTTGGTTCAGGGCTCAAAAAGGAACGCTTCTCGAGGTGAGTCGGGTTGACCCAGGGTCGCTTTCCAGTAGGCACAGGGATACTCGAGGGATTCCTAGTCATATGTTCAAGAGGAAGCTCAGGCTCTCGTCATCAAATTTTGAACGCATGTGAGCTCTGCGTGCCTCTCGAGGTGTCAGAGGCATGTGAGGCATTCCGTCGAAAGGAGTCGCGGGACTAGGGCTTTCTCTTTAGGGACTCACAGCGTGGTGCAGGTCGTGCGACATACCTTCCAAGCTTGTGAGATGAAAGACTAGACATGTATTCAAGCCAATGAAGGAAAGCCGGCCTCCTTTCCGAGTCAGGGATTCTCTCGGTGTATATGCCGCCATTGAGGCAGGCAATCTCAGGGTCCCTTCCCTCCGATAACTATTGCAGATGTAGAGCAGCCTCCTCTTGAGAGGGCTTGTGGAAAAGGTGGACCTACGTCTTGAGTCCTAAAGCCAGGGAAGTCAGCTTCATCTCGTCTGAGGTCAGATTTGGGGTACACGGAGCTAGTCCTCGAGTGTTGCTCTGCTCTAACTTGGTACTCCGTATAGAATCGGATTCCCGTTGTTGCTCCGGGAACCTCTTGGACCTTTTGCCTAAAGGGGAGTCAAAGCCATCACGGTAGTGTTGGATGGGGACACAGGGGATAGCTCTGGAGTCAATGCAGGGGAAGCGGGCTCACTCTTCGAGTTGATTTGGGGCCCATGGAGATCCTTCGCACGGATGTGTGTGACCGTCAGGGTCCACCTCTTCTACTTTGTGACAGTGTTTTTGGGACTCGCTGTGTCTCGACATCTACGATCAGCAAGATCGAGGCTACCTGACATGTTTCGGGGGGGGCTCCACGGAATTGACTCTGCATGCAGTGCAGGGGAATCGGGCTTCATTCTGCTTGGAGGGGGAAGACTCTATGGTTTTTCTGTCGGTTGCCGGCGGGGACCTTGGGTACACTTCGTGTCGACTTATGGCGTCGGGGATGGCCCTTCAACCCTCGTGTTGGGTTCAAACGAAGTCAGGACTCCTGTCGCGAGGTTACGAGGGACCACCTCGGATGTTCCTCTTCGAGGCTTTAGCAGGCAAAAAGGAATCGGCTTCTAGAGGTGAGTCGGGGAGATGCCAGGGTCCCTTGTCCAGTAGCGACGTCAGGGGATACTGGGATTCCTGTCGTGTACAAGTTGTCAAGAGGAGTCAGGCTCCGTGCAAATTTTTTGAAGCAGTGGAGCTCTGAGTGCCTTCGATGGTGTTCAGAGGCTATGTGAGGCACATTCCGTCAGAAAGGAGTCGGGGACCTAGGGCTTTCTCTAGGGACCTCACAAGGTGGTGCAGACATCCCTTCACTCTTGTGAGATGTGAAGCGGATAGAGTGTATTCAAGCCACTGCAAGCTGAATGGCCGGCTCCTTTGCGAGTCAGGGCCTGTTCTCGGTGTGTTATATGCGCCATTGAGGCGTAGCTCAATGCTGTCCGGGTCCTCCTACTCATACCTTATTGCTGAAGCAGAAGATTCTCCGATCTTAAGGGGCTCTGTGGATAGGTGGCGCTTACGTCTTGAGTCTAAGCCAGGGAGTCAGCTTCTTCAATCTCGAGGCAATTTGGGTGTACACGGAGCAGTCCTCGAGTTGCTCTGTCGTGAACGTTGGTACTTCCTCTAGACTCGGCATCCGTTGTTCTCCGGGGAATCTCTGGAGTTGTGCTTAAAGGGAGTCAAGCTCAGGTCGTGTTTGATGGGGAACTGGGGATGGCTACACTGGAGTCAATGCAGGGGAAGACGGGCCCTCATCTGCGAGTTGATTTGGGGCCCATGGAGCTCCTTTCGCGCGATGCTGGTGTTAGACGCTCAGGGTCTCCTCTCTACTTGTGACAGTGTTTTTGCGGATGTTTCGAATCCGCATCAGCAAGTCGAGGCTCCCTGAAATTGTTCTCAGGGGGTCTCACGGAATTGCTTGCATGCAGTGCCTGGGGGAAGATCGGGCGCTCATCTACACTTGGATGGGGAAGTCTGATTTGTTTTCTTGAGTTGCGGCGCGGGGACGCTGGGGTAATCATTCTCGATCTTTACGGCGAGGATGGCTCCTTCAACTCTCGTTTTGTTTGTTCAACGATATGTCAGGAGTCCTGTTCGAGTTACGAGGGCAACACTCAGGAGTCTCTTCGAGGCGAGGATTGGCAGGGGCAAAAACGGGACGATTCTCGAGGTGCGGTGGGAGACCCCAGGTCCCTTTCCCAGTAGCCACAGGGATTACTGGGATTCCTGTCAATGTTCCAAGAGGGGAGTCAGGCTCCGTCAAAAAATTTTGAAGCAGTGAGCTCTTTGCGTGCCTCTCGGAGTGTGTGTCAAGGGGTGGTCACGAGGCCCAAGTTTGGTATGAGGCATTCCGTCGCATTAAAAACAAGGAGGTCGTCGGGAGTCGGTGACCTAGGGCTTTCTCTAGGGACCTCCCCACAGGTGGTTGCCATGCAGGGACCATCCCTTTCAGCTTTGTGAGATGGGAAAGACTAGAGCTGTATTGAAGCCATCTGCAAGGAAAAAACCCGTCCTACTTTCGAGTCCAGGGCTTCTTGGTGTATATGCCATTGAGGCAGCAATCTCAGGGTCCCTTTCCTACCTATTGCTGAGAGAAGCCTCCTCCTTTGAGGGGCTTGTGGAAAGGTTGGCCTACGTTCTTGAGTCTAAGCCAGGAATTAAAGCTTCTCATCTCGAGGCAATTTGGGGTACACGGAGCAGTCCTCGTTTTTTTTTTTGCTCTGCTGAACTTGGTACTCCTCTAGACTTGGGGCCGTTGTTCTTTCCGGGAACCTCTGGAGTTGCCTAAAGGGAGTCAAGCCTCAGGTCGTGTTTGATGGGGAACTGGGATGGCTCTGGAGTCAATAGCAGGGGAAGCGGGGGGGCCTCATTCTCGAGTTGATTTGGGGCCCATGTGAGCTCCTTCGCGATGCTGGTGTGACCTCAGGGTCCCTCTCTACTTGTGACAGTGTTTTTGCGGACTGTCTCGGGGGGGACATACCCATCAAGCAGAAGTCGAGGCTCCTGACATGTTTCAGGGGGCTCCACGGAATTGCTCTGCATGCAGTGCAGGGGAATCGGGGCCTCATCTCGCTTGGAGGGGGAAGTCTCATGGTTTTTTTCTCGAGTTGCGGCGTGGGGGGGACCTGGGGTACATTCTCGACTTACGGCGGGGATGGCCCTTCAACCCTCGTGTTGTTCAACGAAGTCAGGACTCCTGTCGAGTTACGAGGGACACCTCAGGAGTCTCTTCGAGGCTTGGCAGGGCAAAACAAGGACGCTTCTCGAGGTGAGTCGGAGACCCAGGGTCCCTTTCCAGTAGCCCAGGGATACTGGGATTCCTGTCAATGTTCAAGAGGAGTCAGGCTCCGTCAAATTTTTGAAGCAGTGAGCTCTGCGTGCCTCTCGAGGTGTCAGAGGCATGTGAGGCATTCCGTCGAAAGGAGTCGGGGACCTAGGGCTTTCTCTAGGGACTCACAGGTGGTGCAGACATCCCCTTCAGCTTGTGAGAAAAGACTAGACTGTATTCAAGCCACTGCAAGGAAAGCCGGCCTCCTTTCGAGTCAGGGCTTCTCGGTGTATATGCCCATTGAGGCAGCAATCTCAGGGTCCCTCCCTCATACCTATTGCTGAGAGAAGCCTCCTCTTGAGGGGCTTGTGGAAAGGTGGCCTACGTCTTGAGTCTAAGCAGGGAATCAGCTCTCATCTCGAGGCAATTTGGGGGTACACGGAGCAGTCCTCGAGTTGCTCTGCTGAACTTGTACTCCTCTAGACTTGGCCCGTTGTTCTCGGGGAACCTCTGGAGTTGCCTAAAGGGAGTCAAGCCTCAGGTCGTGTTTGATGGGGAACGGGGGATGGCTCTGGAGTCAATGCAGGGGAAAGCGGGCCTCATCTCGAGTTGATTTGGGGCCCATGGAGCTCCTTCGCGATGCTGGTGTGACCTCAGGGTCCCTCTCTACTTGTGACAGTGTTTTTGCGGACTGTCTCGACATCCATCAAGCAAGTCGAGGCTCCTGGACATGTTTCAGGGGGCTCACGGAATTGCTCTGCATGCAGTGCAGGGGAATCGGGCCTCATCTCGCTTGGAGGGGGAAGTCTCATGGTTTTTCTCGAGTTGCGGCGGGGACCTGGGGTACATTCTCGACTTACGGCGGGGATGGCCCTTCAACCCTCGTGTTTGTTTTTCAACGAAGTCAGGACTCCTGTCGAGTTACGAGGGACACCTCAGGAGTCTCTTCGAGGCTTGGCAGGGCAAAAGGGACGCTTCTCGAGGTGAGTCGGGAGACCCAGGGTCCCTTTCCAGTAGCCACAGGGATACTGGGATTCCTGTCAATGTTCAAGAGGAGTCAGGCTCCGTCAAATTTTGAAGCAGTGAGCTCTGCGTGCCTCTCGAGGTGTCAGAGGCATGTGAGGCATTCCGTCGAAAGGAGTCGGGGACCTAGGGCTTTCTCTAGGGACTCCACAGGTGGTGCAGACATCCCTTCAGCTTGTGAGATGAAAGACTAGACTGTATTCAAGCCACTGCAAGGAAAGCCGGCCTCCTTTCGAGTCAGGGCTTCTCGGTGTATATGCCCATTGAGGCAGCAATCTCAGGGTCCCTCCCTCATACCTATTGCTGAGAGAAGCCTCCTCTTGAGGGGCTTGTGTGGAAAGGTGGCCTACGTCTTGAGTCTAAGCCGGGAATCAGCTCTCATCTCGAGGCAATTTGGGGTACACGGAGCAGTCCTCGAGTTGCTCTGCTGAACTTGGTACTCCTCTAGACTTGGCCCGTTGTTCTCGGGGAACCTCTGGAGTTGCCTAAAGGGAGTCAAGCCTCAGGTCGTGTTTGATGGGGAACGGGGGATGGCTCTGGAGTCAATGCAGGGGAAGCGGGCCTCATCTCGAGTTGATTTGGGGCCCATGGAGCTCCTTCGCGATGCTGGTGTGACCTCAGGGTCCCTCTCTACTTGTGACAGTGTTTTTGCGGACTGTCTCGACATCCATCAAGCAAGTCGAGGCTCCTGACATGTTTCAGGGGGCTCACGGAATTGCTCTGCATGCAGTGCAGGGGAATCGGGCCTCATCTCGCTTGGAGGGGGAAGTCTCATGGTTTTTCTCGAGTTGCGGCGGGGACCTGGGGTACATTCTCGACTTACGGCGGGGATGGCCCTTCAACCCTCGTGTTTGTTCAACGAAGTCAGGACTCCTGTCGAGTTACGAGGGACACCTCAGGAGTCTCTTCGAGGCTTGGCAGGGCAAAAGGGACGCTTCTCGAGGTGAGTCGGGAGACCCAGGGTCCCTTTCCAGTAGCCACAGGGATACTGGGATTCCTGTCAATGTTCAAGAGGAGTCAGGCTCCGTCAAATTTTGAAGCAGTGAGCTCTGCGTGCCTCTCGAGGTGTCAGAGGCATGTGAGGCATTCCGTCGAAAAGGAGTTCGGGGACCTAGGGCTTTCTCTAGGGACTCCACAGGTGGTGCAGACATCCCTTCACCTTGTGAGATGAAAGACTAGACTGTATTCAAGCCACTGCAAGGAAAGCCGGCCTCCTTTCGAGTCAGGGCTTTTTTCTCGGTGTATATGCCCATTGAGTGCAGGCAGCAATCTCAGGGTCCCTCCCTCATACCCTATTGCTGAGAGAAGCCTCCTCTTGAGGGGCTTGTGGAAAGGTGGCCTACGTCTTGAGTCTAAGCCAGGGAATCAGCTCTCATCTCGAGGCAATTTGGGGTACACGGAGCAGTCCTCGAGTTGCTCTGCTGAACTTGGTACTCCTCTAGACTTGGCCCGTTGTTCTCGGGGAACCTCTGGAGTTGCCTAAAGGGAGTCAAGCCTCAGGTCGTGTTTGATGGGGAACGGGGGATGGCTCTGGAGTCAATGCAGGGGAAGCGGGCCTCATCTCGAGTTGATTTGGGGCCCATGGAGCTCCTTCGCGATGCTGGTGTGACCTCAGGGTCCCTCTCTACTTGTGACAGTGTTTTTGCGGACTGTCTCGACATCCATCAAGCAAGTCGAGGCTCCTGACATGTTTCAGGGGGCTCACGGAATTGCTCTGCATGCAGTGCAGGGGAATCGGGCCTCATCTCGCTTGGAGGGGGAAGTCTCATGGTTTTTTCTCGAGTTGCGGCGGGGACCTGGGGTACATTCTCGACTTACGGCGGGGATGGCCCTTCAACCTCGTGTTGGTTCAACGAAGTCAGGACTCCTGTCGAGTTACGAGGACACCTCAGGAGTCTCTTCGAGGCTTGGCAGGGCAAAAGGAACGCTTCTCGAGGTGAGTCGCGAGACCCAGGGTCCCTTTCCAGTAGCCACAGGGATACTGGGATTCCTGTCAATGTTCAAGAGGAGTCAGGCTCCGTCAAATTTTGAAGCAGTGAGCTCTGCGTGCCTCTCGAGGTGTCAGAGGCATGTGAGCATTCCGTCGAAAGGAGTCGGGGACCT
The DNA here is from genome assembly GCA_020976825.1 of Odocoileus hemionus. NCBI lineage: Eukaryota > Metazoa > Chordata > Mammalia > Artiodactyla > Cervidae > Odocoileus > Odocoileus hemionus. Next base: position 177,774 of record JAJLRB010002129.1, on the reverse strand, counting down.
AGGGCTTTCTCTAGGGACTCCACAGGGTGGTGCAGACATCCCTTCAGCTTGTGAGATGAAAGACTAGACTGTATTCAAGCACTGCAAGGAAAGCCGGCCTCCTTTCGACGTCAGGGCTTCTCGGTGTATATGCCCATTGAGGCAGCAATCTCAGGGTCCCTCCCTCATACCTATTGCTGAGAGAAGCCTCCTCTTGAGGGCTTGTGGAAAGGTGGCCTACGTCTTGAGTCTAAGCCAGGGAATCAGCTCTCATCTCGAGGCAATTTGGGGTACACGGAGCAGTCCTCGAGTTGCTTGCTGAACTTGGTACTCCTCTTAGACTTGGCCGTTGTTCTCGGGGAACCTCTGGAGTTGCCTAAAGGGAGTCAAGCCTCAGGGTCGTGTTTGATGGGGAACGGGGGATGGCTCTGGAGTCAATGCAGGGGAAGCGGGCCTCATCTCGAGTTGATTTGGGGCCCATGGAGCTCCTTCGCGATGCTGGTGTGACCTCAGGGTCCCTCTCTACTTGTGACAGTGTTTTTGCGGACTGTCTCGACATCCATCAAGCAAGTCGAGGCTCTGACATGTTTCAGGGGGCTCACGGAATTGCTCTGCATGCAGTGCAGGGGAATCGGGCCTCATCTCGCTTGGAGGGGAAGTCTCATGGTTTTTCTCGAGTTGCGGCGGGACCTGGGTACATTCTCGACTTACGGCGGGGATGGCCCTTCAACCCTCGTGTTGGTTCAAACGAAGTCAGGACTACCTGTCGAGTTACGAGGGACACCTCAGGAGTCTCTTCGAGGCTTGGCAGGGCAAAAAGGAACGCTTCTCGAGGTGAGTCGGGAGACCCCCAGGGTCCCTTTCAGTAGCCACAGGGATACTGGGATTCCTGTCAATGTTCAAGAGGAGTCAGGCTCCGTCAAATTTTGAAGCAGTGAGCTCTGCGTGCCTCTCGAGGTGTCAGAGGCATGTGAGGCATTCCGTCGAAAGGAGTCGGGACCTAGGGCTTTCTCTAGGGACTCCACAGGTGGTGCAGACATCCCTTCAGCTTGTGAGCCCCATGAAAGGACTAGACTGTATTCAAGCCACTGCAAGGAAAGCGGCCTCCTTTCGAGTCAGGGCTTCTCGGTGTATATGCCCATTGAGGCAGCAATCTCAGGGTCCCTCCCTCATACCTATTGCTGAGAGAAGCCTCCTCTTGAGGGGCTTGTGGAAAGGTGGCCTACGTCTTGAGTCTAAGCCATGGAATCAGCTCTCATCTCGAGGCAATTTGGGGTACACGGAGCAGTCCTCGAGTTGCTCTGCTGAACTTGGTACTCCTCTAGACTTGGCCAAACGTTGTTTCGGGGAAACTCTGGAGTTGCCTAAAGGGAGTCAAGCCTCAGTCGTGGTCGTGTTTGATGGGGAACGGGGGATGGCTCTGAGTCAATGCAGGGGGAAGCGGGCCTCATCTCGAGTTGATTTGGGGCCCATGGAGCTCCTTCGCGATGCTGGTGTGACCTCAGGGTCCATCTCTACTTGTGACAGGGTTTTTGCGGACTGTCTCGACATCCATCAAGCAAGTCGAGGCTCCTGATCATGTTTCAGGGGGCTCACGGAATTGCTCTGCATGCAGTGCAGGGGAATCGGGCCTCATCTCGCTTGGAGGGGGGGAAGTCTCATGGTTTTTCTCGAGTTGCGGCGGGGACCTGGGGTACATTCTCGACTTACGGCGGGGATGGCCCTTCAACCCTCGTGTTGGTTCAAACGAAGTCAGGACTCCTGTCGGAGTGCAACGAGGGACACCTCAGGAGTCTCTTCGAGGCTTGGCAGGGCAAAAGGAACGCTTCTCGTGAGTGAGTCGGGAGACCCAGGGTCCCTTTCCAGTAGCCACAGGATACTGGGATTCCTGTCAATGTTCAAGAGGAGTCAGGCTCCGTCTAAATTTTGAAGCAGTGAGCTCTGCGTGTCCTCTCGAGGTGTCAGAGGCATGTGAGGCATTCCGTCGAAAGGAGTCGGGGTCCTAGGGCTTTCTCTAGGGACTCCACAGGTGGTGCAGACATCCCTTCAGCTTGTGAGATGAAAGACTAGACTGTAATTCAAGCCACTGCAAGGATAAAACTCCCCGGCCTCCTTTCGAGTCAGGGCTTCTCGGTGTTATATGCCCCATTGAGGCAGCAATCTCAGGGTCCCTCCCCCTCATACCTATTGCTGAGAGAAAGCCACTCCTCTTGAGGGGCTTGTGGAAAGGTGGCCTACGTCTTGAGTCTAAGCCAGGGAATCTATTTTTTTTTTTTTTTTTTGTTGTAGCTCTCATCTCAAGAGGCACATTGGGGTACCGGTTAGCAGTCAACTCTGAGTTGCTCTGCTGAACATTGGTACTCCTCTAGACTTGGCCGTTGTTCTCGGGGTACCTCTGGAGTTGCCTAAAGGGAGTCAAGCCTCAGGTCGTGTTTGATGGGGAACTGGGGGGATGGCTCTGGGTCAATGCAGGGGAAGCTGGCTCATCTCGAGTGATTTGGGGCCCATGGAGCATCCTTCGCGATGCTGGTGTGACCTCAGGGTCCCTACTCTACTTGTGACAGTGTTTTGCGGACTGTCTCGATCATCCATCAAGCAAGGAGTCGAGGCTCCTGACGATGTTACAGGGGGCTCACGGAATTGCTCTGCATGCAGTGAAGGGGAATCGGTAAGGCCTCATCTCGCTTGGATGGGGAAGTCTCATGGTTATTTCTCGAGAGTTGCGGGCGGGGACCTGGGGTACATTCTCGACTTACGGCGGGGATGGCCCTTCATCCCCTCGTGTTGGTTCAACGAAGTCAGGACTCCTGTCGAGTTACGAGGGACCACCTCAGGAGTCTCTTGCGAGGGCTGGCAGGCGCAAAAGGAACGCTTCTCGAGGTGAGTCGGGAGATCCAGGGTTCACCTTTCACAGTAGCCACAGGGATACTGGGATTCCTAGTCAATGTTCGAGAGGAGTCAGAGCTCCGTCAAATTTTTGAAGCAGAGATCTCTGCGTGCCTCTAGATGGTGTCAGAAGGCATGTGAGGCATTCCGTACGAAAGGAGTCGGGGGCCTAAGGCTTTCCTCTAGGGAATCCTCAGGTGGTGCAATACATCCATTCACAGCTTGTGAGATGAAAGACTAGAGTGTATTCAAGCCACCATGCAAGGTAAGTCCCGGCCTCCTTCTCGAGTCTAGGGATTCACGGTGAATATGGCCCATTGGAAGCATCATTCTCAGGTCCCTCCCCCTACCTATTGCTGAAGAATCCTCCTCTTTAGGGGCTTTGTGGAAAGTGGCCTACGTCATGAGTCTAAGCCAGGGAATCAGACTCTCATCTCGGAGGCAATTTTGGGGTACACGGAGCAGTCCTCGAGTTGCTCTGCTGAACTTGGTACTCCTCTAGACTTGGCCCGTTGTTCTCGGGGAACCTCTGGAGTTGCCTAAAGGGAGTCAAGCCTCAGGTCGTGTTTGATGGGGAACGGGGGATGGCTCTGGAGTCAATGCAGGGGAAGCGGGCCTCATCTCGAGTTGATTTGGGGCCCATGGAGCTCCTTCGCGATGCTGGTGTGACCTCAGGGTCCCTCTCTACTTGTGACAGTGTTTTTGCGGACTGTCTCGACATCCATCAAGCAAGTCGAGGCTCCTGACATGTTTCAGGGGGCTCACGGAATTGCTCTGCATGCAGTGCAGGGGAATCGGGCCTCATCTCGCTTGGAGGGGGAAGTCTCATGGTTTTTCTCGAGTTGCGGCGGGGACCTGGGGTACATTCTCGACTTACGGCGGGGATGGCCCTTCAACCCTCGTGTTTGTTCAACGAAGTCAGACTCCTGTCGAGTTACGAGGGACACCTCAGGAGTCTCTTCGAGGCTTGGCAGGGCAAAAGGGACGCTTCTCGAGGTGAGTCGGGAGACCCAGGGTCCCTTTCCAGTAGCCACAGGGATACTGGGATTCCTGTCAATGTTCAAGAGGAGTCAGGCTCCGTCAAATTTTGAAGCAGTGAGCTCTGCGTGCCTCTCGAGGTGTCAGAGGCATGTGAGGCATTCCGTCGAAAGGAGTCGGGGACCTAGGGCTTTCTCTAGGGACTCCACAGGTGGTGCAGACATCCCTTCACCTTGTGAGATGAAAGACTAGACTGTATTCAAGCCACTGCAAGGAAACCCGGCCTCCTTTCGAGTCAGGGCTTCTCGGTGTATATGCCCATTGAGGCAGCAATCTCAGGGTCCCTCCCTCATACCTATTGCTGAGAGAAGCCTCCTCTTGAGGGGCTTGTGGAAAGGTGGCCTACGTCTTGAGTCTAAGCCAGGGAATCAGCTCTCATCTCGAGGCAATTTGGGGTACACGGAGCAGTCCTCGAGTTGCTCTGCTGAACTTGGTACTCCTCTAGACTTGGCCCGTTGTTCTCGGGGAACCTCTGGAGTTGCCTAAAGGGAGTCAAGCCTCAGGTCGTGTTTGATGGGGAACGGGGGATGGCTCTGGAGTCAATGCAGGGGAAGCGGGCCTCATCTCGAGTTGATTTGGGGCCCATGGAGCTCCTTCGCGATGCTGGTGTGACCTCAGGGTCCCTCTCTACTTGTGACAGTGTTTTTGCGGACTGTCTCGACATCCATCAAGCAAGTCGAGGCTCCTGACATGTTTCAGGGGGCTCACGGAATTGCTCTGCATGCAGTGCAGGGGAATCGGGCCTCATCTCGCTTGGAGGGGGAAGTCTCATGGTTTTTCTCGAGTTGCGGCGGGGACCTGGGGTACATTCTCGACTTACGGCGGGGATGGCCCTTCAACCCTCGTGTTTGTTCAACGAAGTCAGGACTCCTGTCGAGTTACGAGGGACACCTCAGGAGTCTCTTCGAGGCTTGGCAGGGCAAAAGGGACGCTTCTCGAGGTGAGTCGGGAGACCCAGGGTCCCTTTCCAGTAGCCACAGGGATACTGGGATTCCTGTCAATGTTCAAGAGGAGTCAGGCTCCGTCAAATTTTGAAGCAGTGAGCTCTGCGTGCCTCTCGAGGTGTCAGAGGCATGTGAGGCATTCCGTCGAAAGGAGTCGGGGACCTAGGGCTTTCTCTAGGGACTCCACAGGTGGTGCAGACATCCCTTCACCTTGTGAGATGAAAGACTAGACTGTATTCAAGCCACTGCAAGGAAACCCGGCCTCCTTTCGAGTCAGGGCTTCTCGGTGTATATGCCCATTGAGGCAGCAATCTCAGGGTCCCTCCCTCATACCTATTGCTGAGAGAAGCCTCCTCTTGAGGGGCTTGTGGAAAGGTGGCCTACGTCTTGAGTCTAAGCCAGGGAATCAGCTCTCATCTCGAGGCAATTTGGGGTACACGGAGCAGTCCTCGAGTTGCTCTGCTGAACTTGGTACTCCTCTAGACTTGGCCCGTTGTTCTCGGGGAACCTCTGGAGTTGCCTAAAGGGAGTCAAGCCTCAGGTCGTGTTTGATGGGGAACGGGGGATGGCTCTGGAGTCAATGCAGGGGAAGCGGGCCTCATCTCGAGTTGATTTGGGGCCCATGGAGCTCCTTCGCGATGCTGGTGTGACCTCAGGGTCCCTCTCTACTTGTGACAGTGTTTTTGCGGACTGTCTCGACATCCATCAAGCAAGTCGAGGCTCCTGACATGTTTCAGGGGGCTCACGGAATTGCTCTGCATGCAGTGCAGGGGAATCGGGCCTCATCTCGCTTGGAGGGGGAAGTCTCATGGTTTTTCTCGAGTTGCGGCGGGGACCTGGGGTACATTCTCGACTTACGGCGGGGATGGCCCTTCAACCCTCGTGTTTGTTCAACGAAGTCAGGACTCCTGTCGAGTTACGAGGGACACCTCAGGAGTCTCTTCGAGGCTTGGCAGGGCAAAAGGGACGCTTCTCGAGGTGAGTCGGGAGACCCAGGGTCCCTTTCCAGTAGCCACAGGGATACTGGGATTCCTGTCAATGTTCAAGAGGATCAGGCTCCGTCAAATTTTGAAGCAGTGAGCTCTGCGTGCCTCTCGAGGTGTCAGAGGCATGTGAGGCATTCCGTCGAAAGGAGTCGGGGACCTAGGGCTTTCTCTAGGGACTCCACAGGTGGTGCAGACATCCCTTCACCTTGTGAGATGAAAGACTAGACTGTATTCAAGCCACTGCAAGGAAACCCGGCCTCCTTTCGAGTCAGGGCTTCTCGGTGTATATGCCCATTGAGGCAGCAATCTCAGGGTCCCTCCCTCATACCTATTGCTGAGAGAAGCCTCCTCTTGAGGGGCTTGTGGAAAGGTGGCCTACGTCTTGAGTCTAAGCCAGGGAATCAGCTCTCATCTCGAGGCAATTTGGGGTACACGGAGCAGTCCTCGAGTTGCTCTGCTGAACTTGGTACTCCTCTAGACTTGGCCCGTTGTTCTCGGGGAACCTCTGGAGTTGCCTAAAGGGAGTCAAGCCTCAGGTCGTGTTTGATGGGGAACGGGGGATGGCTCTGAGTCAATGCAGGGGAAGCGGGCCTCATCTCGAGTTGATTTGGGGCCCATGGAGCTCCTTCGCGATGCTGGTGTGACCTCAGGGTCCCTCTCTACTTGTGACAGTGTTTTTGCGGACTGTCTCGACATCCATCAAGCAAGTCGAGGCTCCTGACATGTTTCAGGGGGCTCACGGAATTGCTCTGCATGCAGTGCAGGGGAATCGGGCCTCATCTCGCTTGGAGGGGGAAGTCTCATGGTTTTTCTCGAGTTGCGGCGGGGACCTGGGGTACATTCTCGACTTACGGCGGGGATGGCCCTTCAACCCTCGTGTTTGTTCAACGAAGTCAGGACTCCTGTCGAGTTACGAGGGACACCTCAGGAGTCTCTTCGAGGCTTGGCAGGGCAAAAGGGACGCTTCTCGAGGTGAGTCGGGAGACCCAGGGTCCCTTTCCAGTAGCCACAGGGATACTGGGATTCCTGTCAATGTTCAAGAGGAGTCAGGCTCCGTCAAATTTTGAAGCAGTGAGCTCTGCGTGCCTCTCGAGGTGTCAGAGGCATGTGAGGCATTCCGTCGAAAGGAGTCGGGGACCTAGGGCTTTCTCTAGGGACTCCACAGGTGGTGCAGACATCCCTTCACCTTGTGAGATGAAAGACTAGACTGTATTCAAGCCACTGCAAGGAAACCCGGCCTCCTTTCGAGTCAGGGCTTCTCGGTGTATATGCCCATTGAGGCAGCAATCTCAGGGTCCCTCCCTCATACCTATTGCTGAGAGAAGCCTCCTCTTGAGGGGCTTGTGGAAAGGTGGCCTACGTCTTGAGTCTAAGCCAGGGAATCAGCTCTCATCTCGAGGCAATTTGGGGTACACGGAGCAGTCCTCGAGTTGCTCTGCTGAACTTGGTACTCCTCTAGACTTGGCCCGTTGTTCTCGGGGAACCTCTGGAGTTGCCTAAAGGGAGTCAAGCCTCAGGTCGTGTTTGATGGGGAACGGGGGATGGCTCTGGAGTCAATGCAGGGGAAGCGGGCCTCATCTCGAGTTGATTTGGGGCCCATGGAGCTCCTTCGCGATGCTGGTGTGACCTCAGGGTCCCTCTCTACTTGTGACAGTGTTTTTGCGGACTGTCTCGACATCCATCAAGCAAGTCGAGGCTCCTGACATGTTTCAGGGGGCTCACGGAATTGCTCTGCATGCAGTGCAGGGGAATCGGGCCTCATCTCGCTTGGAGGGGGAAGTCTCATGGTTTTTCTCGAGTTGCGGCGGGGACCTGGGGTACATTCTCGACTTACGGCGGGGATGGCCCTTCAACCCTCGTGTTTGTTCAACGAAGTCAGGACTCCTGTCGAGTTACGAGGGACACCTCAGGAGTCTCTTCGAGGCTTGGCAGGGCAAAAGGGACGCTTCTCGAGGTGAGTCGGGAGACCCAGGGTCCCTTTCCAGTAGCCACAGGGATACTGGGATTCCTGTCAATGTTCAAGAGGAGTCAGGCTCCGTCAAATTTTGAAGCAGTGAGCTCTGCGTGCCTCTCGAGGTGTCAGAGGCATGTGAGGCATTCCGTCGAAAGGAGTCGGGGACCTAGGGCTTTCTCTAGGGACTCCACAGGTGGTGCAGACATCCCTTCACCTTGTGAGATGAAAGACTAGACTGTATTCAAGCCACTGCAAGGAAACCCGGCCTCCTTTCGAGTCAGGGCTTCTCGGTGTATATGCCCATTGAGGCAGCAATCTCAGGGTCCCTCCCTCATACCTATTGCTGAGAGAAGCCTCCTCTTGAGGGGCTTGTGGAAAGGTGGCCTACGTCTTGAGTCTAAGCCAGGGAATCAGCTCTCATCTCGAGGCAATTTGGGGTACACGGAGCAGTCCTCGAGTTGCTCTGCTGAACTTGGTACTCCTCTAGACTTGGCCCGTTGTTCTCGGGGAACCTCTGGAGTTGCCTAAAGGGAGTCAAGCCTCAGGTCGTGTTTGATGGGGAACGGGGGATGGCTCTGGAGTCAATGCAGGGGAAGCGGGCCTCATCTCGAGTTGATTTGGGGCCCATGGAGCTCCTTCGCGATGCTGGTGTGACCTCAGGGTCCCTCTCTACTTGTGACAGTGTTTTTGCGGACTGTCTCGACATCCATCAAGCAAGTCGAGGCTCCTGACATGTTTCAGGGGGCTCACGGAATTGCTCTGCATGCAGTGCAGGGGAATCGGGCCTCATCTCGCTTGGAGGGGGAAGTCTCATGGTTTTTCTCGAGTTGCGGCGGGGACCTGGGGTACATTCTCGACTTACGGCGGGGATGGCCCTTCAACCCTCGTGTTTGTTCAACGAAGTCAGGACTCCTGTCGAGTTACGAGGGACACCTCAGGAGTCTCTTCGAGGCTTGGCAGGGCAAAAGGGACGCTTCTCGAGGTGAGTCGGGAGACCCAGGGTCCCTTTCCAGTAGCCACAGGGATACTGGGATTCCTGTCAATGTTCAAGAGGAGTCAGGCTCCGTCAAATTTTGAAGCAGTGAGCTCTGCGTGCCTCTCGAGGTGTCAGAGGCATGTGAGGCATTCCGTCGAAAGGAGTCGGGGACCTAGGGCTTTCTCTAGGGACTCCACAGGTGGTGCAGACATCCCTTCACCTTGTGAGATGAAAGACTAGACTGTATTCAAGCCACTGCAAGGAAACCCGGCCTCCTTTCGAGTCAGGGCTTCTCGGTGTATATGCCCATTGAGGCAGCAATCTCAGGGTCCCTCCCTCATACCTATTGCTGAGAGAAGCCTCCTCTTGAGGGGCTTGTGGAAAGGTGGCCTACGTCTTGAGTCTAAGCCAGGGAATCAGCTCTCATCTCGAGGCAATTTGGGGTACACGGAGCAGTCCTCGAGTTGCTCTGCTGAACTTGGTACTCCTCTAGACTTGGCCCGTTGTTCTCGGGGAACCTCTGGAGTTGCCTAAAGGGAGTCAAGCCTCAGGTCGTGTTTGATGGGGAACGGGGGATGGCTCTGGAGTCAATGCAGGGGAAGCGGGCCTCATCTCGAGTTGATTTGGGGCCCATGGAGCTCCTTCGCGATGCTGGTGTGACCTCAGGGTCCCCTCTCTACTTGTGACAGTGTTTTTGCGGACTGTCTCGACATCCATCAAGCAAGTCGAGGCTCCTGACATGTTTCAGGGGGCTCACGGAATTGCTCTGCATGCAGTGCAGGGGAATCGGGCCTCATCTCGCTTGGAGGGGGAAGTCTCATGGTTTTTCTCGAGTTGCGGCGGGGACCTGGGGTACATTCTCGACTTACGGCGGGGATGGCCCTTCAACCCTCGTGTTTGTTCAACGAAGTCAGGACTCCTGTCGAGTTACGAGGGACACCTCAGGAGTCTCTTCGAGGCTTGGCAGGGCAAAAGGGACGCTTCTCGAGGTGAGTCGGGAGACCCAGGGTCCCTTTCCAGTAGCCACAGGGATACTGGGATTCCTGTCAATGTTCAAGAGGAGTCAGGCTCCGTCAAATTTTGAAGCAGTGAGCTCTGCGTGCCTCTCGAGGTGTCAGAGGCATGTGAGGCATTCCGTCGAAAGGAGTCGGGGACCTAGGGCTTTCTCTAGGGACTCCACAGGTGGTGCAGACATCCCTTCACCTTGTGAGATGAAAGACTAGACTGTATTCAAGCCACTGCAAGGAAACCCGGCCTCCTTTCGAGTCAGGGCTTCTCGGTGTATATGCCCATTGAGGCAGCAATCTCAGGGTCCCTCCCTCATACCTATTGCTGAGAGAAGCCTCCTCTTGAGGGGCTTGTGGAAAGGTGGCCTACGTCTTGAGTCTAAGCCAGGGAATCAGCTCTCATCTCGAGGCAATTTGGGGTACACGGAGCAGTCCTCGAGTTGCTCTGCTGAACTTGGTACTCCTCTAGACTTGGCCCGTTGTTCTCGGGGAACCTCTGGAGTTGCCTAAAGGGAGTCAAGCCTCAGGTCGTGTTTGATGGGGAACGGGGGATGGCTCTGGAGTCAATGCAGGGGAAGCGGGCCTCATCTCGAGTTGATTTGGGGCCCATGGAGCTCCTTCGCGATGCTGGTGTGACCTCAGGGTCCCTCTCTACTTGTGACAGTGTTTTTGCGGACTGTCTCGACATCCATCAAGCAAGTCGAGGCTCCTGACATGTTTCAGGGGGCTCACGGAATTGCTCTGCATGCAGTGCAGGGGAATCGGGCCTCATCTCGCTTGGAGGGGGAAGTCTCATGGTTTTTCTCGAGTTGCGGCGGGGACCTGGGGTACATTCTCGACTTACGGCGGGGATGGCCCTTCAACCCTCGTGTTTGTTCAACGAAGTCAGGACTCCTGTCGAGTTACGAGGGACACCTCAGGAGTCTCTTCGAGGCTTGGCAGGGCAAAAGGGAACGCTTCTCGAGGTGAGTCGGGAGACCCAGGGTCCCTTTCCAGTAGCCACAGGGATACTGGGATTCCTGTCAATGTTCAAGAGGAGTCAGGCTCCGTCAAATTTTGAAGCAGTGAGCTCTGCGTGCCTCTCGAGGTGTCAGAGGCATGTGAGGCATTCCGTCGAAAGGAGTCGGGGACCTAGGGCTTTCTCTAGGGACTCCACAGGTGGTGCAGACATCCCTTCACCTTGTGAGATGAAAGACTAGACTGTATTCAAGCCACTGCAAGGAAACCCGGCCTCCTTTCGAGTCAGGGCTTCTCGGTGTATATGCCCATTGAGGCAGCAATCTCAGGGTCCCTCCCTCATACCTATTGCTGAGAGAAGCCTCCTCTTGAGGGGCTTGTGGAAAGGTGGCCTACGTCTTGAGTCTAAGCCAGGGAATCAGCTCTCATCTCGAGGCAATTTGGGGTACACGGAGCAGTCCTCGAGTTGCTCTGCTGAACTTGGTACTCCTCTAGACTTGGCCCGTTGTTCTCGGGGAACCTCTGGAGTTGCCTAAAGGGAGTCAAGCCTCAGGTCGTGTTTGATGGGGAACGGGGGATGGCTCTGGAGTCAATGCAGGGGAAGCGGGCCTCATCTCGAGTTGATTTGGGGCCCATGGAGCTCCTTCGCGATGCTGGTGTGACCTCAGGGTCCCTCTCTACTTGTGACAGTGTTTTTGCGGACTGTCTCGACATTCCATCAAGCAAGTCGAGGCTCCTGACATGTTTCAGGGGGCTCACGGAATTGCTCTGCATGCAGTGCAGGGGAATCGGGCCTCATCTCGCTTGGAGGGGGAAGTCTCATGGTTTTTCTCGAGTTGCGGCGGGGACCTGGGGTACATTCTCGACTTACGGCGGGGATGGCCCTTCAACCCTCGTGTTTGTTCAACGAAGTCAGGACTCCTGTCGAGTTACGAGGGACACCTCAGGAGTCTCTTCGAGGCTTGGCAGGGCAAAAGGGACGCTTCTCGAGGTGAGTCGGGAGACCCAGGGTCCCTTTCCAGTAGCCACAGGGATACTGGGATTCCTGTCAATGTTCAAGAGGAGTCAGGCTCCGTCAAATTTTGAAGCAGTGAGCTCTGCGTGCCTCTCGAGGTGTCAGAGGCATGTGAGGCATTCCGTCGAAAGGAGTCGGGGACCTAGGGCTTTCTCTAGGGACTCCACAGGTGGTGCAGACATCCCTTCACCTTGTGAGATGAAAGACTAGACTGTATTCAAGCCACTGCAAGGAAACCCGGCCTCCTTTCGAGTCAGGGCTTCTCGGTGTATATGCCCATTGAGGCAGCAATCTCAGGGTCCCTCCCTCATACCTATTGCTGAGAGAAGCCTCCTCTTGAGGGGCTTGTGGAAAGGTGGCCTACGTCTTGAGTCTAAGCCAGGGAATCAGCTCTCATCTCGAGGCAATTTGGGGTACACGGAGCAGTCCTCGAGTTGCTCTGCTGAACTTGGTACTCCTCTAGACTTGGCCCGTTGTTCTCGGGGAACCTCTGGAGTTGCCTAAAGGGAGTCAAGCCTCAGGTCGTGTTTGATGGGGAACGGGGGATGGCTCTGGAGTCAATGCAGGGGAAGCGGGCCTCATCTCGAGTTGATTTGGGGCCCATGGAGCTCCTTCGCGATGCTGGTGTGACCTCAGGGTCCCTCTCTACTTGTGACAGTGTTTTTGCGGACTGTCTCGACATCCATCAAGCAAGTCGAGGCTCCTGACCTGTTTCAGGGGGCTCACGGAATTGCTCTGCATGCAGTGCAGGGGAATCGGGCCTCATCTCGCTTGAGGGGGAAGTCTCATGGTTTTTCTCGAGTTGCGGCGGGGACCTGGGGTACATTCTCGACTTACGGCGGGGATGGCCCTTCAACCCTCGTGTTTGTTCAACGAAGTCAGGACTCCTGTCGAGTTACGAGGGACACCTCAGGAGTCTCTTCGAGGCTTGGCAGGGCAAAAGGGACGCTTCTCGAGGTGAGTCGGGAGACCCAGGGTCCCTTTCCAGTAGCCACAGGGATACTGGGATTCCTGTCAATGTTCAAGAGGAGTCAGGCTCCGTCAAATTTTGAAGCAGTGAGCTCTGCGTGCCTCTCGAGGTGTCAGAGGCATGTGAGGCATTCCGTCGAAAGGAGTCGGGGACCTAGGGCTTTCTCTAGGGACTCCACAGGTGGTGCAGACATCCCTTCACCTTGTGAGATGAAAGACTAGACTGTATTCAAGCCACTGCAAGGAAACCCGGCCTCCTTTCGAGTCAGGGCTTCTCGGTGTATATGCCCATTGAGGCAGCAATCTCAGGGTCCCTCCCTCATACCTATTGCTGAGAGAAGCCTCCTCTTGAGGGGCTTGTGGAAAGGTGGCCTACGTCTTGAGTCTAAGCCAGGGAATCAGCTCTCATCTCGAGGCAATTTGGGGTACACGGAGCAGTCCTCGAGTTGCTCTGCTGAACTTGGTACTCCTCTAGACTTGGCCCGTTGTTCTCGGGGAACCTCTGGAGTTGCCTAAAGGGAGTCAAGCCTCAGGTCGTGTTTGATGGGGAACGGGGGATGGCTCTGGAGTCAATGCAGGGGAAGCGGGCCTCATCTCGAGTTGATTTGGGGCCCATGGAGCTCCTTCGCGATGCTGGTGTGACCTCAGGGTCCCTCTCTACTTGTGACAGTGTTTTTGCGGACTGTCTCGACATCCATCAAGCAAGTCGAGGCTCCTGACATGTTTCAGGGGGCTCACGGAATTGCTCTGCATGCAGTGCAGGGGAATCGGGCCTCATCTCGCTTGGAGGGGGAAGTCTCATGGTTTTTCTCGAGTTGCGGCGGGGACCTGGGGTACATTCTCGACTTACGGCGGGGATGGCCCTTCAACCCTCGTGTTTGTTCAACGAAGTCAGGACTCCTGTCGAGTTACGAGGGACACCTCAGGAGTCTCTTCGAGGCTTGGCAGGGCAAAAGGGACGCTTCTCGAGGTGAGTCGGGAGACCCAGGGTCCCTTTCCAGTAGCCACAGGGATACTGGGATTCCTGTCAATGTTCAAGAGGAGTCAGGCTCCGTCAAATTTTGAAGCAGTGAGCTCTGCGTGCCTCTCGAGGTGTCAGAGGCATGTGAGGCATTCCGTCGAAAGGAGTCGGGGACCTAGGGCTTTCTCTAGGGACTCCACAGGTGGTGCAGACATCCCTTCACCTTGTGAGATGAAAGACTAGACTGTATTCAAGCCACTGCAAGGAAACCGGCCTCCTTTCGAGTCAGGGCTTCTCGGTGTATATGCCCATTGAGGCAGCAATCTCAGGGTCCCTCCCTCATACCTATTGCTGAGAGAAGCCTCCTCTTGAGGGGCTTGTGGAAAGGTGGCCTACGTCTTGAGTCTAAGCCAGGGAATCAGCTCTCATCTCGAGGCAATTTGGGGTACACGGAGCAGTCCTCGAGTTGCTCTGCTGAACTTGGTACTCCTCTAGACTTGGCCCGTTGTTCTCGGGGAACCTCTGGAGTTGCCTAAAGGGAGTCAAGCCTCAGGTCGTGTTTGATGGGGAACGGGGGATGGCTCTGGAGTCAATGCAGGGGAAGCGGGCCTCATCTCGAGTTGATTTGGGGCCCATGGAGCTCCTTCGCGATGCTGGTGTGACCTCAGGGTCCCTCTCTACTTGTGACAGTGTTTTTGCGGACTGTCTCGACATCCATCAAGCAAGTCGAGGCTCCTGACATGTTTCAGGGGGCTCACGGAATTGCTCTGCATGCAGTGCAGGGGAATCGGGCCTCATCTCGCTTGGAGGGGGAAGTCTCATGGTTTTTCTCGAGTTGCGGCGGGGACCTGGGGTACATTCTCGACTTACGGCGGGGATGGCCCTTCAACCCTCGTGTTTGTTCAACGAAGTCAGGACTCCTGTCGAGTTACGAGGGACACCTCAGGAGTCTCTTCGAGGCTTGGCAGGGCAAAAAGGACGCTTCTCGAGGTGAGTCGGGAGACCCAGGGTCCCTTTCCAGTAGCCACAGGGATACTGGGATTCCTGTCAATGTTCAAGAGGAGTCAGGCTCCGTCAAATTTTGAAGCAGTGAGCTCTGCGTGCCTCTCGAGGTGTCAGAGGCATGTGAGGCATTCCGTCGAAAGGAGTCGGGGACCTAGGGCTTTCTCTAGGGACTCCACAGGTGGTGCAGACATCCCTTCACCTTGTGAGATGAAAGACTAGACTGTATTCAAGCCACTGCAAGGAAACCCGGCCTCCTTTCGAGTCAGGGCTTCTCGGTGTATATACCCATTGAGGCAGCAATCTCAGGGTCCCTCCCTCATACCTATTGCTGAGAGAAGCCTCCTCTTGAGGGGCTTGTGGAAAGGTGGCCTACGTCTTGAGTCTAAGCCAGGGAATCAGCTCTCATCTCGAGGCAATTTGGGGTACACGGAGCAGTCCTCGAGTTGCTCTGCTGAACTTGGTACTCCTCTAGACTTGGCCCGTTGTTCTCGGGAACCTCTGGAGTTGCCTAAAGGGAGTCAAGCCTCAGGTCGTGTTTGATGGGGAACGGGGGATGGCTCTGGAGTCAATGCAGGGGAAGCGGGCCTCATCTCGAGTTGATTTGGGGCCCATGGAGCTCCTTCGCGATGCTGGTGTGACCTCAGGGTCCCTCTCTACTTGTGACAGTGTTTTTGCGGACTGTCTCGACATCCATCAAGCAAGTCGAGGCTCCTGACATGTTTCAGGGGGCTCACGGAATTGCTCTGCATGCAGTGCAGGGGAATCGGGCCTCATCTCGCTTGGAGGGGGAAGTCTCATGGTTTTTCTCGAGTTGCGGCGGGGACCTGGGGTACATTCTCGACTTACGGGGATGGCCCTTCAACCCTCGTGTTTGTTCAACGAAGTCAGGACTCCTGTCGAGTTACGAGGGACACCTCAGGAGTCTCTTCGAGGCTTGGCAGGGCAAAAGGACGCTTCTCGAGGTGAGTCGGGAGACCCAGGGTCCCTTTCCAGTAGCCACAGGGATACTGGGATTCCTGTCAATGTTCAAGAGGAGTCAGGCTCCGTCAAATTTTGAAGCAGTGAGCTCTGCGTGCCTCTCGAGGTGTCAGAGGCATGTGAGGCATTCCGTCGAAAGGAGTCGGGGACCTAGGGCTTTCTCTAGGGACTCCACAGGTGGTGCAGACATCCCTTCACCTTGTGAGATGAAAGACTAGACTGTATTCAAGCCACTGCAAGGAAACCCGGCCTCCTTTCGAGTCAGGGCTTCTCGGTGTATATGCCCATTGAGGCAGCAATCTCAGGGTCCCTCCCTCATACCTATTGCTGAGAGAAGCCTCCTCTTGAGGGGCTTGTGGAAAGGTGGCCTACGTCTTGAGTCTAAGCCAGGGAATCAGCTCTCATCTCGAGGCAATTTGGGGTACACGGAGCAGTCCTCGAGTTGCTCTGCTGAACTTGGTACTCCTCTAGACTTGGCCGTTGTTCTCGGGGAACCTCTGGAGTTGCCTAAAGGGAGTCAAGCCTCAGGTCGTGTTTGATGGGGAACGGGGGATGGCTCTGGAGTCAATGCAGGGGAAGCGGGCCTCATCTCGAGTTGATTTGGGGCCCATGGAGCTCCTTCGCGATGCTGGTGTGACCTCAGGGTCCCTCTCTACTTGTGACAGTGTTTTTGCGGACTGTCTCGACATCCATCAAGCAAGTCGAGGCTCCTGACATGTTTCAGGGGGCTCACGGAATTGCTCTGCATGCAGTGCAGGGGAATCGGGCCTCATCTCGCTTGGAGGGGGAAGTCTCATGGTTTTTCTCGAGTTGCGGCGGGGACCTGGGGTACATTCTCGACTTACGGCGGGGATGGCCCTTCAACCCTCGTGTTTGTTCAACGAAGTCAGGACTCCTGTCGAGTTACGAGGGACACCTCAGGAGTCTCTTCGAGGCTTGGCAGGGCAAAAGGGACGCTTCTCGAGGTGAGTCGGGAGACCCAGGGTCCCTTTCCAGTAGCCACAGGGATACTGGGATTCCTGTCAATGTTCAAGAGGAGTCAGGCTCCGTCAAATTTTGAAGCAGTGAGCTCTGCGTGCCTCTCGAGGTGTCAGAGGCATGTGAGGCATTCCGTCGAAAGGAGTCGGGGACCTAGGGCTTTCTCTAGGGACTCCACAGGTGGTGCAGACATCCCTTCACCTTGTGAGATGAAAGACTAGACTGTATTCAAGCCACTGCAAGGAAACCCGGCCTCCTTTCGAGTCAGGGCTTCTCGGTGTATATGCCCATTGAGGCAGCAATCTCAGGGTCCCTCCCTCATACCTATTGCTGAGAGAAGCCTCCTCTTGAGGGGCTTGTGGAAAGGTGGCCTACGTCTTGAGTCTAAGCCAGGGAATCAGCTCTCATCTCGAGGCAATTTGGGGTACACGGAGCAGTCCTCGAGTTGCTCTGCTGAACTTGGTACTCCTCTAGACTTGGCCCGTTTTCTCGGGGAACCTCTGGAGTTGCCTAAAGGGAGTCAAGCCTCAGGTCGTGTTTGATGGGGAACGGGGGATGGCTCTGGAGTCAATGCAGGGGAAGCGGGCCTCATCTCGAGTTGATTTGGGGCCCATGGAGCTCCTTCGCGATGCTGGTGTGACCTCAGGGTCCCTCTCTACTTGTGACAGTGTTTTTGCGGACTGGTCTTCGACACACCCATCACGCAAGTCTAGGGCTCCTGACACGTTTTCGGAAGGGGGCTCCACGAGAATTGCCCTGCTGGAATAGCAGGTGTCTGGGGAATCGGGCCACAACTAGGCTTGGATGGGGAAGTCTAATGTATTTTCCCTCCTCCTCGAGTTGCTGTCGGGGACCTGGGGTACAATCTCGATCGTATACGGCGGGGATGGCCCTTCAAATAACCCATCCTAGTTTGGTGCTCAAACGAAGTCATACCTCCTGTCTAGTTACGACGGACAGCCCTGGTCCTCAGAATGTTTCTTCGATGCATGGCAGGGCAAAAGGGAACGTTTCTTCCACGAGGTGAGGAGGCGGTAGACCCAGGGTCCCCGTTATCCAGTTAGCCACAAAGGATACTGGGATCCCTGTCAATGTTCAAGAGGAATCAGAAGCTCCGTCAAAATTGCTGAAGCAGTGAGCTCTGCGTGCCTTCGTCGATGTGTCAGATAGGCAATGTGAGGGCATTCCGTCGAAAGGAGACGGGGAGCCCCTAGGGCTTTCCTCTTAGGGACTACCACAGGCTGAAGCAGACATTGCCCTTCACCTTGTGAGATTAAAGACAAAACATGTATTACAAACCACTGGCGCAAGGAAAGCCCTGCTTCCCTTCGATTCAGGGGCTTCTCGGTGGTAATATGGTGCCCATTGTCGAGTCAGCAATCGTCAGGGTCCCTCCTTCGATTACCAAACCTGCTGAGAGAAAGCCACCTCCAGAGGGGCAAGTTTAAAGGTTGCCTACGTCTAGAGTACTAAGCCAAGTGAAACAGCTCAACAACTCGAGGAGCCAAATTGGGGTACCGACTGGTAGCAGTCCTCTCGAGGTTTTGCTCAGCTGAAATAGGTACTTTCGTCTAGGACCTAGGGCCCTTGTTCTCTTTATGGTAGGTTGGGTGCCGACGGAACCACAGTAGTATGCCTAATACTGAGATCACAAGCCTCAGGGTCGTGTTTGAAATGGTGTAACCTGGTGATGGGCTTCTGGTATTTTCAATGCATAGGTGAAAGCTGGGTAGGCCCCTGCAACTCGAGTTGATTTAAGGGGCCCATGGAGCTCCTAGCGCGGATGCTGGTTGTGACCACCATGGTCCCCACTTCTACTTCTGACAGTGTTTTTTGTCGGACTGTCTCGACACCACATCAAGCAAGTCCATGCACCTGACATATTTCAAAGGGGTCTTCACGGAAATGCTCTGCATGCAGTGCAGGGGAAAACGGTCCACATCTCGCTTGGAGGGGGAGATCTCATTGTTTTTTCTGCTGACTTGCGCGGCGGGGACCTGGGGAACATTCGTCGACTTAACGGCGGGGGGATGGCCCTTCAAAAAGCGCCATCCGTGTTTGGTTCAAAGGTACGGAAGTCAGGATTCCTGTCGATTTACGAAAGGGACACCGCTCAGGCGTCTCATCGAGTCTTGGCATGGCAAAAGGGACAACTTCTTCTCGAAGTGAGTCGGAAGACCCAGTGTCCCTATTCTTCCAGTAGCCCACAGGGATATCTTTGATTCCTGTCAATGGTTCAAGAGGAGTCATGGCTGCCGGTCAAATTTTTGACGCAGTGAGCTCGTGCGTGCCTTCTATGAGTTGTCAGAGTCAAGTTGAGGCATGTTCCGTCGCGAAAGGAGTCGTGGACCTAGTGCTTACTCTAGGAACTCCACAGGTGTTCAGACCAAGTCCCTTCTCATCTTGTTAGATGAAAGAAGTAACAAGACTGTATTCAATCAGCCACTGCAAGGTAAAGCCTGCCGTCGCATATCGGAGTCAAGGCTCTTCTCGGTGTATATGGTGCTCCAATAGATGCAGCAATCTCGAGGTTCCCTCCTTCATACCTATATAGTTGATAGAAGCCTCCTCTTGAGGGGCTATTGTGGAAAGGTGGCCTACGTCTTGAGTCTAAGCCAGGGAATCAGCTCTCATTCTCGAGGCAATTTGGGGTACACGGAGCAGTCCTGCGAGTTGCTCTGCTGAACTTGGGTACTCCTCTAGACTCGGGCCCGTTGTTCCGCTCGGGAACCTCTGGAGTTGCCTAAAGGGAGTCAAGCCTCAGGTCGTGTTTGACGGGGAACGGGGGATGGCTCTGGAGTCAATGCAGGGGAAGCGGGCCTCATCTCGAGTTGATTTTGGGCCCATGGAGCTCCTTCGCGATGCTGGTGTGACCTCAGGGTCCCTCTCTACTGTGACATGTTTTTGTTTGCGGACTGTCTCGACATCTCATCAAGCAAGATCGAGGGCTCCCTGACATGATTTCTATTTTATTTTTTTTTTTTTTTTTTTTTTTTTTTGTTTTAGTTTTTTTTTTTTTTTTTTTTTTTCATTGGGGCTCACGGAATTGCTCTGCATGCAGTGCATGGGGAATCGGGCCACATCATCTCGCTTGGAGGGGGAAGTCTCATGGTTTTTTCATCTCTCGAGATTGCGGGCGGGGACCCTGGGTACATTCTATTCTCGACTTAACGTGCGGGGATGGCCCTCAACCCTCGAGTTTGTTGTCAAACAACGAAGTCAGGACTCCCCCTGTCGAGCGTTACGAGGGACCCTAAAGGAGTCTCTTCGAGGCAATGGCAGGGCAGAACAGGAACGCTTCTCGTAGGTGAGTATCGGGAGGAGCGATCCCAGGGTCCCCTTCCAGTAGCCACAGAGGATACTTGGGATTCCTGTCAATGTTCAGGGAGGAGATCAGGCTCCGTCAAATTATTGAAGCAGTGATCTCTGCGTGCCTCTCGAGGTGTCAGAGGCCCATGGGGTGAGGCATTCCGTCGAAAGGAGTCATCGGGGACCTATGGGGCTGGATCTATCTCTATTGGACTCCACCAGGTATGGTGCAGACATCGCCCTTCAGCTTGTGAGAATGAAAGACTAAACTGGTATTCAAGCCACTGCAAGGAAAGCCCGGCCTCCTTTCGAGTCAGGGCTTCTCGGTGTATATGCCCCCCCCATTGAGGCAGCAATCTCAGGTCCCTCCCTCATACCTATTCAGCTGAGCTAGAAGCCTTCCTCCTTTGAGGGGCTTGTTGAAAGGTGGCCTACGTTCTTGAGTCTAAAGAGCCAGGGAGTCAGCTCTTCATCTCGAGGCAATATGGGGTACAACGGAGCAGTGTGGGGGTCCTCGAGTTGCTCTGCTGAACTTGTACTTTCCTCTAGACTTGGCCCGTTATTCTGTTCGTAGTAGTATTGTGTCCCGGGAACCTCTGGGAGTTGCCTAAAATGGAGTTCAAGCTCACAGGTCCGTGATTTGGATGGGGTAGAACGGCGGGAGGCTCTGGAGTCAATGCAGGGGAAGCGGGCCTCATCTCGAGTTGATTTGGGGGCCCACTGTGAGCCTCTGTTTACTCGCGATGCTGGATGTGAACCGTCTGAAGGGTCCCTCTCGGTACTTCAGACAGTGGTTTTTTTGCGGACTGTCCTCGACATCCATCAAGCAAGTCGATTCTTCTCCTGACATATTTCAAGGGGGCTCACGTGATGATTGCTCTGCATGCAGTGCAGGGGAATCGGGCCTCATCTCTCGCTTTGGAGGGGGAAGTCTCCATGGTTTTTCTTTCTCGAGATTGCGGCGGGGAAACCTGGGGGTACATTCTCGACATACGGCGGGGATGGCCCTTTCAACCCTCGTGTTGGGTTCAAACGAAATCAGGACTCCTGTCGAGTTAACAGAGGGACACCTCAGGAGTTACATCTTTCGAGTGCTTGGGCAGGGCAAGAAGGGAACGCTTTGCTCCGAAGTGAAGTCGGGAGACCCAGGGTCCCTTTCCATAGCCACAGGGATACTGGGATTCCTGGTACAAGTCAATGTTCAAGAAGAGTCAGGCTCCGTCAAATTTTGAAGCAGTTTGTGAGCTCTGCGTGGCCACTCGAGGTGTCAGAAGGCATGGTGAGGCATTCCGTCGAAAGGAGTCGGGGACCTAAGGGCTTACTCTAGGGGACTCCACAGGTGGTGCACGACATCCCTTCAGCTTGTGAGATGAAAGACTTAGACTGTATTCAAGCCACTCGCAAGGAAAGCCGGCCTCCTTTCGAGTCAGGGCTTCTCGGTGTATAGTGCCCATTGAGGCAGCAAATCTGTATTTTCAGGGTCCCTCCTCTCATACCTATTGCTGAGAGAAGTCCTCCTCTTGAGGGTGCTTGTGGAAAGGTGGCCTACGTTCTTGAGTCTAAGCCAGGTGGGTGGAATCAGTCTGCTCTTTCATCTCGAGGCAATTTGGGTACACATCACGGAGCAGGTTCCTCGAGTTGCTCCTGCTGAACTTGGTACTCCTCTAGACTTGGCCCGTTGTTCTCTGAAGGGAACCTCTGGAGTTGCCAAAAAGGAGTCAAGCCTCATGTCCGTGTTTGACCCGGGAACGGGGGGATGGCTCTTGAGGGTCAATGCAGGGATGAAGCGGGCCTCAATCTCGAGTTGATTTTGGAGGGCCCATGGAGCTCGTTTTTCGCGTATGCTGGTTTTTGTGACCTCAGGGTCCCTCTCTACTTGTGACAGTGTTTTTTGCGGACTGTCTCGTACATCCATCAAGCAAGAGAGTCGAGGCTTCTGACATGTTTTTCACTAGGGGCTCACGGAATTGCTCTGCATGCAGTGCAGGGTGAATCGGCCATCGGGCCTCACTCGCTTTGGAAGGGGGAAGTCTCATGGGTTTTTATCTCGAGTTGGAGCGGCGGGGACCATTGGGTACATTCTCGACTTACGGCGGGGATGGCCCTTCAATCCCTCGTGTTTGGTTCAACGAAGTCATGGACTGTCCTTGTCGATGTCTTACGAGGGACACCTCAGAGTCTCTTCGAGGCTTGGCAGGGCAAAAGCGAACGCTTACTCGAGGTGAGTCGGGAGAACCCCATGGGTCCCCATTCCAGTAGCCACAGGGATAACTGGGATTCCTGTCAATGATCAAGAGGAGTTCAGGCTCCGTCAAATTTTGAAGCAGTTGAGCTCTGCGTGCCTCTCAGGTGTTCAGAGGCATAATGTGAGGCAATTCCGTCGAAAAGGAGTCGGGGACCTAGGGCTTTCTCTAGGGACTCCACAGGTGGTGCAGACATCCACTTCAGCTTGTGAGATGAAAGACTAGACTGTATTCAAGCCACTGCAAGGAAACGCCCGGCCTCCTTTCGAGGTCAGGGCTTCTCTGTGTATATGCCATTGACGCAGCAATCTCAGGGTCCCTCCCGTCATACCTACTTTGCTGAGTGGAGTATCCGACCTCCATGAGGGGCTTGTGGAAAGGTGGCCTACGTCTTGATTCTGAAGCCAAAGGGAATCAGCTCTCATCCTCGACGGCAATTTGTGGGGTACACGGAGCAGTCCCGCTGAAGTTGCTCTTGCTTAACTTGGTTACTCCTCTAGACTTGGCCCGATTTTGTATCTCTCTCTCGGGGAACTCTCTGGAGTTGCCTAAAGGGAGTCAAGCCTCAGGTCGTGTTGATGGTGTGAACGGGGGATGGCTCTGGAGTCAATGCAGGTGGAATCGGGCCTCATCTCGACGAGTTTGATTTGGGGCCCATGGAGCTCCTTCGCTGATGCTGTGTGACCTCTAGGGTCCCTCTCACTCTACTTGTGACAGTGTTTTTGGCGGACTGTCTCGACATCCATCAAGCAAGTTCGAGGCTCCTGACATGTTTCACGGGGCTCATCACTGTGGAATTGCTCTGCATGCAGTGCAGGGGTAAATCGGGCTCATCTCGCTTGGAGGGGGACTAAGTCTCATGGTTTTTCCTCTCGAGATTTGGCGGCGGGGACCTGGGGTACATTCTCTCGACTTACGGCGGGGATGGCCCTTTCAACCCTCGTGTGTTGTTCAACGAAGTCAGGACTCCTGATCTCGAGTTACGAGGGTACACCTCAGGAGTCTCTTGCGAGGCTTGGCAGGGCAAAAGGACAACGCTTCGTTCGAGAGCTGAGGTCGGGAGACCCATTGGGTCCCTTTCTCCATGTAGGACCACAGGGATACATTGGGAAGGTTTCCTGTCCTATGTTCATCAGAGAAGTCAGGTCCTCCGGCAAAAATCTTGATGCAGGTTCGTAGCTCTGCGAGCCTCTCGAAGGGTGGTCTAGATAGCATGTGAGGGTCAAGTTCCATGTCGAAAGGAGTTCTGGGGACCCTAGGGCATTTCCTCTAATGGTGTCTCCAACAGATGTGGATGCAGACATCCCCTTCAGCTTTGTGATATGAATACAGACTATGACCGTATTTAAGGTCCACTGAGCAAGTGAAAGCGCGTGCCTCCTTTCGAGTCATGCCTTTCTCGGTGTATATGCCCATTGAGGCAGCAATCTCAGGGTCCCTCCCTCATACCTATTGCTGAGAGAAGCCTCCTCTTGAGGGGCTTGTGGAAAGGTGGCCTACGTCTTGAGTCTAAGCCAGGGAATCAGCTCTCATCTCGAGGCAATTTGGGGTACACGGAGCAGTCCTCGAGTTGCTCTGCTGAACTTGGTACTCCTCTAGACTTGGCCCGTTGTTCTCGGGGAACCTCTGGAGTTGCCTAAAGGGAGTCAAGCCTCAGGTCGTGTTTGATGGGGAACGGGGGATGGCTCTGGAGTCAATGCAGGGGAAGCGGGCCTCATCTCGAGTTGATTTGGGGCCCATGGAGCTCCTTCGCGATGCTGGTGTGACCTCAGGGTCCCTCTCTACTTGTGACAGTGTTTTTGCGGACTGTCTCGACATCCATCAAGCAAGTCGAGGCTCCTGACATGTTTCAGGGGGCTCACGGAATTGCTCTGCATGCAGTGCAGGGGAATCGGGCCTCATCTCGCTTGGAGGGGGAAGTCTCATGTTTTTTTCTCGAGTTGCGGCGGGGACCTGGGGTACATTCTCGACTTACGGCGGGGATGGCCCTTCAACCCTCGTGTTTGTTCAACGAAGTCAGGACTCCTGTCGAGTTACGAGGGACACCTCAGGAGTCTCTTCGAGGCTTGGCAGGGCAAAAGGGACGCTTCTCGAGGTGAGTCGGGAGACCCAGGGTCCCTTTCCAGTAGCCACAGGGATACTGGGATTCCTGTCAATGTTCAAGAGGAGTCAGGCTCCGTCAAATTTTGAAGCAGTGAGCTCTGCGTGCCTCTCGAGGTGTCAGAGGCATGTGAGGCATTCCGTCGAAAGGAGTCGGGGACCTAGGGCTTTCTCTAGGGACTCCACAGGTGGTGCAGACATCCCTTCACCTTGTGAGATGAAAGACTAGACTGTATTCAAGCCACTGCAAGGAAACCCGGCCTCCTTTCGAGTCAGGGCTTCTCGGTGTATATGCCCATTGAGGCAGCAATCTCAGGGTCCCTCCCTCATACCTATTGCTGAGAGAAGCCTCCTCTTGAGGGGCTTGTGGAAAGGTGGCCTACGTCTTGAGTCTAAGCCAGGGAATCAGCTCTCATCTCGAGGCAATTTGGGGTACACGGAGCAGTCCTCGAGTTGCTCTGCTGAACTTGGTACTCCTCTAGACTTGGCCCGTTGTTCTCGGGGAACCTCTGGAGTTGCTAAAAGGGAGTCAAGCCTCAGGTCGTGTTTGATGGGGAACGGGGGATGGCTCTGGAGTCAATGCAGGGGAAGCGGGCCTCATCTCGAGTTGATTTGGGGCCCATGGAGCTCCTTCGCGATGCTGGTGTGACCTCAGGGTCCCTCTCTACTTGTGACAGTGTTTTTTTGCGGACTGTCTCGACATCCATCAAGCAAGTCGAGGCTCCTGACATGTTTCAGGGGGCTCACGGAATTGCTCTGCATGCAGTGCAGGGGAATCGGGCCTCATCTCGCTTGGAGGGGGAAGTCTCATGGTTTTTCTCGAGTTGCGGCGGGGACCTGGGGTACATTCTCGACTTACGGCGGGGATGGCCCTTCACCCTCGTGTTTGTTCAACGAAGTCAGGACTCCTGTCGAGTTACGAGGGACACCTCAGGAGTCTCTTCGAGGCTTGGCAGGGCAAAAGGGAACGCTTCTCGAGGTGAGTCGGGAGACCCAGGGTCCCTTTCCAGTAGCCACAGGGATACTGGGATTCCTGTCAATGTTCAAGAGGAGTCAGGCTCCGTCAAATTTTGAAGCAGTGAGCTCTGCGTGCCTCTCGAGGTGTCAGAGGCATGTGAGGCATTCCGTCGAAAGGAGTCGGGGACCTAGGGCTTTCTCTAGGGACTCCACAGGTGGTGCAGACATCCCTTCACCTTGTGAGATGAAAGACTAGACTGTATTCAAGCCACTGCAAGGAAAACCCGGCCTCCTTTCGAGTCAGGGCTTCTCGGTGTATATGCCCATTGAGGCAGCAATCTCGAAGAGAAGCCTCCTCTTGAGGGGCTTGGGTTGTGGAAAGGTGGCCTACGTCTTGAGTCTAAGCCAGGGAATCAGCTCTCATCTCGGGCAATTTGGGGTACACGGAGCAGTCCTCGAGTTGCTCTGCTGAACTTGGTACTAACCTCTAGACTTGGCCCGTTGTTCTCGGGGAACCTCTGGAGTTGCCTAAAGGGAGTCAAGCCTCAGGTCGTGTTTGATGGGGAACGGGGGATGGCTCTGGAGTCAATGCAGGGGAAAAGCGGGCCTCATCTCGAGTTGATTTGGGGCCCATGGAGCTCCTTCGCGATGCTGGTGTGACCTCAGGGTCCCTCTCTACTTGTGACAGAGTGTTTTTGCGGACTGTCTCGACATCCATCAAGCAAGTCGAGGCTCCTGACATGTTTCAGGGGGCTCACGGAATTGCTCCTGCATGCAGTGCAGGGGAAATCGGGCCTCATCTCGCTTGGATGGCGGGGAACGTCTTCATGGTTTTTCTCTGAGTGCTTGCGGCGGGGACTGGGGTACATTCTCGATCTTACGGCGGGGGGATGGCCCCATTCCAACCATCGTGTTGGTCAACGAGCAAGTTCAGGACTCCTGTCGAGTTACGAGGGATCACCTCAGGAGTCTCTTCGAGGCTTGGCAGGGCTAATCAGAGGAACGCTTCTCGAGGTGAGTCGGGATACCCAGGGCCCCTTTCCAGTAGCCACAGGGTTACTGGGTTTCCTGGTTTCAATGTTCCAAGAGGAGTCAGGCTCCGTCAAATTTTAAAAGCAGTGAGCTCTGCGTGCGCCTCTCTCTCGATGGCTAGTCAGAGGCATGTGAGGCATTCCGTCTCGAAAGGAGTCGGGGACTCCTAGGGCTTTCTCTAGGGGACTCCACAGCGTGGTGCAGCATCCCTTCAGCTTGTGAGATGAAAAGACTAGACTGTATTCAAGCCACTGCCAAGGAAAAAAGCCTGGCCTCCTTTCGGAGTCAGGGGCTTCTCGGTGTATATGCCCATTGAGGCGGGCAGCAATCTCAGGGTCCCTCCCTCATACCTAATTAGTCTGAAGAGAAGCCTCCTCTTGAGGGGCTTGTGGGAAAGGTGGCCTACGTCTTGGAGTCTAAGCCAGGGAATCAGCTCTTCATCTCGAGGCGAATTTGGGGTACACGCGAGCAGTCCTCGAGTTGCTCTGCTGAACTTGGTACTTCCTCTAGACTTGGCCCGTTGTTCTCGTGGGAACCTATGGAGTTGCCTAAACAGGAGTCAAGCTCGCCTCAGGTCGTGTTTGATGGGGCACACGGGGGATGGCTCTGGAGCGTCAATGCAGGGACAAGCGGGCTCACGCTCGAGTTGAATTTGGGGCCCATGGAGCTCACTTCGCGATGCTTGGTGTGACATCAGGGTCCCTCTCTACTTGTGACAGTGTTTTTGCGGAAATCTTGTCTCGACATCCATCAAGCAAGTCGAGGCTCCTGACATGTTTCAGGGGGCTCACGGAATTGCTCTGCATTGCCAGTGCAGGGGAATCGGGCCTCATCTCGCTTGGAGGGGGAAGTCTCATGGTTTTTCTACGAGTTGCGGGCGGGGACCTGAAGGTACATTCTCGACCTTTACGGCGGGGGACTTGGACCTTCAGAACTCCTCGTGTTGGGTTCAACGAAGTCAGGAACTCCTGTCGATGTTACGAGGGAAACCTCAGGAGATCTGCTTCGAGGCTTGGGCAGGGCAAAAGGACGCTTCTCGAGGTTGAGGTCGGGGAGACCCAGGGTATGCCCTTTCCAGTAGCCCACAGGAGACTACGCTGGGATTCCTGTCAATGTTCAAGAGGAGTCAGGCTCCGTCAAATTTTGAAGCAGTGAGCTCTGCGTGCCTATCGAGGTGTCAGAGGCATGTGAGGCATTCCGTCGAAAGGAGTCGGGGAACCCTCAGGGCTTTCTCTAGGGGACTCCACAGGTGGTGCAGACATCCCCCTCGTTCAGCTTGTGAGATGAAAGACTAGATTGGTATTCATAGCCACTGCAAGGAAAAGCCTTGGCCTCCTTCGAGTCAGGGCTTTCTCGGTGTATATGCCCATTGAGGCAGCAATCTCAGGGTCCTCCCTCATATAACACTATTGCTGAGAGAAGGCTCCTCTTGAGGGGCTTGTGGGAAAGGTGGCCTACGGTCTTGAGTCTAAGCCAGGGAATGCAGCTATTCATCTCGAGGCAATTTGGGGTACACAGAGCAGTCCTCGAGTTGCTCTGCTGTGAAGACTTTGGTACTCCTCTAGACTTGGCCCGTTGTTCTCGGGGAACCTCTGGAGTTGCCTAAAGGGAGTCCAAGCTCAGGTAAGTGTTTGGAATGGGGAACGGGGGATTGGTTTGGAGTCAATGACAGGGGAAGCGGGCCTCATCTCGAGTTGATTTGGGGGCCCATGGGAGCTCCTTCGCGCAGGTGCTGGTGTGATCCTCAGGGTCCCTCTCTACTTGTGACAGTGTTTTTGCGGACTTGTCTCGACATCCATCAAGCAGTAAGTCGAGGCTCCTGCACATGTTTCAGGGGAGCAGTCACGGAATTGCTCTGCATGCAGTGCCGGGGAATCGGGGCCTCATCTCGCTTGGGATGGGGAAAAGTCTCATGTGTTTTTCTCGAGTTGCGGCGGGGACCTGGGGTACATTCTTCGACTTACGGCGGGGATGGACCTTCAACCCTCGTGTTGGTTCAACGAAGTCAGGACTTCCTGTCGAAGTTACCGAGGAGACACCTCAGGGAAGTCCTTCCTTTATATCGAGGCTTGGCAGGGCAAAAGGAACGGCTTCTCGAGTTGAGTCGGGAAAGACCAGGGCCCCTTTCCAGTAGCGGTTACAGGGGGAATACTGGGAATGCCTGTCAAGTAGGTTCATGTGGGGCTCAGGGCTCCGTGCACATTTTTGAAGCGAGTGAGCTCTGCGTGCCTCTCGGAGGTTAGGTCAAGAGGTATGGAGGAAGTTCAGTCGAAAAAGGCAGTAGGAGACCTAAGGGGCTACATTGCTCTAGCGAGGAGCTGCCACAAGGTGGTGGCGGAAATCCCTTCAGCTTGTGTGATGAAAGAACTTGACTGTATTCAAGCCACTAGGCAAGGAAAGCAGGCCTGCTTTCGAGTTAGGGGGACTTCGTCTAGGTGTATAAGCCTGCCCACTGAAAAGCGAGGCAAGCACGAATCTTACAGGGTCCTTACCCTCATACCTATTTGCTGAGAGACGCCCTCCTCTTGTGGTGCTTGATGGGGGAGAATGTGGTCCATACGGCTTGAGTATACATCCTAGGGATAGTCAGCTCTCAATCTCAAGCAGGGCAATTTTGGGGATGACACAGGAGAAGCAGTGTCTTCGAGTTGCTCTGCTGAAACTTCGATCTACTCCTCTTAGAATACTTGGCCCGTAGTTTTCGGGTAAAGCGCGCAGTTGCATAAAGGAAGTCCATGCCTCGATGTTTTTAGTTTAATATTTAACGATGTATGGCTATATTATTCAATGTAGTTTTAGGCGAGGTCTCATCTCAGCGTTGTGATTTTATAAAAGTTTCCCAATGGAGAAGACAACATATGCGCGAAGACTGGCAGCTGTTACCTCCTTGTCCATCTTATCATACTATGACA
Source organism: Odocoileus hemionus (assembly GCA_020976825.1). Taxonomy (NCBI): domain Eukaryota; kingdom Metazoa; phylum Chordata; class Mammalia; order Artiodactyla; family Cervidae; genus Odocoileus; species Odocoileus hemionus. Next base: position 148,588 of record JAJLRB010002129.1, on the reverse strand, counting down.
GTGTATTTCGCAGGCCTGTCGCAACATCCAACAGAAGCAGAGGTCGAGGACTACTGACAGAGTTTTAGGAGGGTCTCGACGGAAATTGTATCTGAGCATGCAGTAAGCGCCGGTAGGAATCGGGCCTACATGTCCTCGATGGGAGGGGGAGAAAACTCAGAGGTTTTTCTAGAATTGCAGGTGACGGGGGAACTGGGGAGACAATTCTTCGAGATACTAGTACGGCGGGGACTGGCCTGTTCAGACCCTTCGTGTTTAGTTCACTGACGAAGGGTGCAGGCAACTACTGTCGAGTTAACTAGAGCGCTGCGACACTCAAGGAGTCCTCTTAGAGGCATTTGTGGTGCGAATACGATGGCAAAAGGGGACGCTTGCTCTCGAGGTGAGTCGGGGAGACCCAGGGCCCCTTACCTCAGTTGCCACAGGGAATACTTGGCGATTCCAGTCAATGAGTTCTAAGAAGGATTCAGGCTACGATCGACAATTTGAAAATAGCAGTGGAGCCTCTGCAGTAGCACTCTCGTGATGTCACAGGCCATAGTGAAGGCATTATGGTCGCAAAATAGAGAGTCGGGGACCTCAGGTACAATCACATTGGGACTCACACAGTAATGTAAGCAGACATCCCTTCAGCTTGTGAGATGGAAAGACTGGGACTGTATTCATGCCACTGCAGGAAGCCGGCCTCCTTTCGTAGTCAGGCTTATCGGTGTATATGCCTTGAGGCAGCAATCTCAGGGTCCCTCCCTCAAACTATTGCTGACGAGAGCCTTCCTCTTTGACGGGGCTTGTGGATAAGGTGGGCCTACGTCTTGAGTCTAAGCCAGGGAATCAGCTCTCATCTCGAGGCAATTTGGGGTACACGGAGCAGTCCTCGAGTTGCTCTGCTGAACTTGGTACTCCTCTAGACTTGGCCCGTTGTTCTCGGGGAACCTCTGGAGTTGCCTAAAGGGAGTCAAGCCTCAGGTCGTGTTTGATGGGGAACGGGGGATGGCTCTGGAGTCAATGCAGGGGAAGCGGGCCTCATCTCGAGTTGATTTGGGGCCCATGGAGCTCCTTCGCGATGCTGGTGTGACCTCAGGGTCCCTCTCTACTTGTGACAGTGTTTTTTGCGGACTGTCTCGACATCCATCAAGCAAGTCGAGGCTCCTGACATGTTTCAGGGGGCTCACGGAATTGCTCTGCATGCAGTGCAGGGGAATCGGGCCTCATCTCGCTTGGAGGGGGAAGTCTCATGGTTTTTCTCGAGTTGCGGCGGGGGACCTGGGGTACATTCTCGACTTACGGCGGGGATGGCCCTTCAACCCTCGTGTTTGTTCAACGAAGTCAGGACTCCTGTCGAGTTACGAGGGACACCTCAGGAGTCTCTTCGAGGCTTGGCAGGGCAAAAGGGACGCTTCTCGAGGTGAGTCGGGAGACCCAGGGTCCCTTTCCAGTAGCCACAGGGATACTGGGATTCCTGTCAATGTTCAAGAGGAGTCAGGCTCCGTCAAATTTTGAAGCAGTGAGCTCTGCGTGCCTCTCGAGGTGTCAGAGGCATGTGAGGCATCCGTCGAAAGGAGTCGGGGACCTAGGGCTTTCTCTAGGGACTCCACAGGTGGTGCAGACATCCCTTCACCTTGTGAGATGAAAGACTAGACTGTATTCAAGCCACTGCAAGGAAACCCGGCCTCCTTTCGAGTCAGGGCTTCTCGGTGTATATGCCCATTGAGGCAGCAATCTCAGGGTCCCTCCCTCATACCTATTGCTGAGAGAAGCCTCCTCTTGAGGGGCTTGTGGAAAGGTGGCCTACGTCTTGAGTCTAAGCCAGGGAATCAGCTCTCATCTCGAGGCAATTTGGGGTACACGGAGCAGTCCTCGAGTTGCTCTGCTGAACTTGGTACTCCTCTAGACTTGGCCCGTTGTTCTCGGGGAACCTCTGGAGTTGCCTAAAGGGAGTCAAGCCTCAGGTCGTGTTTGATGGGGAACGGGGGATGGCTCTGGAGTCAATGCAGGGGAAGCGGGCCTCATCTCGAGTTGATTTGGGGCCCATGGAGCTCCTTCGCGATGCTGGTGTGACCTCAGGGTCCCTCTCTACTTGTGACAGTGTTTTTGCGGACTGTCTCGACATCCATCAAGCAAGTCGAGGCTCCTGACATGTTTCAGGGGGCTCACGGAATTGCTCTGCATGCAGTGCAGGGGAATCGGGCCTCATCTCGCTTGGAGGGGGAAGTCTCATGGTTTTTCTCGAGTTGCGGCGGGGACCTGGGGTACATTCTCGACTTACGGCGGGGATGGCCCTTCAACCCTCGTGTTTGTTCAACGAAGTCAGGACTCCTGTCGAGTTACGAGGGACACCTCAGGAGTCTCTTCGAGGCTTGGCAGGGCAAAAGGAACGCTTCTCGAGGTGAGTCGGGAGACCCAGGGTCCCTTTCCAGTAGCCACAGGGATACTGGGATTCCTGTCAATGTTCAAGAGGAGTCAGGCTCCGTCAAATTTTGAAGCAGTGAGCTCTGCGTGCTCTCTCGAGGTGTCAGAGGCATGTGAGGCATTCCGTCGAAAGGAGTCGGGGACCTAGGGCTTTCTCTAGGGACTCCACAGGTGGTGCAGACATCCCTTCAGCTTGTGAGATGAAAGACTAGACTGTATTCAAGCCACTGCAAGGAAAGCCGGCCTCCTTTCGAGTCAGGGCTTCTCGGTGTATATGCCCATTGAGGCAGCAATCTCAGGGTCCCTCCCTCATACCTATTGCTGAGAGAAGCCTCCTCTTGAGGGGCTTGTGGAAAGGTGGCCTACGTCTTGAGTCTAAGCCAGGGAATCAGCTCTCATCTCGAGGCAATTTGGGGTACACGGAGCAGTCCTCGAGTTGCTCTGCTGAACTTGGTACTCCTCTAGACTTGGCCCGTTGTTCTCGGGGAACCTCTGGAGTTGCCTAAAGGGAGTCAAGCCTCAGGTCGTGTTTGATGGGGAACGGGGGATGGCTCTGGAGTCAATGCAGGGGAAGCGGGCCTCATCTCGAGTTGATTTGGGGCCCATGGAGCTCCTTCGCGATGCTGGTGTGACCTCAGGGTCCCTCTCTACTTGTGACAGTGTTTTTGCGGACTGTCTCGACATCCATCAAGCAAGTCGAGGCTCCTGACATGTTTCAGGGGGCTCACGGAATTGCTCTGCATGCAGTGCAGGGGAATCGGGCCTCATCTCGCTTGGAGGGGGAAGTCTCATGGTTTTTTCTCGAGTTGCGGCGGGGACCTGGGGTACATTCTCGACTTACGGCGGGGATGGCCCTTCAACCCTCGTGTTTGTTCAACGAAGTCAGGACTCCTGTCGAGTTACGAGGGACACCTCAGGAGTCTCTTCGAGGCTTGGCAGGGCAAAAGGGAACGCTTCTCGAGGTGAGTCGGGAGACCCAGGGTCCCTTTCCAGTAGCCACAGGGATACTGGGATTCCTGTCAATGTTCAAGAGGAGTCAGGCTCCGTCAAATTTTGAAGCAGTGAGCTCTGCGTGCCTCTCGAGGTGTCAGAGGCATGTGAGGCATTCCGTCGAAAGGAGTCGGGGACCTAGGGCTTTCTCTAGGGACTCCACAGGTGGTGCAGACATCCCTTCAGCTTGTGAGATGAAAGACTAGACTGTATTCAAGCCACTGCAAGGAAAGCCGGCCTCCTTTCGAGTCAGGGCTTCTCGGTGTATATGCCCATTGAGGCAGCAATCTCAGGGTCCCTCCCTCATACCTATTGCTGAGAGAAGCCTCCTCTTGAGGGGCTTGTGGAAAGGTGGCCTACGTCTTGAGTCTAAGCCAGGGAATCAGCTCTCATCTCGAGGCAATTTGGGGTACACGGAGCAGTCCTCGAGTTGCTCTGCTGAACTTGGTACTCCTCTAGACTTGGCCCGTTGTTCTCGGGGAACCTCTGGAGTTGCCTAAAGGGAGTCAAGCCTCAGGTCGTGTTTGATGGGGAACGGGGGATGGCTCTGGAGTCAATGCAGGGGAAGCGGGCCTCATCTCGAGTTGATTTGGGGCCCATGGAGCTCCTTCGCGATGCTGGTGTGACCTCAGGGTCCCTCTCTACTTGTGACAGTGTTTTTGCGGACTGTCTCGACATCCATCAAGCAAGTCGAGGCTCCTGACATGTTTCAGGGGGCTCACGGAATTGCTCTGCATGCAGTGCAGGGGAATCGGGCCTCATCTCGCTTGGAGGGGGAAGTCTCATGGTTTTTCTCGAGTTGCGGCGGGGACCTGGGGTACATTCTCGACTTACGGCGGGGATGGCCCTTCAACCCTCGTGTTTGTTCAACGAAGTCAGGACTCCTGTCGAGTTACGAGGGACACCTCAGGAGTCTCTTCGAGGCTTGGCAGGGCAAAAGGAACGCTTCTCGAGGTGAGTCGGGAGACCCAGGGTCCCTTTCCAGTAGCCACAGGGATACTGGGATTCCTGTCAATGTTCAAGAGGAGTCAGGCTCCGTCAAATTTTGAAGCAGTGAGCTCTGCGTGCCTCTCGAGGTGTCAGAGGCATGTGAGGCATTCCGTCGAAAGGAGTCGGGGACCTAGGGCTTTCTCTAGGGACTCCCCAGGTGGTGCAGACATCCCTTCAGCTTGTGAGATGAAAGACTAGACTGTATTCAAGCCACTGCAAGGAAAGCCGGCCTCCTTTCGAGTCAGGGCTTCTCGGTGTATATGCCCATTGAGGCAGCAATCTCAGGGTCCCTCCCTCATACCTATTGCTGAGAGAAGCCTCCTCTTGAGGGGCTTGTGGAAAGGTGGCCTACGTCTTGAGTCTAAGCCAGGGAATCAGCTCTCATCTCGAGGCAATTTGGGGTACACGGAGCAGTCCTCGAGTTGCTCTGCTGAACTTGGTACTCCTCTAGACTTGGCCCGTTGTTCTCTCGGGGAACCTCTGGAGTTGCCTAAAGGGAGTCAAGCCTCAGGTCGTGTTTGATGGGGAACGGGGGATGGCTCTGGAGTCAATGCAGGGGAAGCGGGCCTCATCTCGAGTTGATTTGGGGCCCATGGAGCTCCTTCGCGATGCTGGTGTGACCTCAGGGTCCCTCTCTACTTGTGACAGTGTTTTTTGCGGGACTGTCTCGACATCCATCAAGCAAGTCGAGGCTCCTGACATGTTTCAGGGGGCTCACGGAATTGCTCTGCATGCAGTGCAGGGGAATCGGGCCTCATCTCGCTTGGAGGGGGAAGTCTCATGGTTTTTCTCGAGTTGCGGCGGGGACCTGGGGTACATTCTCGACTTACGGCGGGGATGGCCCTTCAACCCTCGTGTTTGTTCAACGAAGTCAGGACTCCTGTCGAGTTACGAGGGACACCTCAGGAGTCTCTTCGAGGCTTGGCAGGGCAAAAGGAACGCTTCTCGAGGTGAGTCGGGAGACCCAGGGTCCCTTTCCAGTAGCCACAGGGATACTGGGATTCCTGTCAATGTTCAAGAGGAGTCAGGCTCCGTCAAATTTTGAAGCAGTGAGCTCTGCGTGCCTCTCGAGGTGTCAGAGGCATGTGAGGCATTCCGTCGAAAGGAGTCGGGGACCTAGGGCTTTCTCTAGGGACTCCACAGGTGGTGCAGACATCCCTTCAGCTTGTGAGATGAAAGACTAGACTGTATTCAAGCCACTGCAAGGAAAGCCGGCCTCCTTTCGAGTCAGGGCTTCTCGGTGTATATGCCCATTGAGGCAGCAATCTCAGGGTCCCTCCCTCATACCTATTGCTGAGAGAAGCCTCCTCTTGAGGGGCTTGTGGAAAGGTGGCCTACGTCTTGAGTCTAAGCCAGGGAATCAGCTCTCATCTCGAGGCAATTTGGGGTACACGGAGCAGTCCTCGAGTTGCTCTGCTGAACTTGGTACTCCTCTAGACTTGGCCCGTTGTTCTCGGGGAACCTCTGGAGTTGCCTAAAGGGAGTCAAGCCTCAGGTCGTGTTTGATGGGGAACGGGGGATGGCTCTGGAGTCAATGCAGGGGAAGCGGGCCTCATCTCGAGTTGATTTGGGGCCCATGGAGCTCCTTCGCGATGCTGGTGTGACCTCAGGGTCCCTCTCTACTTGTGACAGTGTTTTTGCGGACTGTCTCGACATCCATCAAGCAAGTCGAGGCTCCTGACATGTTTCAGGGGGCTCACGGAATTGCTCTGCATGCAGTGCAGGGGAATCGGGCCTCATCTCGCTTGGAGGGGGAAGTCTCATGGTTTTTCTCGAGTTGCGGCGGGGACCTGGGGTACATTCTCGACTTACGGCGGGGATGGCCCTTCAACCCTCGTGTTTGTTCAACGAAGTCAGGACTCCTGTCGAGTTACGAGGGACACCTCAGGAGTCTCTTCGAGGCTTGGCAGGGCAAAAGGAACGCTTCTCGAGGTGAGTCGGGAGACCCAGGGTCCCTTTCCAGTAGCCACAGGGATACTGGGATTCCTGTCAATGTTCAAGAGGAGTCAGGCTCCGTCAAATTTTGAAGCAGTGAGCTCTGCGTGCCTCTCGAGGTGTCAGAGGCATGTGAGGCATTCCGTCGAAAGGAGTCGGGGACCTAGGGCTTTCTCTAGGGACTCCACAGGTGGTGCAGACATCCCTTCACCTTGTGAGATGAAAGACTAGACTGTATTCAAGCCACTGCAAGGAAACCCGGCCTCCTTTCGAGTCAGGGCTTCTCGGTGTATATGCCCATTGAGGCAGCAATCTCAGGGTCCCTCCCTCATACCTATTGCTGAGAGAAGCCTCCTCTTGAGGGGCTTGTGGAAAGGTGGCCTACGTCTTGAGTCTAAGCCAGGGAATCAGCTCTCATCTCGAGGCAATTTGGGGTACACGGAGCAGTCCTCGAGTTGCTCTGCTGAACTTGGTACTCCTCTAGACTTGGCCCGTTGTTCTCGGGGAACCTCTGGAGTTGCCTAAAGGGAGTCAAGCCTCAGGTCGTGTTTGATGGGGAACGGGGGATGGCTCTGGAGTCAATGCAGGGGAAGCGGGCCTCATCTCGAGTTGATTTGGGGCCCATGGAGCTCCTTCGCGATGCTGGTGTGACCTCAGGGTCCCTCTCTACTTGTGACAGTGTTTTTGCGGACTGTCTCGACATCCATCAAGCAAGTCGAGGCTCCTGACATGTTTCAGGGGGCTCACGGAATTGCTCTGCATGCAGTGCAGGGGAATCGGGCCTCATCTCGCTTGGAGGGGGAAGTCTCATGGTTTTTCTCGAGTTGCGGCGGGGACCTGGGGTACATTCTCGACTTACGGCGGGGATGGCCCTTCAACCCTCGTGTTTGTTCAACGAAGTCAGGACTCCTGTCGAGTTACGAGGGACACCTCAGGAGTCTCTTCGAGGCTTGGCAGGGCAAAAGGGACGCTTCTCGAGGTGAGTCGGGAGAGACCCAGTCCCTTTCCAGTAGCCACAGGGATACTGGGATTCCTGTCAATGTTCAAGAGGAGTCAGGCTCCGTCAAATTTTGAAGCAGTGAGCTCTGCGTGCCTCTCGAGGTGTCAGAGGCATGTGAGGCATTCCGTCGAAAGGAGTCGGGGACCTAGGGCTTTCTCTAGGGACTCCACAGGTGGTGCAGACATCCCTTCAGCTTGTGAGATGAAAGACTAGACTGTATTCAAGCCACTGCAAGGAACCCCGGCCTCCTTTCGAGTCAGGGCTTCTCGGTGTATATGCCCATTGAGGCAGCAATCTCAGGGTCCCTCCCTCATACCTATTGCTGAGAGAAGCCTCCTCTTGAGGGGCTTGTGGAAAGGTGGCCTACGTCTTGAGTCTAAGCCAGGGAATCAGCTCTCATCTCGAGGCAATTTGGGGTACACGGAGCAGTCCTCGAGTTGCTCTGCTGAACTTGGTACTCCTCTAGACTTGGCCCGTTGTTCTCGGGGGGAACCTCTGGAGTTGCCTAAAGGGAGTCAAGCCTCAGGTCGTGTTTGATGGGGAACGGGGGATGGCTCTGGAGTCAATGCAGGGGAAGCGGGCCTCATCTCGAGTTGATTTGGGGCCCATGGAGCTCCTTCGCGATGCTGGTGTGACCTCAGGGTCCCTCTCTACTTGTGACAGTGTTTTTGCGGACTGTCTCGACATCCATCAAGCAAGTCGAGGCTCCTGACATGTTTCAGGGGGCTCACGGAATTGCTGCTCTGCATGCAGTGCAGGGGAATCGGGCCTCATCTCGCTTGGAGGGGGAAGTCTCATGGTTTTTCTCGAGTTGCGGCGGGGACCTGGGGTACATTCTCGACTTACGGCGGGGATGGCCCTTCAACCCTCGTGTTTGTTCAACGAAGTCAGGACTCCTGTCGAGTTACGAGGGACACCTCAGGAGTCTCTTCGAGGCTTGGCAGGGCAAAAGGGACGCTTCTCGAGGTGAGTCGGGGAGACCCAGGGTCCCTTTCCAGTAGCCACAGGGATACTGGGATTCCTGTCAATGTTCAAGAGGAGTCAGGCTCCGTCAAATTTTGAAGCAGTGAGCTCTGCGTGCCTCTCGAGGTGTCAGAGGCATGTGAGGCATTCCGTCGAAAGGAGTCGGGGACCTAGGGCTTTCTCTAGGGACTCCACAGGTGGTGCAGACATCCCTTCACCTTGTGAGATGAAAGACTAGACTGTATTCAAGCCACTGCAAGGAAACCCGGCCTCCTTTCGAGTCAGGGCTTCTCGGTGTATATGCCCATTGAGGCAGCAATCTCAGGGTCCCTCCCTCATACCTATTGCTGAGAGAAGCCTCCTCTTGAGGGGCTTGTGGAAAGGTGGCCTACGTCTTGAGTCTAAGCCAGGGAATCAGCTCTCATCTCGAGGCAATTTGGGGTACACGGAGCAGTCCTCGAGTTGCTCTGCTGAACTTGGTACTCCTCTAGACTTGGCCCGTTGTTCTCGGGGAACCTCTGGAGATGCCTAAAGGGAGTCAAGCCTCAGGTCGTGCTTGATGGGGAACGGGGGTTGGCTCTGGAGTCAATGAAGGGGAAGCGGGTTCATCTCGAGTGATTTAGGGGCCCATGGAGCTCTTCGCGATGCTGGTAGTGTGACCTAAGGGTCCCTCTCTACTTTGTAGACAGTGTTTTTGGCGGACGTCCGGAACCATCCATTCAAGCAAGTCGAGGCTCCTGACATGTTTCAGGGGGCTAACGGAATTGCTTGCATGCAGTGAGGGGTAATCGTTGGCTCATCTCGCTTGGAGGGGGAAAAGTCTCATGGTTTTTTCGAGTTTGCGGCGGGGGGGGAACTGGGGTAAACATTCTCAACTTACGGCGGGATGGCCCTTCAACCCTCGTGATGGTTCAACGAAAGTCAGGAATCCTGTCGAGTTACGAGGGGTCCAACCTCAGGAAGTCTCTTCGAGGCGTGGCAGGGGCAAAAGGAACGCTTCTCGAGGTGAGTCGGGAGGACCCAGGGCCCCTTTCCAGTAGCCGCAGGAATACCTGGGATTCCTGTCAATGTTTCAAGCGGAGTCAGGGGCGCCGATCAAATTTTGAAATGCAGTGAGCTCTGCGTGCCCTCTCGAGGGGTCAGAGGCCACAATGTGACGAGGCATTCCGGTAGAAAGGAGTCGGGGTCCTCGGGCTTTCTCTAGGGACTCCACAGGTGTTGCAGGACATCCCTTCAGCTTGTGAGCATGACAAGAATTGGACCTGTATTCAAGCCCACTGCAAGGAAAAGCGGGCCTCTATTCGTAGTCAGGGCTTCTCGGTTGTATATGCCCATTGAGGGGCAGCAATCTCAGGGTCCCCCCCGCTTACCTATTGCCTGAGGAGAAGCCTCCTCTTGAGGGGGCTTGTGGAAAAGGTGGCCTACGTCTTGAGTCTAAGCCAGGGAGTCAGCTCTCATCTCGAGGGCATTTTGGGTGTAAACGGAGCAGTCCTCGGGGTTCGCTATGCTGAACTTGGTACTCCTCTAGGACTTGGCCCGTTGTATCTCGGGGAACACTCTGGAGTTGCCTAAAGGGGAGTTTTTCAAGCCTCAGGTGTGTTTGGTGGGGAAAGTGGTGGATGGCTCTGGAGTCAATGCAGCGGAAGCGGGACTCATCTACGAGTTGATTTGGGGCCCATGGGAGATCCTTCTCGAGGATGGTGTGACCTACAGGGTCCCTCTGCTACTTGTGTGACAGTGTTTTTGCGGACTTGTCTCGTGACCCATCAAGTCAAGAAGTCGTGGCTCCTGACATGTGTCAGGGGGCTCACGGAATAGCTCTGGCATTGCAGTGCAGGGGAATCGGGACTCATCTCGCTTGGAGGGGAAATGTTCTCTGGTTTTTCTCGAGTTGCGGCGGGGGGGACCTGGGGTAACATACTCTCGGACTTACGGCGGGGGATGGCCCTTTCAAACCTCGTGTTGGTTCAACGAGAAGTCAGGACTCCTGTCGAGTTACGAGGGAACCTCATGGTGTCTCTTAGAGGAGTGGCAGGGCATAAGGAACGATTCGCGAGTTGGGAGTCGGGAGGAGACCAAGTGGCCCCTTTCCAGAGCCGCAGGGATTACTGGGATTCCTGTCAATGTTCAAGAGGAAGTCAGGGCTCCGTCAAATTTTGAAGCAGTTGGAGCTCCTGCGTGCCTCTCGAGGTGACAGAGGCATGTGCAGGCATTCTGACGAAAGGAGTCGGTGACCTAGGGCTTTCTCTAGGGACTCCACAGGTGGTGCAGCACATCCCTTCAGCTTGTGAGTTGAAAGACTAGACTGTTATTCAAGCCACTGCTAATGAAAGCCGGCCTCCTTTCGAGTCAGGGCTTCTCGGTGTATATGCCCATTGAGGCAGCATTCAGGGTCCCTCCTCATACCTATTGCTGAGAGCAGCACTCCTCTTGAGGGGCTTGTGGAAAGGTGGCCTACGTCTTGAGTCTATGCCAGGGAGTCAGCTCTCATCTCGAGGCAATTTGGGGTACACGGAGCAGTCTCGAGTTTGCTCTGCTGAACTTGGTTACTCCTCTAGACTTGGCCCGTTGTTCTCGGGGAACCTCTCTGGAGTTGCCTAAAGGGAGTCAAGCCTCAGGTCGTGTTTGTTGGGGAAACGGGGGATGGCTCTGGAGTCAATGCAGGGGAAGCGGGCCTCATCTCGAGTTGATCTTGGGGACCATGGAGCTCCTTCGCGATGCTGGTGTGACTCAGGGTCCCTCTCTACTTGTGACAGTGTTTTTGCGGACTGTCTCGACATCCATCAAGCAAGTCCGAGGCTCCTGACCTTGTTTCGGGGGGCTCACGGAATTGCTCTGCATGCAGTGCAGGGATGAATCGGGCCTCATCTCGCTTGGAGGGAGGAAGTTCATGGTTTTTCTCGAGTTGCGGCGGGGACCTGGGGTACATTCTCGACTTTACGGCGGGGATCGTGGCCCTTCAACCCTCGTGTTGGTTCAACGAAGTCAGGACTCCTGTCGAGTTACGGAGGGACACTCAGGAGTCTCTTCGAGGCTTGGCCAGGGCAAAAGGAACGCTTCTCGAGGTGAGTCGGGTCGACCCAGGGTCCCTTTCCAGTAGCCACATGGGATACTGGGATTCCTGTCAATGTTCAAGAGGAGTCAGGCTCCGTCAAATTTTGAAGCAGTGAGCTTGCGTGCCTCTCGAGGTGTCAGAGGCATGTGAGGCATTCCGTCGAAAGGAGTCGGGGACCTAGGGCTTTCTCTAGGGACTCCCACAGGTGGTGCAGACATCCCTTCAGCTTGTGAGATGAAAGACTAGACTGTATTCAAGCCACTGCACGGAAAGCCGGCCTCCTTTCGAGTCAGGGACTCTCTCGGTGTATATGCCCATTGAGGCAAGCAATATCAGGGTCCCTCCCTCATTACTATTGCTGAGAGACAGCCTTCTCTTGAGGGGCTTGTGGAAAGGTGGCCTACGTCTTGAGTCTAAAGCAGGGAATCAGCTCTCATCTCGAGGACACAAAGTTGGGGTACACGGAGCAGTCCTCGAGTTGCTCTGCTGAACTTGGTACTCCTCTAGATTGGCCCGTTGTTCACGGTGTACATTCTTGAGTTGCCTAAAGGGAGTCAAGCCTCAGGTCGTGTTTGAGGGCGAACGGGGGGATGTCTCTGGAGTCATAATGCAGGGGTAGCGGGCCTCATCTTCGTGTTGATTTGGGGCCTATGGAGGCTTCTTCGCGATTGCGGGTATGTGTCATCTGGGTTCCCTATCTTACTTGTGTCAAGTGTTTTTGTCGGACTGTCTCGGGGTCATCCATTCAGGCAAGTCGAGGACGTGACATGTTTCAGGTGGCTCACGGAATTAGCTCTGCGCATGCAGTTGTGTCAGGGGATTAGGGCCTCATCTCGCTTGGCGGGGGAGAGTCTCATGGTTTTTCGCGAGTTGCGGCGGGGACCTGGGATACATTTCTCGAACTTACGGCGGGGATGTGCCCTTCAACCTCGTGTTGGTTCAACGACTGTCAGGGACTCCTATTGTGTTACGAGGGACACCTCAGGCGTCTCTTCGCGGACCCTGCGCGGGCAAAAAGATCGCTTCGCGATGTTGAGAGTCGGGAGACCCTGGGCCCCTTTCCAGTAGCCACAGGGATACTGGAATTCCTGGTCATTGTTTCAAGCGGAGGTCAAGCTCCGTCACATTTAGAAGCAGTGAGCTCTGCGTGCTTCTCGAGGTGTCAGAGGCATGTGAGGCATTCCGTCAGAAAGGATTCGGGGGACCGAGGGCTTTCTCTAGGGTCTTCCACAGGTGGTGCAGGAAATCCCTTCTGCTTGTGAGATGAATGACAAGACTGTTTTCAGGCCACTTCACAGGAAAACGCGGCTGCTTTCGAGTTCAGGGCTCTCGGTGCATATGTCCCATTGAGGCAGCAATTCCAGGGTCCCCTGCCCCTCATACCTATATGCTGATGTAGCATCCTGCCTCGTTAGAGGGGCTGGGATAGGTAATAGATTGGGCCTACGTCTTGTGAGGTCTAATGATTCCGGTCGGGGGGAAATCAGTCTCTCATCACGAGGCTATTTTGGTGGGTACCCGGGAGTCAGTCCGCGGGTGAGGGGTGCACGTTGCTGAACTTAGGTACTTCTGGGTACTAGACATTTGCCCGTAGTTTTTTTTCACGGGTGCGGGTGGATCTCTCTGGAGATGCCCAAAGTGAAGTCATACGCCTCAGGTCGTGTTTTGATGGGGAACTGGTGATGGTCACTGGAGTCTTGGCAGTGGAAGCTGTCCTCATCTCACAGTTTGTATTAGGGGCCCATTGAGCGTTCCATCGCGATGGCTTGGTTTTACCTCTGGGTCCCTCTCTACGTGTGAGGGGGGGGGGGGGGGGGGGGGGGGGGTTTGGGGGGGGGGGGGGGGGGGGGGGGGGGGGGGGGGGGGGGGGGTGGGGGGGGGGGGGGGGGGGGGGGGGGGGGGGGGGGGGGGGGGGGGGGGGAGGGGTTGGGGGGGGGGGGGGGGGGGGGGGTGGGGGGGGGGGGGGGGGGGGGGGGGGGGGGGGGGGGGGGGGGGGCGGGGGGGGGGGAGAGAGGGGGGGGGGGGGTGGGGGGGGGGGGGGGGGGGGGGGGAGGGGGGGGGGGGGGGGGGGGGGGGGGGTGGGGGGGGGGGGGGGGGGGGGGGGGGTTGGGGGGGGGGGGGGGGTGTGGGGAGGTGGGGGGGGGGGAGGGGGGGGGGGGGGGGGGGGGGTGGGGGGGGGGGGGGGGGGGTGGGGGGGGGGGGGGGGGGGGGGGACAGTGGTTTTGCGGACTGTCTCGGTCATCCATCATGCAAGTACGAGGCTCCTGACATGTTTCAGTGGTGATCTCAACGAGAATTTTTGTCTCTTGCATTGCAGTGGCAGGGAATCTGGCCTCAGCTCTCTGCTTGGTAGGGTTGGAAGTCAAATTGTTTTTCTCGAGTTGCTGGCGGGGACCTGGGGTACTTTGCTCTGACTTAGCGGCGGGGGATGGCCCTGTCAACGGCCTCGTGTTTGGGTTCAACGGATAGTGCAGTTACTAGCCTATCGAGTTACGGATGAGACACCTCAGGGATGACGTCTTCGAGTGCTTGGCAGGGGCAAAAGGAACACAATCTCGAGGTAGAGTCGGGAGACGCCAAGGGTTCGCGCTTTCCCGTCGCCACCGGTGGATACTTGTATTCTCATTTCAATGTTCAAAGAGGATGGTGGATTGTCATAGCTACACGTCCAAAACATTGTTTGAATGCAAGTCGAGCTCTGCGAGAGCTTTCTAGAGGTGTCAGGAGGCATGTTGAGGCATGCCTGTCGAGTAAAGGAGTCGGGGGTACCTAGGGGTTTTCTCTAGGGACTCCCACAGGTGTGTTGCATACATCCCCTTTCTACGCAATGTGGAGAAAAAAGCCATAAGACAGGCCCCCCCCATGTCTTATTAGCCACTGCGATAGGAAAGCCGGCCTCCTTTCGACTTATGGCTTCGTCGGTGTTAGTGGATGCCCATTAGAGGCATGCAATCACACACAGGGTCCATTCCTCATTACCTATTGTCTGAGAGCAGCCACCTCATGAGGGCTTGTGGAAAGGTGGCTAACGTCTTGAGTCTAAGCCAGGGAGTCAGCTTTCATCTCGAGGCAATTTGGGGTACACGGAGCAGTCCTCGAGTTGCTCTCGCTGAACTTGGTAACTCCTCTAGACTTGGACCGTTTGTTCACGGGAAACCTCTCGAGTTGCCTAAAGGGAGTCAAGCCTCAGGTCGTGTTTGATGGGAACGGGGGATGGCTCTGGGTCAATGCAGGGGAAGCGGGCTCATCTGAGTTGATTTGGGGCCCATGGAGCTCCTTCGCGATGCTGGTGTGACCTCAGGGTCCCTCTCTACTTGTGACAGTGTTTTTGCGGACTGTCTCGACATCCATCAAGCAAGTCGAGGCTCCTGACATGTTTCAGGGGGCTCACGGAATTGCTCTGCATGCAGTGCAGGGGAATCGGGCCTCATCTCGCTTGGAGGGGGAAGTCTCATGGTTTTTCTCGAGTTGCGGCGGGGACTGGGGTACATTCTCGACTTACGGCGGGGATGGCCCTTCACCCTCGTGTTTGTTCAACGAAGTCAGGACTCCTGTCGAGTTACGAGGGACACCTCAGGAGTCTCTTCGAGGCTTGGCAGGGCAAAAGGAACGCTTCTCGAGGTGAGTCGGGAGACCCAGGGTCCCTTTCCAGTAGCCACAGGGATACTGGGATTCCTGTCAATGTTCAAGAGGAGTCAGGCTCCGTCAAATTTTGAAGCAGTGAGCTCTGCGTGCCTCTCGAGGTGTCAGAGGCATGTGAGGCATTCCGTCGAAAGGAGTCGGGGACCTAGGGCTTTCTCTAGGGACTCCACAGGTGGTGCAGACATCCCTTCAGCTTGTGAGATGAAAGACTAGACTGTATTCAAGCCACTGCAAGGAAACCCGGCCTCCTTTCGAGTCAGGGCTTCTCGGTGTATATGCCCATTGAGGCAGCAATCTCAGGGTCCCTCCCTCATACCTATTGCTGAGAGAAGCCTCCTCTTGAGGGGCTTGTGGAAAGGTGGCCTACGTCTTGAGTCTAAGCCAGGGAATCAGCTCTCATCTCGAGGCAATTTGGGGTACACGGAGCAGTCCTCGAGTTGCTCTGCTGAACTTGGTACTCCTCTAGACTTGGCCCGTTGTTCTCGGGGAACCTCTGGAGTTGCCTAAAGGGAGTCAAGCCTCAGGTCGTGTTTGATGGGGAACGGGGGATGGCTCTGGAGTCAATGCAGGGGAAGCGGGCCTCATCTCGAGTTGATTTGGGGCCCATGGAGCTCCTTCGCGATGCTGGTGTGACCTCAGGGTCCCTCTCTACTTGTGACAGTGTTTTTGCGGACTGTCTCGACATCCATCAAGCAAGTCGAGGCTCCTGACATGTTTCAGGGGGCTCACGGAATTGCTCTGCATGCAGTGCAGGGGAATCGGGCCTCATCTCGCTTGGAGGGGGAAGTCTCATGGTTTTTCTCGAGTTGCGGCGGGGACCTGGGGTACATTCTCGACTTACGGCGGGGATGGCCCTTCAACCCTCGTGTTTGTTCAA
This sequence comes from Odocoileus hemionus, assembly GCA_020976825.1. Lineage (NCBI taxonomy): Eukaryota > Metazoa > Chordata > Mammalia > Artiodactyla > Cervidae > Odocoileus > Odocoileus hemionus. Next base: position 132,727 of record JAJLRB010002129.1, on the reverse strand, counting down.
CGAAGTCAGGACTCCTGTCGAGTTACGAGGGACACCTCAGGAGTCTCTTCGAGGCTTGGCAGGGCAAAAGGACGCTTCTCGAGGTGAGTCGGGAGACCCAGGGTCCCTTTCCAGTAGCCACAGGGATACTGGGATTCCTGTCAATGTTCAGAGAGGTCAGGCTCCGTCAAATTTTGAAGCAGTGAGCTCTGCGTGCCTCTCGAGGTGTCAGAGGCATGTGAGGCATTCCGTCGAAAGGAGTCGGGGACCTAGGGCTTTCTCTAGGGACTCCACAGGTGGTGCAGACATCCCTTCAGCTTGTGAGATGAAAGACTAGACTGTATTCAAGCCACTGCAAGGAAACCCGGCCTCCTTTCGAGTCAGGGCTTCTCGGTGTATATGCCCATTGAGGCAGCAATCTCAGGGTCCCTCCCTCATACCTATTGCTGAGAGAAGCCTCCTCTTGAGGGGCTTGTGGAAAGGTGGCCTACGTCTTGAGTCTAAGCCAGGGAATCAGCTCTCATCTCGAGGCAATTTGGGGTACACGGAGCAGTCCTCGAGTTGCTCTGCTGAACTTGGTACTCCTCTAGACTTGGCCCGTTGTTCTCGGGGTAACTCTGGAGTTGCCTAAAGGGAGTCAAGCCTCAGGTCGTGTTTGATGGGGAACGGGGGATGGCTCTGGAGTCAATGCAGGGGAAGCGGGCCTCATCTCGAGTTGATTTGGGCCCATGGAGCTCCTTCGCGATGCTGGTGTGACCTCAGGGTCCCTCTCTACTTGTGACAGTGTTTTTTGCGGACTGTCTCGACATCCATCAAGCAAGTCGAGGCTCCTGACATGTTTCAGGGGGCTCACGGAATTGCTCTGCATGCAGTGCAGGGGAATCGGGCCTCATCTCGCTTGGAGGGGGAAGTCTCATGGTTTTTCTCGAGTTGCGGCGGGGACCTGGGGTACATTCTCGACTTACGGCGGGGATGGCCCTTCAACCCTCGTGTTTGTTCAACGAAGTCAGGACTCCTGTCGAGTTACGAGGGACACCTCAGGAGTCTCTTCGAGGCTTGGCAGGGCAAAAGGGACGCTTCTCGAGGTGAGTCGGGAGACCCAGGGTCCCTTTCCAGTAGCCACAGGGATACTGGGATTCCTGTCAATGTTCAAGAGGAGTCAGGCTCCGTCAAATTTTGAAGCAGTGAGCTCTGCGTGCCTCTCGAGGTGTCAGAGGCATGTGAGGCATTCCGTCGAAAGGAGTCGGGGACCTAGGGCTTTCTCTAGGACTCCACAGGTGGTGCAGACATCCCTTCACCTTGTGAGATGAAAGACTAGACTGTATTCAAGCCACTGCAAGGAAAACCCGGCCTCCTCCTTTCGAGTCAGGGCTTCTCGGTGTATATGCCCATTGAGGCAGCAATCTCAGGGTCCCTCCCTCATACCTATTGCTGAGAGAAGCCTCCTCTTGAGGGGCTTGTGGAAAGGTGGCCTACGTCTTGAGTCTAAGCCAGGGAATCAGCTCTCATCTCGAGGCAATTTGGGGTACACGGAGCAGTCCTCGAGTTGCTCTGCTGAACTTGGTACTCCTCTAGACTTGGCCCGTTGTTCTCGGGGAACCTCTGGAGTTGCCTAAAGGGAGTCAAGCCTCAGGTCGTGTTTGATGGGGAACGGGGGATGGCTCTGGAGTCAATGCAGGGGAAGCGGCCTCATCTCGAGTTGATTTGGGGCCCATGGAGCTCCTTCGCGATGCTGGTGTGACCTCAGGGTCCCTCTCTACTTGTGACAGTGTTTTTGCGGACTGTCTCGACATCCATCAAGCAAGTCGAGGCTCCTGACATGTTTCAGGGGGCTCACGGAATTGCTCTGCATGCAGTGCAGGGGAATCGGGCCTCATCTCGCTTGGAGGGGGAAGTCTCATGGTTTTTCTCGAGTTGCGGCGGGGACCTGGGGTACATTCTCGACTTACGGCGGGGATGGCCCTTCAACCCTCGTGTTGTTCAACGAAGTCAGGACTCCTGTCGAGTTACGAGGGACACCTCAGGAGTCTCTTCGAGGCTTGGCAGGGCAAAAGGGACGCTTCTCGAGGTGAGTCGGGAGACCCAGGGTCCCTTTCCAGTAGCCACAGGGATACTGGGATTCCTGTCAATGTTCAAGAGGAGTCAGGCTCCGTCAAATTTTGAAGCAGTGAGCTCTGCGTGCCTCTCGAGGTGTCAGAGGCATGTGAGGCATTCCGTCGAAAGGAGTCGGGGACCTAGGGCTTTCTCTAGGGACTCCACAGGTGGTGCAGACATCCCTTCAGCTTGTGAGATGAAAGACTAGACTGTATTCAAGCCACTGCAAGGAAACCCGGCCTCCTTTCGAGTCAGGGCTTCTCGGTGTATATGCCCATTGAGGCAGCAATCTCAGGGTCCCTCCCTCATACCTATTGCTGAGAGAAGCCTCCTCTTGAGGGGCTTGTGGAAAGGTGGCCTACGTCTTGAGTCTAAGCCAGGGAATCAGCTCTCATCTCGAGGCAATTTGGGGTACACGGAGCAGTCCTCGAGTTGCTCTGCTGAACTTGGTACTCCTCTAGACTTGGCCCGTTGTTCTCGGGGAACCTCTGGAGTTGCCTAAAGGGAGTCAAGCCTCAGGTCGTGTTTGATGGGGAACGGGGGATGGCTCTGGAGTCAATGCAGGGGAAGCGGGGCCTCATCTCGAGTTGATTTGGGGCCCATGGAGCTCCTTCGCGATGCTGGTGTGACCTCAGGGTCCCTCTCTACTTGTGACAGTGTTTTTGCGGACTGTCTCGACATCCATCAAGCAAGTCGAGGCTCCTGACATGTTTCAGGGGGCTCACGGAATTGCTCTGCATGCAGTGCAGGGGAATCGGGCCTCATCTCGCTTGGAGGGGGAAGTCTCATGGTTTTTCTCGAGTTGCGGCGGGGACCTGGGGTACATTCTCGACTTACGGCGGGGATGGCCCTTCAACCCTCGTGTTTGTTCAACGAAGTCAGGACTCCTGTCGAGTTACGAGGGACACCTCAGGAGTCTCTTCGAGGCTTGGCAGGGCAAAAGGGACGCTTCTCGAGGTGAGTCGGGAGACCCAGGGTCCCTTTCCAGTAGCCACAGGGATACTGGGATTCCTGTCATGTTCAAGAGGAGTCAGGCTCCGTCAAATTTTGAAGCAGTGAGCTCTGCGTGCCTCTCGAGGTGTCAGAGGCATGTGAGGCATTCCGTCGAAAGGAGTCGGGGACCTAGGGCTTTCTCTAGGGACTCCACAGGTGGTGCAGACATCCCTTCAGCTTGTGAGATTGAAAAGGGATAGGCTGTATTGAAGCCACTGCCAGGAAATGCCACGGCCTCCTTGCGAGTTCAGGGCTTATCGGTGTATTTGCCCATTGACGGCCTGCCAATCTCAGGGGTCCCTCCTCTTACTATTGCTCGAGAGATAGCCTCCTCTTGAGGGGCAATTGTGGAAAGGTGGCCTACGTCTTCAGTCCTAAGCAATCTGGGATATCCAGCAGCTCTCATTCTAGACCGCAGGGCATGTGGGGTACACGGAGCAGTCTCGAGTTGCCCTGCTGAAATTGGTACTCTCTAGTACTTGGCACGTTGTTCTCGGGGTACTTCTGGAACCCTAGTTGCCGAAAGGGAGTCCAAGCCTCTGGTCGTGTTGATGACACGGGACCATCGGGGCCGATATGGCTCTGGGAATGTCAACCTGCTAGGGAAATCGCGGACGAGCCTTAATCGTCGCGTTTATTGGGCCGGCACAAATGGTCGCTCCATTCGCCGATGATGTGATGTACAACCTACTAGGGTCCCCTCTCTACCTTGTGTGGACAGAGTTTTTCGCGGACTGATCTCGACATCCATCAAGCAAGTCGTGGACTACAGACATGTTTCTGGGGGCTTCTCAGGAATTGCACTCTAGCTTGCAGTTGCAGAGGAAAATCGGGACCTCCTTTCGTCTTGGAGGGGTGTCTCATGGTTTTTCTACGAGAGTTGCGCAAGGCACACGGGGAAACTTGGGGATATATATCTCGGACTTACGGGGGATGACCGGAGAGAATCCGAAAGACGGAGACTGTTCTGATGGACTTCTAACCCTCGTGTTGGTTCACGAACCAGGTGTTCAGGACTACCATGTCGAGTTACGAGGGACACCTCAGAGTCTTCGCGAGGCCTTGGCCAGACGGGCAGAAGAAACGTTCTCTCGAGTGTTGAGTCGGTAAGAGTCCCACGGGGCCCTTCTCCTGTAGGCACTGGAGTGATGGGATTCCTGTCATTTGCAAGAGGAAGTCAGGATTCGTCTAAATTATTGAAGCTCCAACCCCGCAGCAAGTGAGCTCTGCGTGTCTCTCGAGGTGTCTGAAGCTGTGAGGCATTCCGCCTCAGTAAGCCAGTCGGGGTCCTAAGGGCTTTCCTCTAGGATCCACTGGTGGCTAGCGTAAGACATCCCTTCAGCTTGTGAGATGAAAAAAGACTCAGGCTGTATTGAAGCCACTGCAAGGGAGGAAAGCCCTCGGCCTCCCCCTTATCGACCGTCAGGGATTCTCGGTGTTGTATTTGCCCATTGAGGATGCAATCTCAGGGTCCTCCCTCCATTACATATTGCTATCGACGAGAATCTCTTCCACTCGAGGGGCTTGTGCGACCCAAAAGGTGCCCCTAATTCTTCAGGCTCTAAAGCCAGGGAATACAGCCTCTCATTCTCGAACGGCTAATTTGGCGGTTTCAACGGAGCAGGTCATCGGAGGTGGCCTCCAGCTGACTTGGTACTTCCTCTAGAATTGGCCCAGTTGTTCTCAGGGGAAACCTCTGGAGTTGCCTAAAGGAGTGCCATCGCCTCAGGTCCGTGTTTCGTTGGGGAAAGGGGAGATGGCTCTGGAGTCCTAATGCAGGCGGCAAGCGGCCAATTCATTCTAGAGTTTGAATTGGGCCCATAGAGGCTCCTTCGCGATTGTGGTATGTGACCTCATGGTCCCTCTCTACTTGTAACAGTGTTTTTGCGGACTGTCCTCGACATTACATCAAGCAAGTCGAGGCTCCCTGACATGTTGCAGGCGGGCGCCCCACGGAATAATTGCTCTGCCTGCCAGTGCAGAGGGTGTATCGGGCCTCTTTTCGCTTGGGAGGGAAACTGTTGGAACAATGCAACCCACCATCAAGCCATAATGTATCCATGGTTTTTTTCCGAGTTTCGGCCGGGGACCTGGGGTACCATTCTCGACTTACCGGCGGGGATGGACCTTCATCCCACGTGTTATGTTTCACGAATGACCACCCAGTCAGGACACCTGTCGAGTTACGACGGGACTACCTCAGGAGTCTCTTCGAAGGCTTTGGCCAGGGCAGAAGGTACCCTTCTCGGAGAGTTGATTGTCGGGAGACCCAGGCCCACTATTCCAATAGGCACAGGGCTTTGTGGGTTTACGGTCATGTGATTCATTGTGGAGTAAGGCCCCTGTCAAACTTTGAAGAAGTGAGCTCTGCGTCCCTCTCGATGTGGCAGAGGCATGTGTCTTACCCCTGGGCCATTACGTCGAATATAGGAGTCGGGAACCTGTGGGCTTTCTTCAAGAGACGCCATCAGGTGGTGCAGACATCCAGTTCAGCTTGAGAGATGAAGAGAACTAGACTGTATTCAAGCACATGCAAGAAAAGCCCAGCACTCCGTTTCGAGTCAGGGCTTCTCGGTCGTATATATGCCCTTTGACGGCAGCAATCCTCAGGTTCCCTCCCTCCATACCTATTGACTCACGGAGATGACTCCTCTTGTGGGGATTGTGGAAAGGTAGCCTACGTCCATGAGTCTAAGCCCCCAGGTGAATCAGCGCTCTTATGCGAGGCAAATTTGGGGCTACATACTAGCAGTACTAGCGTTGCCTCCTGGTGTGAACTTGTGTTTCTCCTATTGACTTGGCAAGTTGTTAGCGGGGAAACCTATGGAGTTTCTAAAGGTGAAAGTCAAGCCTGCAGTCGTATTAGATGGGGGGAACGAAGGGGGGATGGCATCGTGCGACACGTCAATTCAGGTGAACGCGACGGGGGGCCTTCATCTCGAAGTTGAATTTGGGGCCCATGGAGCTCCTGCGCGAACTGGTGTGACCTCAGGGACCATCTAAACTTGTGGACATTGTTTTTGCGGACTAGTCTCGACATCCATCATAGCAAATTAGTCGATATATGGCTATCTGACAGGTTTCAGGGGGCTCACGGGAAATTGCTCCATGCATGCAAGTGAAGGGGGATTCGGTTCCTAATCTCGCTTGGAGGGGGAAATCTCATTGGTTTCTTAGGAGTTTCGGCGGGGTCCTGGGGACTTTCTCGACTTAACGACAGGGGCTGGCCCGGCACCCTCGTGTTGATCAACGAAGTCAGGACTCCTGGCGATGTTACGAGGGACACCATCAGGAGCCCGCGTTCGAGGCGTAGCAGGGCTAAATGGAACGCAACTATTCTGCGTGGTGGAGTCGGCGAGATCCCAGGGCCCACTTACAGTTTGCCTACAGGGATACTTGGGATTACTCGTCAATGTTCAAGTGGAGTCTGTCTCGCGCCAATATTTTGAAGCAGCAAAAAGCTCTGACAGTGCCTCTCGAGGTGTCAGAGGCATGTGAGCATTCCGTTCGAAGATGCAGGTCGGGCACTTAGGGCTTTCTCTAGGGATTCCTCAGGTGGTGCCTGAACAGCCCTTCACTTTGTGAGATTTGAAATGACTAGGACTCAATTCAAGCCACTACTGCAACGAAAGCCGGCTCGCTTTCGACGGTCAGGGCTTCTCGGTGTATATCCCCACTGGACTAGGCAAGCAAACTCAGGGTCCCTCCCTCATAACCTATTGCTGAAGAGGAAACCTTCACTCTTGAGGGGGTTGTGGACCAAGGTCGCCTACGTCTTGAGTCTAAGCCAGGGAATCAGCTCTCATCTCGAGGCAATTTGGGGTACACGGAGCAGTCCTCGAGTTGCTCTGCTGAACTTGGTACTCCTCTAGACTTGGCCCGTTGTTCGCGGGAACCTCTGGAGTTGCCTAAAGGGAGTCAAGCCTCAGGTCGTGTTTGATGGGGAACGGGATGGCTCTGGAGTCAATGCAGGGGAAGCGGGCCTCATCTCGAGTTGATTTGGGGGCCCATGGAGCGTCCTTCGCGATGCTGGTGTGACCTCAGGGTCCCTCTCTACTTGTGACAGTGTTTTTGCGGACTGTCTCGACATCGCATCAAGCAAGTCGAGGCTCCTGACATGTTTTCAGGGGGCTCACGGAATTGCTCTGCATGCAGTGCAGGGAATCGGGCCTCATCCCGCTTGGAGGAGGGGAAGTCTCATGTTTTTTTTTTCTCGAGATTGCGGCGGGGACCTGGGGTACATTCTCGACTTACGGCGGGGATGGGCCCTTCAACCCTCGTGTTTGTTCAACGAAGTCAGGACTCCTGTCGAGTTACGAGGGACACCTCAGGAGTCTCTTTCGAGGCTTGGCAGGGCAAAAGGGACGCTTCTCGAGGTGAGTCCGGGAGACCCAGGGTCCCTTTCCAGTAGCCACAGGCTTTACTGGGATTCCTTCAATGTATCAAGAGGAGTCCAGGCTCCGTCAAATTTTGAAGCAGTGAGCTCTGCGTGCCTCTCGAGGTGTCAGAGGCATGTGAGGCATTCCGTCGAAAAGGGAGTCGTGGACCTAGGCTTTCTCTAGGACTCCACAGTGGATGCAGACATCCCATCATCTTCGTGAGAATTAAAGACTAAACTGTATTCAAGCCACTGCAAGGAAAGCCGCCTCCTTTCGAGTCAGGGCTTCTCGGTGTATACTGCCCATTGAGGCAGCAATCTCAGGGCCCCCCTCATAACCTATTGCTGACAGAAGCCTCCTCTTGAGGGGCTTGTGAGAAAGGGGTGCCTACGTCTTGACAGTCAAACCAGGGAATCCACTCTCATCTCGAGCAATTTGGTGGGTACACGAGCAGTCCTCGAGTTGCTCTGACTGAACAGTGGTACCCTCTAGACTTGGCCCGTTTTTCTCGGGGAACCTCTGGAGCTGCCTAAAGGAGTCAAACCTCAGGTCAGTGTTTGATGGAACGTGAGGGATGGCTCTGAGTCAATGCAGGGAAGCGGCCTCATTCTCGAGTTGATTTGGAGGGCCCATGAAGCTCCTTCGCGATGCTGGGTGACCTCAGGGTCCCTCTCTACTTGTTACAGTGTTTTTGCTGACTGTCTCGACATCCAGTCAAGCAAGTCGAGGCTCCTTACATGTTTTCAGGGGCACTCGACGAATTGCTCTGCATGCAGTGCAGTGGGAATGGGCCTCATCTCGCTTGAGGGGGAATTCGCCATGTTTTTTTCTCGAGTTGCGGCGGGGACCTGGGGTACATTCTCGACATACGCGGAGGATTGGCCCTTCAACCCTCGTGTTTGTTCAACGAGGCGTCAGGACTCCTGTCTAGTTAGACGAACCCTCAGAGTCTCTTCGAGGCGCTTGGTGCAGCTTGCAAAAGTAACGCATTAGCAGCTCGAGGGTGAGTTCGGCGAGACCCATTCCCCTTTCCCAGTAGCCACAGGGATACTGGGATTCCCCTGTCAATGTTCAAGATGGCAAGAGAGTCAGTGCTCCGTCAAATTTTGAAGCAGTTGAGCTCTGACGTGCCCTCTCCGAGGTGTCATAGGCAGTGTGAGGCATTCCGTCGAAAGGAGTCCCGGGGACCTAGGGCTTTCTCTAGGGACTCCACAGGTGGTGCAGACCATCCCTTCAGCTTGTGAAGATGAAAGACTAAGACTGTATCATCAAGCCACTGCAAGGAAACCGGCCTCCTTTCGAGTCAGGCGCTTCTCGGTGTATATGCCCATTGAGCAGCAATCTCAGGTGTCCCTCCTCATCAGACTATTGCATGAGAGGAAGAAGCCTCCTCTTGAGGGGCTTGTGGAAAGGTGGCCTACGTCTTGAGTCTTAAGCCAGGGAATCAGCTCTCATTTCGAGGCAATTTGGGTGCGGGGGTACACGGAGAGCTGTCCTCGAGTTTGCCTCTGGCTGAACTTTGGTTCTCCTCTAGACTTTGGCCCGTTGTTGTTCTCGGGGAACCTCTGGAGTTGCCTTAAAGGGAGTCAAGCCTCAGGTCGTGTTTGATGGGGAACGGGGATGGCTCTCGAGTCAATGCAGGGAAAGCGGGCCTCATCTCGTATTGATTTTGGGCCGCATTGGAGCACCTACGCGAAGCTTGGTGAGACCTCAGGGATCTCTCTCTTAGCTTGCGAGACAGAGTGTTTGCGGACTGTCTCGACATCCAGGCAAGACAAGTCGAGGGCTCCTGACAATGTTTTCCAGGGGGCTACACGGCAATTGCTCGTGCATGCATTGCACAGAGGGAAATTGGGCCTCATCTCGCTTAGCGAAGGTGTGAAGTCTCATGATCTTCCTCGAGTTGCGGCTCGGGGACCTGAGGGTAGAACAAATCACGACTTACGGCGGGGATGGCCATTGCAACCCGCGTGTTGGTCCCAACGAAGTCAGGAACTCCTGATCGAGTTACCGGAGGAAACACACTCAGTGATTTCGCTTCGAGACGCTTGGCAGGGCAAAAGGAACGCTTCTCGTCAGGTGAGATCAGGAGACCCAGGCCCCTTTCCAGTCAGCCACAGGGATTCAGGGATGTCCTGCGTCAAAGTGTATCAAGAGTAGTCTCAGGCTCCCGTCAAACATTCTAGAAGCAGTTAGCTCTGCGTTGCCTCTCGAGGTGTTCAGCGGCATGTCGAGTGCATTCCTCTCGAGAATGGCGATCCGGGGACCAATAGGGCTTTCTCTAGGACTACTCCACAGCGTGGAGCTGACAACCCTTCAGCGTGTGTAGATGAAAGCCTTAGACATGTATTCAAGTCACTGCAAGGAACAGCCGGCCTCCTTTCGAGTCAGGGCTTCTCGGTGTAAATGCCCAATTGAGGCAAGCAATCTCAGGGTCCCTCCCTCCTTACCTTTTTGGCTAAGAAGAATGCCACCTCTTAGAGGAGCTTGTGCGAAAGGTGGCGCCTACGTCTTGAGTCTAAGCCGAGGAATCAGCACTCATCTCGAGGCAATTTGGGGTACACGGGCGCGCAGTCGTCGAAGTTGCTCTGTCTGAACATTGGTACTCCTCATCGACTTGGGCCGTTTGTACTCGCGGGGAAGCCTCTTGAGAGGGGGTTGCCTAAAGGTAGTTCAAGCCACAGGTCGAAGCTTGAATGGGAATTTCGGGGGATGGCTCTGGAAGTACAATGCAGGGGAAGCGTGGCCTCATCACGAGTATGATTTGGGGCCCATGAGTTTTTTCTCTCTTTTTTTTTTCTTTTTTTATCTTTTCTTTTTTTATTTTCTTTTCTTCCAACCCCTTTTTTTTCTTTTTCTTCTTTTTTTTTTCTTGTTTGTTTATTATTCTTCTTTATCTCCTTCGCGATGCTTGTGTAGACCTCAGGGTCTCCCTCTCTACTTGTGACAGTAGTTTTTGCGGACTGTCCTCGTCCATCCATCAAGCAAGTCGAGGCTCCTGAACATGTTTCAGGGGGCTCCACGGAATAGCTCTGCATGCAGTGCAGGGGAATCGCGGGCCTCATCTCGCTTATGGAGGGGGAAGTCTCATGGTTTTCTCTCGAGTTGCGGCTGGGATCTGGGGTACATTCTCGACTTACGGCGGGATGGTGCCCTTCAACCCTTGCGTGTTGGTTTCAACGAAGTCAGGGGACACCCTGTCGAGTGTTACGAGGGACACCTCAGGAGTCTCTTTCGAGGCTTGGCAGGAGCCAAAAGGGAACGCTTCTCGAGTGAGGTCGTGGAGACCCACGGTCCCTTTCCAGTAGCCACAGGGATACTGGGATTCCTGTCAAATGTTGTGTCAAGAGGAGATCAGGCTCCGTCACAAATTTTGAAGCAGCTGAGCTGATGCGTGCCTCTCGAGGTGTCAGAGGCATGTGAGGCATTCCACCCGTCGAAAGGTAAGTCGGGACCTAGGGCTTTCTCACAGGGACTCCACAGGTGGATGCAGATCATCCCTTCAGACTTGTGAGATGAAAGCACTAGACTGTATTCAAGCCACTGCAAGGAAAGCCGGGCCTCCGTTTACGAGTCAGGTCTTCCACGATCTTATAGTTGCCCATTGAGGCAGCAATCTCAAGGTCGCCTCCCATCATACCTGAATTGCTCAGAAGAGAATATGCCATCTCTCTTGACGAGAGTCTTGGTAGATAAAGTTGGCCTATCATCCTTGTACGTACTATAGACAGGGAAACACATCAGCTCTACTATCTCGAGGCGCTTTTTTGCGGTTACACGGATGCATTCTCCATCGTGTATGCTGCTCGCCATGATCTCTTGGTAACTCCTCCAGGACTTCGTGCCCCGGTATTGTTTCTCGGAGGAAACCTTAACTCGAGAGTTTGCTTTAAGGCGTGGCGTTCAAAGAACATCATGAGTACGTGTGCTTCGAATTGGGGAAACGGCGGGGATAGGACTCTGGATAAATTCCAATGCAGGAGGCGAAGCGTGCCTCTATCTCTCCGCGAGTTGGGGAATTTGGGGGGCCACATTGGGAAGCTCCCTATCTCGCTATGCTGGAGTGACCTCAGGGGCCCTCTCTACGCTGTGACAGTTGTTTTTTGCGGACTAGTCCTCGACATCCATTAAATCCAAAGGTCCGAGCCTCCTGACAAATGGTTTTCAGGGGGCTCACTCACGGAATTTGCTCTGCATAGCAGTGCAAGGGGAAAATCGGGCCCCCATCTCGCCTTGGAGGGGGATAAGTCCTTCATGGTTTTTTCTCGGAGTTGGCGGGCGGGGGGGGGAACTAGGGGTTACAAATGGTCCAGTACTCTACAGGCATGGGGAATGGCCCTTCATACCCTTCGGTAGTTGGTACTTCAATCGATAGATCGAGTATGACTCCATGGCGAGTTAACCAGAGGGGAACATCTCAGGAACGTCTCGCCGAGGCTTCATTGGCAGGGCCAACATAATGGGAACGCTTCTCGATGGTGTGTCGAGCGAGACCCAAGTGGCCCCTTTGCCTGTAGCACACAGGAGCATAACTCTGTGTTATCCTTCGAAAATGTTCTCAAGGATGGAAGTCAATGACTACCGCGGCAAATTCTTTGAAGCACGTGCAGCTACTGCGTGCCTGCTCGGTAGATGTTTAGTGAGAGGCTTGTGTGGCGTTACCGTCGTGCGGAAAAGAGGAGCGGGACACTAGGGCTTTCTTAGGGATCACTCACAGGTGGGGCAGACATCCCTTCACCTTGTGAGATGAATAAGACTAGACTGTATTCAAGCCACTGCAAGGAAAGCCGGCCTCATTTCGAGTCAGGGCTTCTCGGTGTATAATGCCCGTTGAGGCAGCAATCTCCAGGGTCCTCCCTCATACCTAGTTACTGTTGTGGGTGAAGCCTCCTCTCTGAGGGGCACTTGTGGACAACAGGTGGCCATACCCGTCTTGAGTCAGAGTGGCCATAGGGAAAAAAAAAAAATCAGCTCTCATACTGAGGCATTTGGGGTTCAGGAGGCAGTCCTCGAGTTTGCCTTGGGCTGAGCTTCTTGGATACTCCTCATAGACTTGGCCCGATTGATCTCGGGGAAACCTCTGGAGTTGCCTTAAGGGTGTCAAGCCTCAGGTCAGAGTTTTGATGGGGAACGAGGGATAGGGATCGGCTCTGGAGTATAATGCAGGGGAAAGAGGGCCTCATCTGAGGTGATGTGGCCCATAGGGCTCCTTCGCGATGCTGGTGTGACCTCAGTGTCTCCTCTCTACTTGTGAGAGTGTTTTTGCAGACTGTCATCGACATCCAATCAAACAAAGTCGAGGATCCTGACCTGTTTCAGGGGGCTCAACGGAATTGCTCCTGCAGGCAGTGGAGGGGGATTCGGGCCTCTATTCACGCTTGGAAGGGGGAAGTCTCATGGTTTTTCCCGGGGGAGTTTCTTTTTGCAGGGCGGGGACATGGGGGTTCATTCTCGACTTACGGCGGGGCATGGCGCCTTTCAATCCCTCGTGTTTGTTCATCGAAGAGTCAGGACTTCCTGTGGAGTTTACGAGTGAACACCTACAGGCGTCCTCTTCGTGGCATGGCAGGGCAAAAGGGTACTGCTTCTCGAGGTTGAGTCGGGTGGGACCCAGGGTCACTTTCCAGTATCGACAGGGATACTGGGATTACTGTTAAGTGATCAATGAAGAGGGCAGGCTCCGCATCAAATTTGGGAAGCTAGTTGGAGCTCTGCGTGCCTCTCGAGGTGTCATCACACACACACACACACAGGGCACACCACGCACACACACACAGGTTCGGGGACCTTCACACGCTTATCTCTATGGAATCCACAGGTGGTGCAGACATCCCTTCACCTTTGTAACATGAAAGACTAGACTGTATGCAAGCACTGCAAGGATAAGCCGGCCTCCCTTTCGAGTCAGGGCGCTCTCAGTGTATATGGCCCAGTGTGAGTCAGCAAATCTCAGGTCCCTCCCTCATACCTATTGCTGAGAGAAGCCTCCTCTTGAGGGTTGTGGAAAGGTGTCCTATCGTCTTGGATCTAAGACAGGGAAATCAGCTCTCATCTGAGGCAATTTGGGGCTACAGGGAGAGCAGTCCTCGATTGTTGCTCTGCTGAACTATAGGTTCTTCTCTAGACTTGGCGTTGTTATTATATCTAAGCGGGGGGGGATTCCACTCTGGAGTTGCCTAAAGTGAGTCTAGAATCAGGTCGTGTTTGATAGGGAACGGGGGATGGCTCTGGGAGTCAATGCAGGGAAAAGGGGAAGCAGGGCCTCATCTCGAGTTGATTTGGGGGACCCATGGAGCTCTTTCGCGATGCTGGTGTGACCTCAGGGTCCCTCTCTACTTGTGAAAGTGTTTTTGGCGGACTGTCTCGACATCCATCAAGCAAGTCGAGGCTTCCTGACATGTTTCAGGGGGCTCCACGGAATTGCTCTGCATGCAGTGCAGGGGAATTCGAGGGGCCCTCAATCTCGCTTGGAGGGGGAAGTCTCATGGTTTTTTTCCTCGAGTTGGGCGGGGGAACTGGAGGTACATTCTCCGATTACGGCCGGGGGATGGCCTTTCAAACCCTCGTGTTTTGTTCAACGAAGTCAGGGGACTACCCTGTCGAGTTACGAGGGACACCTACAGGAGTCTCTTTACGAGGCTTGGCAGGGCAAAAGGGACGCTTCTCGAGGTGATAGTCGGGAGATGCCCAGGGTCCCTTTCAGTAGCCACAGGGATACTGGGATTCCCTGTCAATGTTCAAGAGGAGTCAGGCTCCGTCATTAATTATTTTGAAGCAGTGAGATCTGCTTGTTCCTCTCGATGTGTCCATCAGAGGGCATGTGAGGCATTCCGTCGAAAGGAGGTCAGGGGTCGCTAGGGGCTTTCTCTAGGGACTCCATACGGGTGGTGCGAGACATCCCTTCACCTTGTGAGATGAAAGACTAGACTTTGTATTCAAGCCACTGCAATGAGAAACACCGGCATCCTTTCGAGGTCAGGTTCTTCTCGGTGTATATGCCATTGAGGCAGCAATCTCAGGGTCCTCTGTAGACTGCAAAACATATGACGAGAGATGAACGAGAAGACCTACCTCTTGAGGGGCTTGTGGAAAGGTGGCCTACGTCTTGAGTCTTATTTAGAAGACTGGGAAATCAGCTCTCATCTCGAGGCAATTTGGGTACACGTAGCAGTCCTCGAGTTGCTCTGCTGACTTGGTACTCCTCTAGACTTGGCCCGTTGTCTCTTCGTACACGCGCGAAACGCTCTGCGTTGTTGCCTAAAGGAGCTCTAGCCTCAGGTCATGGTCTGTTGATGGGGAAACGTGGGGGGAGGATGGCTTGGAGTCAATGCAGGGGGGGCGGGGGCCTCATCTCGAGTTGTTTTTGGGGATCCATGGAGCTCCTTCGCGATGCTGGTGTGACCGCATGGGTCCCTCTCTACTTGTGACAGTGTTTTTCGGACTGTCTCGTAGAACCATCAAAAGCAAGTCGAGGCTCCTGACATGTTTCAGGGGGCTCAAGGAATTGCTCTGCATGCAGTGCAGGGGAATCGGGGGCCTCATCTGCTTGGAGGGGGAAGTCTCATGGTTTTTCTCGAGTTGCGGCGGGGGGACCTGGGGTACATTCTCGACTTACTGGCGGGGGATGGCCCTTCAACCCTCGTGTTTGTTCAAACGGGAAAGTCAGATCGAGGACTCCTGTCGAGTTACGAGGGACACCTCAGGAGTCTCCTTCGATTGGCTTGGCAGGGCAAAAGAAGACGCTTCCTCGAGGTGAGTCGGGAGACCCATGTCCTCCCTTTCCAGTAGCCACAGGGATACTGGGATTCCTGTCAATGTTCAAGAGGAGTCAGGGCACACCGTCAATTTTTGAAGCAGTGAGCTCTGCGTGCTTCTCGAGGTCTGTCAGAGGCTAAATGTGAGGCATTCCGTCGAAAGGAGTCGGGGGACCCTAGCGGGCTTTCTCTAGGGACTCCACAGATGTGTGCAGACATCCCATTCACCTTGTGAGATGAAAGACTTAGACTGTATTCAAGCCACTGCAAGGAAACCCGGCCTCCTTTTCCGAGTCAGGGCTTCTCGTGTGTATATGCCCATTGAGGCAGCAATCTCAGGGTCTCCTCCCTCATACCTATTGCGACAACCTGAGGAGAAGCCTCCTCTTGAGGGGCTTGTGGAAAGGTGGCCTACGTCTTGAGTCTAAGCCAGGGAATCTAGCTCTATCTCGAGGCAATTTGGGGTACACGGAGCAGTCCTCGTGTTGCTCTGCTGAACTTGGTACTCCTCTAGACTTGGCCCTTGTTTCTCGAGGGGGAACTCTGGAGTTGCCTAAAGGGAGTCATAGCCTCAGGTTCGTGTTTGATGGGGAACGGGGGAATGGCTCTGGAGTCAATGCAAGGGGAAGCGGGCCTCATCTCGACGGTTGATTTGGGGCCCATGGAGCTCCTTCGCAATAGTCTGGTGTGACCTCAGGGTCCCTCTCCTACTTGTGACAGTGTTTTTGCGGACTGTCTCGACATTCCATCAAGCAAGTCGAGGCTCCTGGACATGTTTCAGGGGGCTCACGGAATTGCTCTGCATGCAGTTGCAGGGGAATCGGGCCTCATCTCGCTTGGAGGGGGAAGTCTCATGGTTATTTCTGGAGTTGCGGCGGGGACCTGGGGTACATTCTCGACTTACGGCGGGGATGGCCCTTCAACCCTCGTGTTTGTTCAACGAAGTCAAGGACTCCTGTCGAGTTAACGAGGGACACCTCAGTAGTCTCTTCGAGGCTTGGCAGGGCAAAAGGGACGCTTCTCGAGGTGAGTCGGGAGACGACAGGGTCCCTCTTCCAGTAGCCAACAGGATACTGGGTTTTCCTGTCAATGTTCAAGAGGAGGTCAGGCTCCGTCAAATTTTGAAGCAGTGAGCTCTGCGTGCCTCTCGAGGTGTCAGAGGCATGTGAGGCATTCCGTCGAAAGGAGTCGGGGACCTGGGCTTTCTCTAGGGACTCCACAGGTGTGTGCAGACATCCCTTCACCATGTGAGATGAAAGACTAAAGACTGTATTCCAAGCCACTGCAAGAAAACCCGGCCTCCTTTCGAGCTCAGGGCTTCTCGGTGTATATGCCCATTGAGGCAGCAATCTCAGGGTCCCTCCCTCATACCTATTGCTGAGAGAAGCCTCCTCTTGAGGGGCTTGTGGAAAGGTGGCCTACGTCTTGAGTCTAAGCCAGGGAATCAGCTCTCATCTCGAGGCAATTTGGGGTACACGGAGCAGTCCTCGAGTTGCTCTGCTGAACTTGGTACTCGTCTAGACTTGGCCCGTTGTTCTCCGGGAACCTCTGGAGTTGCCTAAAGGGAGTCAAGCCTCAGGTCGTGTTTGATGGGGAACGGGGGATGGCTCTGGAGTCAATGCAGGGGAAGCGGGCCTCATCTCGAGTTGATTTGGGGCCCATGGAGCTCCTTCGCGATGCTGGTGTGACCTCAGGGTCCCTCTATACTTGTGACAGTGTTTTTGCGGACTGTCTCGACATCCATCAAGCAAGTCGAGGCTCCTGACATGTTTCAGGGGGCTCACGGAATTGCTCTGCATGCAGTGCAGGGGAATCGGGCCTCATCTCGCTTGGAGGGGGAAGTCTCATGGTTTTTCTCGAGTTGCGGCGGGGACCTGGGGTACATTCTCGACTTACGGCGGGGATGGCCCTTCAACCCTCGTGTTTGTTCAACGAAGTCAGGACTCCTGTCGAGTTACGAGGGACACCTCAGGAGTCTCTTCGAGGCTTGGCAGGGCAAAAGGGACGCTTCTCGAGGTGAGTCGGGAGACCCAGGGTCCCTTTTCCAGTAGCCACAGGGATACTGGGATTCCTGTCAATGTTCAAGAGGAGTCAGGCTCCGTCAAAATTTTGAAGCAGTGAGCTCTGCGTGCTTCTCGAGGTGTCAGAGGCATGTGAGGCATTCCGTCGAAAGGAGTCGGGGACCTAGGGCTTTCTCTAGGGACTCCACAGGTGGTGCAGACATCCCTTCACCTTGTGAGATGAAAGACTAGACTGTATTCAAGCCACTGCAAGGAAACCCGGCCTCCTTTCGAGTCAGGGCTTCTCGGTGTATATGCCCATTGAGGCAGCAATCTCAGGGTCCCTCCCTCATACCTATTGCTGAGAGAAGCCTCCTCTTGAGGGGCTTGTGGAAAGGTGGCCTACGTCTTGAGTCTAAGCCAGGGAATCAGCTCTCATCTCGAGGCAATTTGGGGTACACGGAGCAGTCCTCGAGTTGCTCTGCTGAACTTGGTACTCCTCTAGACTTGGCCCGTTGTTCTCGGGGAACCTCTGGAGTTGCCTAAAGGGAGTCAAGCCTCAGGTCGTGTTTGATGGGGAACGGGGGATGGCTCTGGAGTCAATGCAGGGGAAGCGGGCCTCATCTCGAGTTGATTTGGGGCCCATGGAGCTCCTTCGCGATGCTGGTGTGACCTCAGGGTCCCTCTCTACTTGTGACAGTGTTTTTGCGGACTGTCTCGACATCCATCAAGCAAGTCGAGGCTCCTGACATGTTTCAGGGGGCTCACGGAATTGCTCTGCATGCAGTGCAGGGGAATCGGGCCTCATCTCGCTTGGAGGGGGAAGTCTCATGGTTTTTCTCGAGTTGCGGCGGGGACCTGGGGTACATTCTCGACTTACGGTGGGGGGATGGCCCTTCAACCCTCGTGTTTGTTCAACGAAGTCAGGACTCCTGTCGAGTTACGAGGGACACCTCAGGAGTCTCTTCGAGGCTTGGCAGGGCAAAAGGGACGCTTCTCGAGGTGAGTCGGGAGACCCAGGGTCCCTTTCCAGTAGCCACAGGGATACTGGGATTCCTGTCAATGTTCAAGAGGAGTCAGGCTCCGTCAAATTTTGAAGCAGTGAGCTCTGCGTGCCTCTCGAGGTGTCAGAGGCATGTGAGGCATTCCGTCGAAAGGAGTCGGGGACCTAGGGCTTTCTCTAGGGACTCCACAGGTGGTGCAGACATCCCTTCACCTTGTGAGATGAAAGACTAGACTGTATTCAAGCCACTGCAAGGAAACCCGGCCTCCTTTCGAGTCAGGGCTTCTCGGTGTATATGCCCATTGAGGCAGCAATCTCAGGGTCCCTCCCTCATACCTATTGCTGAGAGAAGCCTCCTCTTGAGGGGCTTGTGGAAAGGTGGCCTACGTCTTGAGTCTAAGCCAGGGAATCAGCTCTCATCTCGAGGCAATTTGGGGTACACGGAGCAGTCCTCGAGTTGCTCTGCTGAACTTGGTACTCCTCTAGACTTGGCCCGTTGTTCTCGGGGAACCTCTGGAGTTGCCTAAAGGGAGTCAAGCCTCAGGTCGTGTTTGATGGGGAACGGGGGATGGCTCTGGAGTCAATGCAGGGGGGAAGCGGGCCTCATCTCGAGTTGATTTGGGGCCCATGGAGCTCCTTCGCGATGCTGGTGTGACCTCAGGGTCCCTCTCTACTTGTGACAGTGTTTTTGCGGACTGTCTCGACATCCATCAAGCAAGTCGAGGCTCCTGACATGTTTCAGGGGGCTCACGGAATTGCTCTGCATGCAGTGCAGGGGAATCGGGCCTCATCTCGCTTGGAGGGGGAAGTCTCATGGTTTTTCTCGAGTTGCGGCGGGGACCTGGGGTACATTCTCGACTTACGGCGGGGGATGGCCCTTCAACCCTCGTGTTTGTTCAACGAAGTCAGGACTCCTGTCGAGTTACGAGGGACACCTCAGGAGTCTCTTCGAGGCTTGGCAGGGCAAAAGGGACGCTTCTCGAGGTGAGTCGGGAGACCCAGGGTCCCTTTCCAGTAGCCACAGGGATACTGGGATTCCTGTCAATGTTCAAGAGGAGTCAGGCTCCGTCAAATTTTGAAGCAGTGAGCTCTGCGTGCCTCTCGAGGTGTCAGAGGCATGTGAGGCATTCCGTCGAAAGGAGTCGGGGGACCTAGGGCTTTCTCTAGGGACTCCACAGGTGGTGCAGACATCCCTTCACCTTGTGAGATGAAAGACTAGACTGTATTCAAGCCACTGCAAGGAAACCCGGCCTCCTTTCGAGTCAGGGCTTCTCGGTGTATATGCCCATTGAGGCAGCAATCTCAGGGTCCCTCCCTCATACCTATTGCTGAGAGAAGCCTCCTCTTGAGGGGCTTGTGGAAAGGTGGCCTACGTCTTGAGTCTAAGCCAGGGAATCAGCTCTCATCTCGAGGCAATTTGGGGTACACGGAGCAGTCCTCGAGTTGCTCTGCTGAACTTGGTACTCCTCTAGACTTGGCCCGTTGTTCTCGGGGAACCTCTGGAGTTGCCTAAAGGGAGTCAAGCCTCAGGTCGTGTTTGATGGGGAAACGGGGGATGGCTCTGGAGTCAATGCAGGGGAAGCGGGCCTCATCTCGAGTTGATTTGGGGCCCATGGAGCTCCTTCGCGATGCTGGTGTGACCTCAGGGTCCCTCTCTACTTGTGACAGTGTTTTTGCGGACTGTCTCGACATCCATCAAGCAAGTCGAGGCTCCTGACATGTTTCAGGGGGCTCACGGAATTGCTCTGCATGCAGTGCAGGGGAATCGGGCTTCATCTCGCTTGGAGGGGGAAGTCTCATGGTTTTTCTCGAGTTGCGGCGGGGACCTGGGGTACATTCTCGACTTACGGCGGGGATGGCCCTTCAACCCTCGTGTTGTGTTCAACGAAGTCAGGACTCCTGTCGAGTTACGAGGGACACCTCAGGAGTCTCTCTTCGAGGCTTGGCAGGGCAAAAGGGACGCTTCTCGAGGTGAGTCGGGAGACCAGGGTCCCTTTCCAGTAGCCACAGGGATACTGGGATTCCTGTCAATGTTCAAGAGGAGTCAGGCTCCGTCAAATTTTGAAGCAGTGAGCTCTGCGTGCCTCTCGAGGTGTCAGAGGCATGTGAGGCATTCCGTCGAAAGGAGTCGGGGACCTAGGGCTTTCTCTAGGGACTCCACAGGTGGTGCAGACATCCCTTCACCTTGTGAGATGAAAGACTAGACTGTATTCAAGCCACTGCAAGGAAAGCCGGCCTACCTCCTTTCGAGTCAGGGCTTCTCGGTGTATATGCCCATTGAGGCAGCAATCTCAGGGTCCCTCCCTCATACCTATTGCTGAGAGAAGTCTCCTCTTGAGGGGCTTGTGGAAAGGTGGCCTACGTCTTGAGTCTAAGCCAGGGAATCAGCTCTCATCTCGAGGCAATTTGGGGTACACGGAGCAGTCCTCGAGTTGCTCTGCTGAACTTGGTACTCCTCTAGACTTGGCCCGTTGTTCTCGGGGAACCTCTGGAGTTGCCTCTAAAGGGAGTCAAGCCTCAGGTCGTGTTTGATGGGGAACGGGGGGATGGCTCTGGAGTCAATGCAGGGGAAGCGGGCCTCATCTCGAGTTGATTTGGGGCCCATGGAGCTCCTTCGCGATGCTGGTGTGACCTCAGGGTCCCTCTCTACTTGTGACAGTGTTTTTGCGGACTGTCTCGACATCCATCAAGCAAGTCGAGGCTCCTGACATGTTTCAGGGGGCTCACCGAATTGCTCTGCATGCAGTGCAGGGGAATCGGGCCTCATCTCGCTTGGAGGGGGAAGTCTCATGGTTTTTCTCGAGTTGCGGCGGGGACCTGGGGTACATTCTCGACTTACGGCGGGGATGGCCCTTCAAACCCTCGTGTTTGTTCAACGAAGTCAGGACTCCTGTCGAGTTACGAGGGACACCTCAGGAGTCTCTTCGAGGCTTGGCAGGGCAAAAGGGACGCTTCTCGAGGTGAGTCGGGAGACCCAGGGTCCCTTTCCAGTAGCCACAGGGATACTGGGATTCCTGTCAATGTTCAAGAGGAGTCAGGCTCCGTCAAATTTTGAAGCAGTGAGCTCTGCGTGCCTCTCGAGGTGTCAGAGGCATGTGAGGCATTCCGTCGAAAGGAGTCGGGGACCTAGGGCTTTCTCTAGGGACTCCACAGGTGGTGCAGACATCCCTTCACCTTGTGAGATGAAAGACTAGACTGTATTCAAGCCCCTGCAAGGAAACCCGGCCTCCTTTCGAGTCAGGGCTTCTCGGTGTATATGCCCATTGAGGCAGCAATCTCAGGGTCCCTCCCTCATACCTATTGCTGAGAGAAGCCTCCTCTTGAGGGGCTTGTGGAAAGGTGGCCTACGTCTTGAGTCTAAGCCAGGGAATCAGCTCTCATCTCGAGGCAATTTGGGGTACACGGAGCAGTCCTCGAGTTGCTCTGCTGAACTTGGTACTCCTCTAGACTTGGCCCGTTGTTCTCGGGGAACCTCTGGAGAGTTGCCTAAAGGGAGTCAAGCCTCAGGTCGTGTTTGATGGGGAACGGGGGATGGCTCTGGAGTCAATGCAGGGGAAGCGGGCCTCATCTCGAGTTGATTTGGGGCCCATGGAGCTCCTTCGCGATGCTGGTGTGACCTCAGGGTCCCTCTCTACTTGTGACAGTGTTTTTTGCGGACTGTCTCGACATCCATCAAGCAAGTCGAGGCTCCTGACATGTTTCAGGGGGCTCACGGAATTGCTCTGCATGCAGTGCAGGGGAATCGGGCCTCATCTCGCTTGGAGGGGGAAGTCTCATGGTTTTTCTCGAGTTGCGGCGGGGACCTGGGGTACATTCTCGACTTACGGCGGGGATGGCCCTTCAACCCTCGTGTTGGTTCAACGAAGTCAGGACTCCTGTCGAGTTACGAGGGACACCTCAGGAGTCTCTTCGAGGCTTGGCAGGGCAAAAGGAACGCTTCTCGAGGTGAGTCGGGAGACCCAGGGTCCCTTTCCAGTAGCCACAGGGATACTGGGATTCCTGTCAATGTTCAAGAGGAGTCAGGCTCCGTCAAATTTTGAAGCAGTGAGCTCTGCGTGCCTCTCGAGGTGTCAGAGGCATGTGAGGCATTCCGTCGAAAGGAGTCGGGGACCTAGGGCTTTCTCTAGGGACTGAACAGGTGGTGCAGACATCCCTTCACCTTGTGAGATGAAAGACTAGACTGTATTCAAGCCACTGCAAGGAAAGCCGGCCTCCTTTCGAGTCAGGGCTTCTCGGTGTATATGCCCATTGAGGCAGCAATCTCAGGGTCCCTCCCTCATACCTATTGCTGAGAGAAGCCTCCTCTTGAGGGGCTTGTGGAAAGGTGGCCTACGTCTTGAGTCTAAGCCAGGGAATCAGCTCTCATCTCGAGGCAATTTGGGGTACACGGAGCAGTCCTCGAGTTGTTCTGCTGAACTTGGTACTCCTCTAGACTTGGCCCGTTGTTCTCGGGGAACCTCTGGAGTTGCCTAAAGGGAGTCAAGCCTCAGGTCGTGTTTGATGGGGAACGGGGGATGGCTCTGGAGTCAATGCAGGGGAAGCGGGCCTCATCTCGAGTTGATTGGGGCCCATGGAGCTCCTTCGCGATGCTGGTGTGACCTCAGGGTCCCTCTCTACTTGTGACAGTGTTTTTGCGGACTGTCTCGACATCCATCAAGCAAGTCGAGGCTCCTGACATGTTTCAGGGGGCTCACGGAATTGCTCTGCATGCAGTGTGCAGGGGAATCGGGCCTCATCTCGCTTGGAGGGGGAAGTCTCATGGTTTTTTCTCGAGTTTGCTGGCGGGACCTGGGGTACATTCTCGACTTACGGCGGGGATGGCCCTTCAACCCTCGTGGTTGTTCAACGAAGTCAGGACTCCTGTCGAGTTACGAGGGACACCTCAGGAGTCTCTTCGAGGCTTGGCAGGGCAAAAGGAACGGCTTCTCGAGGTGGAGTCGGGAGACCCAGGGTCCCTTTCCAGTAGCCACAGGGATACTGGGATTCCTGTCAATGTTCAAGAGGAGTCAGGCGCTCCGTCAAATTTTGAAGCAGTGAGCTCTGCGTGCCTCTCGAGGTGTCAGAGGCATGTGAGGCATTCCGTCGAAAGGAGTCGGGGACCTAGGGCTTTCTCTAGGGACTCCCACAGGTGGTGCAGACATCCCTTCAGCTTGTGAGATGAAAGACTAGACTGTATTCAAGCCACTGCAAGGAAAGCCGGCCTCCTTTCGAGTCAGGGCTTCTCGGTGTATATGCCCATTGAGGCAGCAATCTCAGGGTCCCTCCCTCATACCTATTGCTGAGAGAAGCCTCCTCTTGAGGGGGCTTGTGGAAAGGTGCGCCTACGTCTTGAGTCTAAGCCAGGGAATCAGCTCTCATCTCGAGGCAAATTTGGGGTACACGGAGCAGTCCTCGAGTTTGCTCTGCTGAACTTGGTACTCCTCTAGACTTGGCCCGTTGTTCTCGTCCGGGAACGCTCTGGAGTTTGGCCTAAAGGGAGTCAAGCCTCAGGTCGATGTTTTTGATGGGGAACGGGGGATGGCTCTGGAGTCAATGCAGGGAAGCGGGCCTTCATCTCGAGTGGTGATTTGGGGCCCATGGAGCTCCTTCGCGATGCTGGTGTGACCTCAGGGGTCCCTCCTCCTACTTGTGACAGTGTTTTGCGGACTGTTCTCGACATCCATCAAAGCAAGTCGAGGCTCCTGACATGTTTCAGGGGGCTCACGGAATTGCTCTGCATGCAGTGCAGGGGAATCGGGCCGTCATCTCTTGCTTGGAGGGGGAAGTTTCTCATGGTTTTTCTCGAGTTGCTCGGCGGGGGACCTGGGGTCACATTCTCGAAACTTTTACGGCAGGGGATGGCCCTTCAACCACCTCGTGTCTTGTTCAACGAAGTCAGGATCTCCTGTCGAGTTACGAGGTGGACACCATCAGGAGTCTCTTTTCGAGGCTTGGCAGGGCAAAAGGGACGCTTCTCGAGGTGAGTCGGGAGACCCAGGGTCCCTTTCCCCAGTAGCCACAGGGGATACTGGGATTCCTGTCAATGTTCAAGAGGAGTCAGGCTCCGTCAAATTTTGAAGCAGTGAGGCTCTGCGTGCCTCTCGGGGTGTCAGAGGCATGTGAGGCATTCCGTCGAATGGGAGTCGGGGACCTAGGGCTTTCTCTAGGGGACTACACAGGTGTGGTGCAGACATCCCTTCGTTGCCTTGTGAGATGAAAGACTAGACTGTATTCAAGCCACTGCAAGGAAACCCGGCCTCCTTTCGAGTCAGGGCTTCTCGGTGTATATGCCCATTTGAGGCCAGCAATCTCAGGGGTCCCTATCCTTCATACCTATTGCTGTAGAGAAAGCCTCGCTCTTGAGGGGCTTGTGGAAAGGTTGGCCTACGTCTTGAGTCTAAGCCAGGGAATCAGCTCTCATCCCTCGAGGCAATTTGGGGTACACTGGAGCAGTCCTCGAGTTGCTCTGCTGAACTTGGTATGAGCCTAACCCTGCTAGACGTTGGCCCGTTGTTTCTCCAGGAGGGGAAACATCTGGAGTTGCCTAAAGGGAGTCAAGCCTCAGGTCGTGTTTGATGGGTGAACGAGGGTAAATGGGGAATGGCTCTTGTGGAGTCAATGCAGGGGAAAGCGGGCTTCATCTCGAGTTGATGATTGGGGCCCATGGAGCTCCTTCGCGATGCGTCTTGGTGTGACCTCAGGGTCCCTCTCTACTTGTGACAGTGCTTTTTGCGGACTGTCTCGACATCCATCAAGCAATGTCGAGGCTCCTGACATATGTTTCAGGGGGCTCACGGAATTGCTCTCGCATGCAGTGCAGGGGAATCGGTAGCCTACAATCTCGCTTGGAGGAGAGCAAGTCTCATGGTTTTTCTCTCGAGTTGCGGCGGGGTCGGACCATGGGGTACGTTCTCGACTTAGACAGGCGTGGGATGGCCCTTCGAGAACCCTCGTTGTTGGTTCAACTGAAAAGTCAAGGACTCCTGTCGAGTTACGAGGGACACCTCAGAAGACCGTCTCTTCCGAGGCTCTAGTGGCATGGCAAATAAGCCTGAAGCGCATTCTCGAGGTGAAGTCGGGAGACCCAGGAGGTCCCTTTTTCCAGTAGCTCACAAAAGTAAGGATACTGTGGATTACCTGTCAATGTTCAAGAGGAGTCAGGCTCCGTCAAATTTTGAAGCAGTGAGCCTACAATGCGTGCCTCTCGCAGGTGGTCAGAGGAATTGTGAGGTTATTCCGTTCGAAAGGAGTCGGGGATCGGCTAGAGGCTGTTCTCTAGGGACTCCACAGGTGGTGCAGACATCCCTTCAACTTGTGAGATGAAAGACTGAGTAGACGCTGTATTCAAGCCACTGGCAAGGAAAGCCGGCCAGTCCTTTCAGAGTCAGGGCTTCTCGGTGTATTATGCCCATGTGAGGCAGCAATCTCAGGGTCCCTCCTACATACTGCTATTGGCTGAAGAGAACCTCCTCTTGAGGGGCTTGTGAGGAAAGGTGGCCTACGTCTTGAGTCTTAAGCCAGTGCGAATCAGCTCTCTCATCTCGAGGCAATTTTGGGGTACACGGAGCACTCCTCGAGTGCTCTGCTGAACTTGTACACTCCTCTAGACTTGGCCCGTTGTTCTCGGCGGGAACCTCTGGAGTTGCCTAAAGGGAGTCAAGAAAGCCTCAGGTCGTGTTTCGATGTCGGTGAACCGGGGGGGGATGCTCTCTGGAGTCAATGCAGGGGAAGTCGGGCCTCATCTCGAGATGATTTGGGCCCATGGAGCTCGCTTTCGCTACATGTCATGGTGTGACCTCAGAGGTCCCCTCCTCTACTTGTGACAGTGTTTTTTGGCGCGTCTGTCCTCGACAATTCCATTCAATGCAAGTCTAGGCGTCCGTGAAACCTGTTTAGCAGGGAGGCTCACCGGGCAATTGCTCTTAGCTATGCGGTGGTCGGCAGGGGAATCTGGGGCCTTACATCTCGTCTTGGATGGGGGAAGTCTCATGGTTTTTTCCTCGGAGATTAGCGGCGGCGGAGGACTACATGGGGCCACATTCTCGTCGGTACGTCGCGGGTTCAGGCCGGCTATCAACCCGGCTACGTGTATGGTCTTCAACGAAGTCAGGACTCCTGTTCGCAGTTACGCGAGTGGACACATCTCAGGGAGGTGCTTCTAATCGAGGCCTTGTCAGAGGCTAAAAGGGACGCTTCTCGAGGTGAGAGTTCGGTGATGATCTGGCCAGGTTCCCATTTTCCCAGTAGCCACAGGGATACTGGGAATCCTGTCAATGTTTCAGAGAGGAGTCCACGGCTCCGGTCAAATATGAAGGCAAAGTCTGAGAGCGCCTCAAGCGTGCCTCTCGAGGTTCAGGAGGCATGTGAGGCATTCCGTCGAAAGGAGTCGGGGACCTAGGGCTTTCTCTAGGGACTCCACAGGTGGTGCAGACATCCCTTCACCTTGTGAGATGAAAGACTAGACTGTATTCAAGCCACTGCAAGGAAACCCGGCCTCCTTTCGAGTCAGGGCTTCTCGGTGTATATGCCCATTGAGGCAGCAATCTCAGGGTCCCTCCCTCATACCTATTGCTGAGAGAAGCCTCCTCTTGAGGGGCTTGTGGAAAGGTGGCCTACGTCTTGAGTCTAAGCCAGGGAATCAGCTCTCATCTCGAGGCAATTTGGGGTACACGGAGCAGTCCTCGAGTTGCTCTGCTGAACTTGGTACTCCTCTAGACTTGGCCCGTTGTTCTCGGGGAACCTCTGGAGTTGCCTAAAGGGAGTCAAGCCTCAGGTCGTGTTTGATGGGGAACGGGGGATGGCTCTGGAGTCAATGCAGGGGAAGCGGGCCTCATCTCGAGTTGATTTGGGGCCCATGGAGCTCCTTCGCGATGCTGGTGTGACCTCAGGGTCCCTCTCTACTTGTGACAGTGTTTTTTGCGGACTGTCTCGACATCCATCAAGCAAGTCGAGGCTCCTGACATGTTTCAGGGGGCTCACGGAATTGCTCTGCATGCAGTGCAGGGGAATCGGGCCTCATCTCGCTGGAGGGGGAAGTCTCATGGTTTTTCTCGAGTTGCGGCGGGGACCTGGGTACATTCTCGACTTACGGCGGGGATGGCCCTTCAACCCTCGTGTTTGTTCAACGAAGTCAGGACTCCTGTCGAGTTACGAGGGACACCTCAGGAGTCTCTTCGAGGCTTGGCAGGGCAAAAGGGACGCTTCTCGAGGTGAGTCGGGAGACCCAGGGTCCCTTTCCAGTAGCCACAGGGATACTGGGATTCCTGTCAATGTTCAAGAGGAGTCAGGCTCCGTCAAATTTTGAAGCAGTGAGCTCTGCGTGCCTCTCGAGGTGTCAGAGGCATGTGAGGCATTCCGTCGAAAGGAGTCGGGGACCTAGGGCTTTCTCTAGGGACTCCACAGGTGGTGCAGACATCCCTTCACCTTGTGAGATGAAAGACTAGACTGTATTCAAGCCACTGCAAGGAAAACCCGGCCTCCTTTCGAGTCAGGGCTTCTCGGTGTATATGCCCATTGAGGCAGCAATCTCAGGGTCCCTCCCTCATACCTATTGCTGAGAGAAGCCTCCTCTTGAGGGGCTTGTGGAAAGGTGGCCTACGTCTTGAGTCTAAGCCAGGGAATCAGCTCTCATCTCGAGGCAATTTGGGGTACACGGAGCAGTCCTCGAGTTGCTCTGCTGAACTTGGTACTCCTCTAGACTTGGCCCGTTGTTCTCGGGGAACCTCTGGAGTTGCCTAAAGGGAGTCAAGCCTCAGGTCGTGTTTGATGGGGAACGGGGGATGGCTCTGGAGTCAATGCAGGGGAAGCGGGCCTCATCTCGAGTTGATTTGGGGCCCATGGAGCTCCTTCGCGATGCTGGTGTGACCTCAGGGTCCCTCTCTACTTGTGACAGTGTTTTTGCGGACTGTCTCGACATCCATCAAGCAAGTCGAGGCTCCTGACATGTTTCAGGGGGCTCACGGAATTGCTCTGCATGCAGTGCAGGGGAATCGGGCCTCATCTCGCTTGGAGGGGGAAGTCTCATGGTTTTTCTCGAGTTGCGGCGGGGACCTGGGGTACATTCTCGACTTACGCGGGGATGGCCCTTCAACCCTCGTGTTTGTTCAACGAAGTCAGGACTCCTGTCGAGTTACGAGGGACACCTCAGGAGTCTCTTCGAGGCTTGGCAGGGCAAAAGGGACGCTTCTCGAGGTGAGTCGGGAGACCCAGGGTCCCTTTCCAGTAGCCACAGGGATACTGGGATTCCTGTCAATGTTCAAGAGGAGTCAGGCTCCGTCAAATTTTGAAGCAGTGAGCTCTGCGTGCCTCTCGAGGTGTCAGAGGCATGTGAGGCATTCCGTCGAAAGGAGTCGGGGACCTAGGGCTTTCTCTAGGGACTCCACAGGTGGTGCAGACATCCCTTCACCTTGTGAGATGAAAGACTAGACTGTATTCAAGCCACTGCAAGGAAACCCGGCCTCCTTTCGAGTCAGGGCTTCTCGGTGTATATGCCCATTGAGGCAGCAATCTCAGGGTCCCTCCCTCATACCTATTGCTGAGAGAAGCCTCCTCTTGAGGGGCTTGTGGAAAGGTGGCCTACGTCTTGAGTCTAAGCCAGGGAATCAGCTCTCATCTCGAGGCAATTTGGGGTACACGGAGCAGTCCTCGAGTTGCTCTGCTGAACTTGGTACTCCTCTAGACTTGGCCCGTTGTTCTCGGGGAACCTCTGGAGTTGCCTAAAGGGAGTCAAGCCTCAGGTCGTGTTTGATGGGGAACGGGGGATGGCTCTGGAGTCAATGCAGGGGAAGCGGGCCTCATCTCGAGTTGATTTGGGGCCCATGGAGCTCCTTCGCGATGCTGGTGTGACCTCAGGGTCCCTCTCTACTTGTGACAGTGTTTTTGCGGACTGTCTCGACATCCATCAAGCAAGTCGAGGCTCCTGACATGTTTCAGGGGGCTCACGGAATTGCTCTGCATGCAGTGCAGGGGAATCGGGCCTCATCTCGCTTGGAGGGGGAAGTCTCATGGTTTTTCTCGAGTTGCGGCGGGGACCTGGGGTACATTCTCGACTTACGGCGGGGATGGCCCTTCAACCCTCGTGTTTGTTCAACGAAGTCAGGACTCCTGTCGAGTTACGAGGGACACCTCAGGAGTCTCTTCGAGGCTTGGCAGGGCAAAAGGGACGCTTCTCGAGGTGAGTCGGGAGGGAGACCCAGGGTCCCTTTCCAGTAGCCACAGGGATACTGGGATTCCTGTCAATGTTCAAGAGGAGTCAGGCTCCGTCAAATTTTGAAGCAGTGAGCTCTGCGTGCCTCTCGAGGTGTCAGAGGCATGTGAGGCATTCCGTCGAAAGGAGTCGGGGACCTAGGGCTTTCTCTAGGGACTCCACAGGTGG
Source organism: Odocoileus hemionus (assembly GCA_020976825.1). Lineage (NCBI taxonomy): Eukaryota > Metazoa > Chordata > Mammalia > Artiodactyla > Cervidae > Odocoileus > Odocoileus hemionus. Next base: position 103,172 of record JAJLRB010002129.1, on the reverse strand, counting down.
TGCAGACATCCCTTCACCTTGTGAGATGAAAGACTAGACTGTATTCAAGCCACTGCAAGGAAACCCGGCCTCCTTTCGAGTCAGGGCTTCTCGGTGTATATGCCCATTGAGGCAGCAATCTCAGGGTCCCTCCCTCATACCTATTGCTGAGAGAAGCCTCCTCTTGAGGGGCTTGTGGAAAGGTGGCCTACGTCTTGAGTCTAAGCCAGGGAATCAGCTCTCATCTCGAGGCAATTTGGGGTACACGGAGCAGTCCTCGAGTTGCTCTGCTGAACTTGGTACTACTCTCTAGACTTGGCCCGTTGTTCTCGGGGAACCTCTGGAGTTGCCTAAAGGGAGTCAAGCCTCAGGTCGTGTTTGATGGGGAACGGGGGATGGCTCTGGAGTCAATGCAGGGGAAGCGGGCCTCATCTCGAGTTGATTTGGGGCCCATGGAGCTCCTTCGCGATGCTGGTGTGACCTCAGGTCCCTCTCTACTTGTGACAGTGTTTTTGCGGACTGTCTCGACATCCATCAAGCAAGTCGAGGCTCCTGACATGTTTCAGGGGGCTCACGGAATTGCTCTGCATGCAGTGCAGGGGAATCGGGCCTCATCTCGCTTGGAGGGGGAAGTCTCATGGTTTTTCTCGAGTTGCGGCGGGGACCTGGGGTACATTCTCGACTTACGGCGGGGATGGCCCTTCAACCCTCGTGTTTGTTCAACGAAGTCAGGACTCCTGTCGAGTTACGAGGGACACCTCAGGAGTCTCTTCGAGGCTTGGCAGGGCAAAAGGGACGCTTCTCGAGGTGAGTCGGGAGACCCAGGGTCCCTTTCCAGTAGCCACAGGGATACTGGGATTCCTGTCAATGTTCAAGAGGAGTCAGGCTCCGTCAAATTTTGAAGCAGTGAGCTCTGCGTGCCTCTCGAGGTGTCAGAGGCATGTGAGGCATTCCGTCGAAAGGAGTCGGGGACCTAGGGCTTTCTCTAGGGACTCCACAGGTGGTGCAGACATCCCTTCACCTTGTGAGATGAAAGACTAGACTGTATTCAAGCCACTGCAAGGAAACCCGGCCTCCTTTCGAGTCAGGGCTTCTCGGTGTATATGCCCATTGAGGCAGCAATCTCAGGGTCCCTCCCTCATACCTATTGCTGAGAGAAGCCTCCTCTTGAGGGGCTTGTGGAAAGGTGGCCTACGTCTTGAGTCTAAGCCAGGGAATCAGCTCTCATCTCGAGGCAATTTGGGGTACACGGAGCAGTCCTCGAGTTGCTCTGCTGAACTTGGTACTCCTCTAGACTTGGCCCGTTGTTCTCGGGGAACCTCTGGAGTTGCCTAAAGGGAGTCAAGCCTCAGGTCGTGTTTGATGGGGAACGGGGGATGGCTCTGGAGTCAATGCAGGGGAAGCGGGCCTCATCTCGAGTTGATTTGGGGCCCATGGAGCTCCTTCGCGATGCTGGTGTGACCTCAGGGTCCCTCTCTACTTGTGACAGTGTTTTTGCGGACTGTCTCGACATCCATCAAGCAAGTCGAGGCTCCTGACATGTTTCAGGGGGCTCACGGAATTGCTCTGCATGCAGTGCAGGGGAATCGGGCCTCATCTCGCTTGGAGGGGGAAGTCTCATGGTTTTTCTCGAGTTGCGGCGGGGACCTGGGGTACATTCTCGACTTACGGCGGGGATGGCCCTTCAACCCTCGTGTTTGTTCAACGAAGTCAGGACTCCTGTCGAGTTACGAGGGACACCTCAGGAGTCTCTTCGAGGCTTGGCAGGGCAAAAGGGACGCTTCTCGAGGTGAGTCGGGAGACCCAGGGTCCCTTTCCAGTAGCCACAGGGATACTGGGATTCCTGTCAATGTTCAAGAGGAGTCAGGCTCCGTCAAATTTTGAAGCAGTGAGCTCTGCGTGCCTCTCGAGGTGTCAGAGGCATGTGAGGCATTCCGTCGAAAGGAGTCGGGGACCTAGGGCTTTCTCTAGGGACTCCACAGGTGGTGCAGACATCCCTTCACCTTGTGAGATGAAAGACTAGACTGTATTCAAGCCACTGCAAGGAAACCCGGCCTCCTTTCGAGTCAGGGCTTCTCGGTGTATATGCCCATTGAGGCAGCAATCTCAGGGTCCCTCCCTCATACCTATTGCTGAGAGAAGCCTCCTCTTGAGGGGCTTGTGGAAAGGTGGCCTACGTCTTGAGTCTAAGCCAGGGAATCAGCTCTCATCTCGAGGCAATTTGGGGTACACGGAGCAGTCCTCGAGTTGCTCTGCTGAACTTGGTACTCCTCTAGACTTGGCCCGTTGTTCTCGGGGAACCTCTGGAGTTGCCTAAAGGGAGTCAAGCCTCAGGTCGTGTTTGATGGGGAACGGGGGATGGCTCTGGAGTCAATGCAGGGGAAGCGGGCCTCATCTCGAGTTGATTTGGGGCCCATGGAGCTCCTTCGCGATGCTGGTGTGACCTCAGGGTCCCTCTCTACTTGTGACAGTGTTTTTGCGGACTGTCTCGACATCCATCAAGCAAGTCGAGGCTCCTGACATGTTTCAGGGGGCTCACGGAATTGCTCTGCATGCAGTGCAGGGGAATCGGGCCTCATCTCGCTTGGAGGGGGAAGTCTCATGGTTTTTCTCGAGTTGCGGCGGGGACCTGGGGTACATTCTCGACTTACGGCGGGGATGGCCCTTCAACCCTCGTGTTTGTTCAACGAAGTCAGGACTCTGTCGAGTTACGAGGGACACCTCAGGAGTCTCTTCGAGGCTTGGCAGGGCAAAAGGGACGCTTCTCGAGGTGAGTCGGGAGACCCAGGGTCCCTTTCCAGTAGCCACAGGGATACTGGGATTCCTGTCAATGTTCAAGAGGAGTCAGGCTCCGTCAAATTTTGAAGCAGTGAGCTCTGCGTGCCTCTCGAGGTGTCAGAGGCATGTGAGGCATTCCGTCGAAAGGAGTCGGGGACCTAGGGCTTTCTCTAGGGACTCCACAGGTGGTGCAGACATCCCTTCACCTTGTGAGATGAAAGACTAGACTGTATTCAAGCCACTGCAAGGAAACCCGGCCTCCTTTCGAGTCAGGGCTTCTCGGTGTATATGCCCATTGAGGCAGCAATCTCAGGGTCCCTCCCTCATACCTATTGCTGAGAGAAGCCTCCTCTTGAGGGGCTTGTGGAAAGGTGGCCTACGTCTTGAGTCTAAGCCAGGGAATCAGCTCTCATCTCGAGGCAATTTGGGGTACACGGAGCAGTCCTCGAGTTGCTCTGCTGAACTTGGTACTTCCTCTAGACTTGGCCCGTTGTTCTCGGGGAACCTCTGGAGTTGCCTAAAGGGAGTCAAGCCTCAGGTCGTGTTTGATGGGGAACGGGGGATGGCTCTGGAGTCAATGCAGGGGAAGCGGGCCTCATCTCGAGTTGATTTGGGGCCCATGGAGCTCCTTCGCGATGCTGGTGTGACCTCAGGGTCCCTCTCTACTTGTGACAGTGTTTTTGCGGACTGTCTCGACATCCATCAAGCAAGTCGAGGCTCCTGACATGTTTCAGGGGGCTCACGGAATTGCTCTGCATGCAGTGCAGGGGAATCGGGCCTCATCTCGCTTGGAGGGGGAAGTCTCATGGTTTTTCTCGAGTTGCGGCGGGGACCTGGGGTACATTCTCGACTTACGGCGGGGATGGCCCTTCAACCCTCGTGTTTGTTCAACGAAGTCAGGACTCCTGTCGAGTTACGAGGGACACCTCAGGAGTCTCTTCGAGGCTTGGCAGGGCAAAAGGGACGCTTCTCGAGGTGAGTCGGGAGACCCAGGGTCCCTTTCCAGTAGCCACAGGGATACTGGGATTCCTGTCAATGTTCAAGAGGAGTCAGGCTCCGTCAAATTTTGAAGCAGTGAGCTCTGCGTGCCTCTCGAGGTGTCAGAGGCATGTGAGGCATTCCGTCGAAAGGAGTCGGGGACCTAGGGCTTTCTCTAGGGACTCCACAGGTGGTGCAGACATCCCTTCACCTTGTGAGATGAAAGACTAGACTGTATTCAAGCCACTGCAAGGAAACCCGGCCTCCTTTCGAGTCAGGGCTTCTCGGTGTATATGCCCATTGAGGCAGCAATCTCAGGGTCCCTCCCTCATACCTATTGCTGAGAGAAGCCTCCTCTTGAGGGGCTTGTGGAAAGGTGGCCTACGTCTTGAGTCTAAGCCAGGGAATCAGCTCTCATCTCGAGGCAATTTGGGGTACACGGAGCAGTCCTCGAGTTGCTCTGCTGAACTTGGTACTCCTCTAGACTTGGCCCGTTGTTCTCGGGGAACCTCTGGAGTTGCCTAAAGGGAGTCAAGCCTCAGGTCGTGTTTGATGGGGAACGGGGGATGGCTCTGGAGTCAATGCAGGGGAAGCGGGCCTCATCTCGAGTTGATTTGGGGCCCATGGAGCTCCTTCGCGATGCTGGTGTGACCTCAGGGTCCCTCTCTACTTGTGACAGTGTTTTTGCGGACTGTCTCGACATCCATCAAGCAAGTCGAGGCTCCTGACATGTTTCAGGGGGCTCACGGAATTGCTCTGCATGCAGTGCAGGGGAATCGGGCCTCATCTCGCTTGGAGGGGGAAGTCTCATGGTTTTTCTCGAGTTGCGGCGGGGACCTGGGGTACATTCTCGACTTACGGCGGGGATGGCCCTTCAACCCTCGTGTTTGTTCAACGAAGTCAGGACTCCTGTCGAGTTACGAGGGACACCTCAGGAGTCTCTTCGAGGCTTGGCAGGGCAAAAGGGACGCTTCTCGAGGTGAGTCGGGAGACCCAGGGTCCCTTTCCAGTAGCCACAGGGATACTGGGATTCCTGTCAATGTTCAAGAGGAGTCAGGCTCCGTCAAATTTTGAAGCAGTGAGCTCTGCGTGCCTCTCGAGGTGTCAGAGGCATGTGAGGCATTCCGTCGAAAGGAGTCGGGGACCTAGGGCTTTCTCTAGGGACTCCACAGGTGGTGCAGACATCCCTTCACCTTGTGAGATGAAAGACTAGACTGTATTCAAGCCACTGCAAGGAAACCCGGCCTCCTTTCGAGTCAGGGCTTCTCGGTGTATATGCCCATTGAGGCAGCAATCTCAGGGTCCCTCCCTCATACCTATTGCTGAGAGAAGCCTCCTCTTGAGGGGCTTGTGGAAAGGTGGCCTACGTCTTGAGTAAGCCAGGGAATCAGCTCTCATCTCGAGGCAATTTGGGGTACACGGAGCAGTCCTCGAGTTGCTCTGCTGAACTTGGTACTCCTCTAGACTTGGCCCGTTGTTCTCGGGGAACCTCTGGAGTTGCCTAAAGGGAGTCAAGCCTCAGGTCGTGTTTGATGGGGAACGGGGGATGGCTCTGGAGTCAATGCAGGGGAAGCGGGCCTCATCTCGAGTTGATTTGGGGCCCATGGAGCTCCTTCGCGATGCTGGTGTGACCTCAGGGTCCCTCTCTACTTGTGACAGTGTTTTTTTGCGGACTGTCTCGACATCCATCAAGCAAGTCGAGGCTCCTGACATGTTTCAGGGGGCTCACGGAATTGCTCTGCATGCAGTGCAGGGGAATCGGGCCTCATCTCGCTTGGAGGGGGAAGTCTCATGGTTTTTCTCGAGTTGCGGCGGGGACCTGGGGTACATTCTCGACTTACGGCGGGGATGGCCCTTCAACCCTCGTGTTTGTTCAACGAAGTCAGGACTCCTGTCGAGTTACGAGGGACACCTCAGGAGTCTCTTCGAGGCTTGGCAGGGCAAAAGGGACGCTTCTCGAGGTGAGTCGGGAGACCCAGGGTCCCTTTCCAGTAGCCACAGGGATACTGGGATTCCTGTCAATGTTCAAGAGGAGTCAGGCTCCGTCAAATTTTGAAGCAGTGAGCTCTGCGTGCCTCTCGAGGTGTCAGAGGCATGTGAGGCATTCCGTCGAAAGGAGTCGGGGACCTAGGGCTTTCTCTAGGGACTCCACAGGTGGTGCAGACATCCCTTCACCTTGTGAGATGAAAGACTAGACTGTATTCAAGCCACTGCAAGGAAACCCGGCCTCCTTTCGAGTCAGGGCTTCTCGGTGTATATGCCCATTGAGGCAGCAATCTCAGGGTCCCTCCCTCATACCTATTGCTGAGAGAAGCCTCCTCTTGAGGGGCTTGTGGAAAGGTGGCCTACGTCTTGAGTCTAAGCCAGGGAATCAGCTCTCATCTCGAGGCAATTTGGGGTACACGGAGCAGTCCTCGAGTTGCTCTGCTGAACTTGGTACTCCTCTAGACTTGGCCCGTTGTTCTCGGGGAACCTCTGGAGTTGCCTAAAGGGAGTCAAGCCTCAGTCGTGTTTGGGGAACGGGGGATGGCTCTGGAGTCAATGCAGGGGAAGCGGGCCTCATCTCGAGTTGATTTGGGGCCCATGGAGCTCCTTCGCGATGCTGGTGTGACCTCAGGGTCCCTCTCTACTTGTGACAGTGTTTTTGCGGACTGTCTCGACATCCATCAAGCAAGTCGAGGCTCCTGACATGTTTCAGGGGGCTCACGGAATTGCTCTGCATGCAGTGCAGGGGAATCGGGCCTCATCTCGCTTGGAGGGGGAAGTCTCATGGTTTTTCTCGAGTTGCGGCGGGGACCTGGGGTACATTCTCGACTTACGGCGGGGATGGCCCTTCAACCCTCGTGTTTGTTCAACGAAGTCAGGACTCCTGTCGAGTTACGAGGGACACCTCAGGAGTCTCTTCGAGGCTTGGCAGGGCAAAAGGGACGCTTCTCGAGGTGAGTCGGGAGACCCAGGGTCCCTTTCCAGTAGCCACAGGGATACTGGGATTCCTGTCAATGTTCAAGAGGAGTCAGGCTCCGTCAAATTTTGAAGCAGTGAGCTCTGCGTGCCTCTCGAGGTGTCAGAGGCATGTGAGGCATTCCGTCGAAAGGAGTCGGGGACCTAGGGCTTTCTCTAGGGACTCCACAGGTGGTGCAGACATCCCTTCACCTTGTGAGATGAAAGACTAGACTGTATTCAAGCCACTGCAAGGAAACCCGGCCTCCTTTCGAGTCAGGGCTTTCTCGGTGTATATGCCCATTGAGGCAGCAATCTCAGGGTCCCTCCCTCATACCTATTGCTGAGAGAAGCCTCCTCTTGAGGGGCTTGTGGAAAGGTGGCCTACGTCTTGAGTCTAAGCCAGGGAATCAGCTCTCATCTCGAGGCAATTTGGGGTACACGGAGCAGTCCTCGAGTTGCTCTGCTGAACTTGGTACTCCTCTAGACTTGGCCCGTTGTTCTCGGGGAACCTCTGGAGTTGCCTAAAGGGAGTCAAGCCTCAGGTCGTGTTTGATGGGGAACGGGGGATGGCTCTGGAGTCAATGCAGGGGAAGCGGGCCTCATCTCGAGTTGATTTGGGGCCCATGGAGCTCCTTCGCGATGCTGGTGTGACCTCAGGGTCCCTCTCTACTTGTGACAGTGTTTTTTGCGGACTGTCTCGACATCCATCAAGCAAGTCGAGGCTCCTGACATGTTTCAGGGGGCTCACGGAATTGCTCTGCATGCAGTGCAGGGGAATCGGGCCTCATCTCGCTTGGAGGGGGAAGTCTCATGGTTTTTTCTCGAGTTGCGGCGGGGACCTGGGGTACATTCTCGACTTACGGCGGGGATGGCCCTTCAACCCTCGTGTTTGTTCAACGAAGTCAGGACTCCTGTCGAGTTACGAGGGACACCTCAGGAGTCTCTTCGAGGCTTGGCAGGGCAAAAGGGACGCTTCTCGAGGTGAGTCGGGAGACCCAGGGTCCCTTTCCAGTAGCCACAGGGATACTGGGATTCCTGTCAATGTTCAAGAGGAGTCAGGCTCCGTCAAATTTTGAAGCAGTGAGCTCTGCGTGCCTCTCGAGGTGTCAGAGGCATGTGAGGCATTCCGTCGAAAGGAGTCGGGGACCTAGGGCTTTCTCTAGGGACTCCACAGGTGGTGCAGACATCCCTTCACCTTGTGAGATGAAAGACTAGACTGTATTCAAGCCACTGCAAGGAAACCCGGCCTCCTTTCGAGTCAGGGCTTCTCGGTGTATATGCCCATTGAGGCAGCAATCTCAGGGTCCCTCCCTCATACCTATTGCTGAGAAGCCTCCTCTTGAGGGGCTTGTGGAAAGGTGGCCTACGTCTTGAGTCTAAGCCAGGGAATCAGCTCTCATCTCGAGGCAATTTGGGGTACACGGAGCAGTCCTCGAGTTGCTCTGCTGAACTTGGTACTCCTCTAGACTTGGCCCGTTGTTCTCTCGGGGAACCTCTGGAGTTGCCTAAAGGGAGTCAAGCCTCAGGTCGTGTTTGATGGGGAACGGGGGATGGCTCTGGAGTCAATGCAGGGGAAGCGGGCCTCATCTCGAGTTGATTTGGGGCCCATGGAGCTCCTTCGCGATGCTGGTGTGACCTCAGGGTCCCTCTCTACTTGTGACAGTGTTTTTGCGGACTGTCTCGACATCCATCAAGCAAGTCGAGGCTCCTGACATGTTTCAGGGGGCTCACGGAATTGCTCTGCATGCAGTGCAGGGGAATCGGGCCTCATCTCGCTTGGAGGGGGAAGTCTCATGGTTTTTTTCTCGAGTTGCGGCGGGGACCTGGGGTACATTCTCGACTTACGGCGGGGATGGCCCTTCAACCCTCGTGTTTGTTCAACGAAGTCAGGACTCCTGTCGAGTTACGAGGGACACCTCAGGAGTCTCTTCGAGGCTTGGCAGGGCAAAAGGGACGCTTCTCGAGGTGAGTCGGGAGACCCCATGAGATCCCTTTCCATTAGCCAAAGGGATACGGGACATTCCTTGTTAAAGTTCAAGAAGGAGCTCAGGCTGCACGTCAAATTTATGAAGCCAGTGAGCTCATTGCGTGCCTACTCGGGGTGTCAGAGGCATGTGAGGCAATTACGTCGAAAGCGAGTCGGGGACAGGGCTTTGCTACTAGGGACTCTTCCACAGGGTGGTGCGACATCCCTTCAACCTGTGTGAGTTGATAAGACTAGACTAGTATTTTCAAGGCCCAAGTTGCAAGGAAACCCCCGGCCTGCCTTTCAGAGATCAGGGCTCTCGAGTGTATAAGCCCATTGGAGGACAGCATATACCTCAGGAGATGCCTTCGTGCCTCACACCTATTTGCTGTAGACAGAAGCCTTCCTTCTTGAGTGGCTTTGTGGAATACGTTGCGCACTACTGTCCTTGAGTCTAATCCAACGGATCTCAGCTCATCATTCTCACCTAGCGCATATTTCTGGAGGGTACTGCTCTGAGCCAGAGTCCTCAAGTCTTGCTCTCTGTCTGAATGAGCTGTTGGGTACTCTTCCCCTTCTTAGCTACAACTTCTTGGGCCCGTTGTCCACTCATGGGAAACCTCTGAGATTTGCCTAAAGGGAGTCATATCCATCAGGCGCACGTTGGTTCTATGCAGGAGGGAATCGTGAGGAATGGCTTCTGGCGTTCCAATGCAAGGGAAGCGGGGGCCTCATCTCAAGTTGATTTGGGGGCCTCATGGAGCTCCTTCCGCAATGCTGCTTTGGACCTCAGGGACCCTCTCTACTTGTTATCAGTGTTTTTTACGGACTTACTCGACATCATCAAGCATGTCGAGGCCTCCTGATCATGTTTTCATTGGGGCTCAACGGAATTGCTCTGAATTGGTACTCCTCTAACTTGGCCCGTTGTTCCCTCTCGGGGAACCTCTGGAGTTGCCTAAAGGGGAGTCCAAGCCTCAGGATCGTGTTTGATGGGGATAGCGGGTGTGATGGCTCTGGAGTCAATGGCAGGGAAATCGGGCCTCATCTCGAGTTGATTTGGGGCCCATGAGCTCCTTCGCGATGCAGGTGTGACCTCAGGGCCCTCTCTTATTTTACAGTTGTTTTTAAAACGGACTGTCCCACACATCCATCCAAGCAAGTCGAGGCTCTTGACATGTTTCATGGGGCCACGGAATTGCCTCTGCATGCAGTGCAAACGGGAATCGGCTTTCATCTCACATAGGAGGGGTAAGTCTCATGTGTTTTCTGCCGAGTTGCGGCGGGGAACCCTGTGGTACATTCTCGACTTAACGGCGGGGATGGCCCCCGTCAAACAAAACCCTCCGTTTAGTTCAACGAAGTCAGGCACACACTGTCGAGTTTACGAGGGACACCACAGGAGCCATCTTCTGCGGCTGGGCAGTGCTAAAGGGGACGGCATCACGAGGGTTTAGTCGGGAGAACCCGGGGTCCCTTTCTCAGTAGCCACATGTATACAGGATTCCTGTCAGATGTGTTCACTGAGGAGTCAGGCTCTCCGTCAAATTTTGAAGCAGTGAGCTCTGCGTGCCTCTCGGGTGTCATAGGCATGTGAGGCAATTCCCGTCGAAAGGAGATCGGGGACCCTAGGGCTTTCTCATACGGACTCCACAGGTGTGCAGACATCCCTTCACCTTGGTGAGATGAAAGACCAACTGGTATTCAAGCTACTGCAAGAAACCGTCGGCCTCCTTTCAAGTCAGGGCTTCTCGGTGTATAAGCCCATTAGCAGCAATCTCCGGGTCCCTACCCTCATACCATATTGCTGAAGAGAAGCCTGGTCGGGTCGGGGGGGGGGGGGGGTGTTGTGTCTGGGGGTCCTCTTGAGGGGCTTGTGGAAAGGTGGCCTACGTCTTGAGTCTAAGCCAGGGAATCAGCTCTCATCTCGAGGCAATTTGGGGTACACGGAGCAGTCCTCGAGTTGCTCTGCTGAACTTGGTACTCCTCTAGACTTGGCCCGTTGTTCTCGGGGAACCTCTGGAGTTGCCTAAAGGGAGTCAAGCCTCAGGTCGTGTTTGATGGGGAACGGGGGATGGCTCTGGAGTCAATGCAGGGGAAGCGGGCCTCATCTCGAGTTGATTTGGGGCCCATGGAGCTCCTTCGCGATGCTGGTGTGACCTCAGGGTCCCTCTCTACTTGTGACAGTGTTTTTGCGGACTGTCTCGACATCCATCAAGCAAGTCGAGGCTCCTGACATGTTTCAGGGGGCTCACGGAATTGCTCTGCATGCAGTGCAGGGGAATCGGGCCTCATCTCGCTTGGAGGGGGAAGTCTCATGGTTTTTCTCGAGTTGCGGCGGGGACCTGGGGTACATTCTCGACTTACGGCGGGGATGGCCCTTCAACCCTCGTGTTTGTTCAACGAAGTCAGGACTCCTGTCGAGTTACGAGGGACACCTCAGGAGTCTCTTCGAGGCTTGGCAGGGCAAAAGGGACGCTTCTCGAGGTGAGTCGGGAGACCCAGGGTCCCTTTCCAGTAGCCACAGGGATACTGGGATTCCTGTCAATGTTCAAGAGGAGTCAGGCTCCGTCAAATTTTGAAGCAGTGAGCTCTGCGTGCCTCTCGAGGTGTCAGAGGCATGTGAGGCATTCCGTCGAAAGGAGTCGGGGACCTAGGGCTTTCTCTAGGGACTCCACAGGTGGTGCAGACATCCCTTCACCTTGTGAGATGAAAGACTAGACTGTATTCAAGCCACTGCAAGGAAACCCGGCCTCCTTTCGAGTCAGGGCTTCTCGGTGTATATGCCCATTGAGGCAGCAATCTCAGGGTCCCTCCCTCATACCTATTGCTGAGAGAAGCCTCCTCTTGAGGGGCTTGTGGAAAGGTGGCCTACGTCTTGAGTCTAAGCCAGGGAATCAGCTCTCATCTCGAGGCAATTTGGGGTACACGGAGCAGTCCTCGAGTTGCTCTGCTGAACTTGGTACTCCTCTAGACTTGGCCCGTTGTTCTCGGGGAACCTCTGGAGTTGCCTAAAGGGAGTCAAGCCTCAGGTCGTGTTTGATGGGGAACGGGGGATGGCTCTGGAGTCAATGCAGGGGAAGCGGGCCTCATCTCGAGTTGATTTGGGGCCCATGGAGCTCCTTCGCGATGCTGGTGTGACCTCAGGGTCCCTCTCTACTTGTGACAGTGTTTTTGCGGACTGTCTCGACATCCATCAAGCAAGTCGAGGCTCCTGACATGTTTCAGGGGGCTCACGGAATTGCTCTGCATGCAGTGCAGGGGAATCGGGCCTCATCTCGCTTGGAGGGGGAAGTCTCATGGTTTTTCTCGAGTTGCGGCGGGGACCTGGGGTACATTCTCGACTTACGGCGGGGATGGCCCTTCAACCCTCGTGTTTGTTCAACGAAGTCAGGACTCCTGTCGAGTTACGAGGGACACCTCAGGAGTCTCTTCGAGGCTTGGCAGGGCAAAAGGGACGCTTCTCGAGGTGAGTCGGGAGACCCAGGGTCCCTTTCCAGTAGCCACAGGGATACTGGGATTCCTGTCAATGTTCAAGAGGAGTCAGGCTCCGTCAAATTTTGAAGCAGTGAGCTCTGCGTGCCTCTCGAGGTGTCAGAGGCATGTGAGGCATTCCGTCGAAAGGAGTCGGGGACCTAGGGCTTTCTCTAGGGACTCCACAGGTGGTGCAGACATCCCTTCACCTTGTGAGATGAAAGACTAGACTGTATTCAAGCCACTGCAAGGAAACCCGGCCTCCTTTCGAGTCAGGGCTTCTCGGTGTATATGCCCATTGAGGCAGCAATCTCAGGGTCCCTCCCTCATACCTATTGCTGAGAGAAGCCTCCTCTTGAGGGGCTTGTGGAAAGGTGGCCTACGTCTTGAGTCTAAGCCAGGGAATCAGCTCTCATCTCGAGGCAATTTGGGGTACACGGAGCAGTCCTCGAGTTGCTCTGCTGAACTTGGTACTCCTCTAGACTTGGCCCGTTGTTCTCGGGGAACCTCTGGAGTTGCCTAAAGGGAGTCAAGCCTCAGGTCGTGTTTGATGGGGAACGGGGGATGGCTCTGGAGTCAATGCAGGGGAAGCGGGCCTCATCTCGAGTTGATTTGGGGCCCATGGAGCTCCTTCGCGATGCTGGTGTGACCTCAGGGTCCCTCTCTACTTGTGACAGTGTTTTTGCGGACTGTCTCGACATCCATCAAGCAAGTCGAGGCTCCTGACATGTTTCAGGGGGCTCACGGAATTGCTCTGCATGCAGTGCAGGGGAATCGGGCCTCATCTCGCTTGGAGGGGGAAGTCTCATGGTTTTTCTCGAGTTGCGGCGGGGACCTGGGGTACATTCTCGACTTACGGCGGGGATGGCCCTTCAACCCTCGTGTTTGTTCAACGAAGTCAGGACTCCTGTCGAGTTACGAGGGACACCTCAGGAGTCTCTTCGAGGCTTGGCAGGGCAAAAGGGACGCTTCTCGAGGTGAGTCGGGAGACCCAGGGTCCCTTTCCAGTAGCCACAGGGATACTGGGATTCCTGTCAATGTTCAAGAGGAGTCAGGCTCCGTCAAATTTTGAAGCAGTGAGCTCTGCGTGCCTCTCGAGGTGTCAGAGGCATGTGAGGCATTCCGTCGAAAGGAGTCGGGGACCTAGGGCTTTCTCTAGGGACTCCACAGGTGGTGCAGACATCCCTTCACATTGTGAGATGAAAGACTAGACTGTATTCAAGCCACTGCAAGGAAACCCGGCCTCCTTTCGAGTCAGGGCTTCTCGGTGTATATGCCCATTGAGGCAGCAATCTCAGGGTCCCTCCCTCATACCTATTGCTGAGAGAAGCCTCCTCTTGAGGGGCTTGTGGAAAGGTGGCCTACGTCTTGAGTCTAAGCCAGGGAATCAGCTCTCATCTCGAGGCAATTTGGGGTACACGGAGCAGTCCTCGAGTTGCTCTGCTGAACTTGGTACTCCTCTAGACTTGGCCCGTTGTTCTCGGGGAACCTCTGGAGTTGCCTAAAGGGAGTCAAGCCTCAGGTCGTGTTTGATGGGGAACGGGGGATGGCTCTGGAGTCAATGCAGGGGAAGCGGGCCTCATCTCGAGTTGATTTGGGGCCCATGGAGCTCCTTCGCGATGCTGGTGTGACCTCAGGGTCCCTCTCTACTTGTGACAGTGTTTTTGCGGACTGTCTCGACATCCATCAAGCAAGTCGAGGCTCCTGACATGTTTCAGGGGGCTCACGGAATTGCTCTGCATGCAGTGCAGGGGAATCGGGCCTCATCTCGCTTGGAGGGGGAAGTCTCATGGTTTTTCTCGAGTTGCGGCGGGGACCTGGGGTACATTCTCGACTTACGGCGGGGATGGCCCTTCAACCCTCGTGTTTGTTCAACGAAGTCAGGACTCCTGTCGAGTTACAGGAACACCTTCAGGACGTCTCTTCGAGCGCTTGGCCCAGGGCAAAAGAATGACCTTCTCCGAGGTCGAAGTCGGGTAGACCCAGTGCGTCCCCATATTCAGTAGCCACAGGGTATCACTGTGACTACCATGATTACACTGTCCATGGCTTACAAGAGAGAGTCAGGGACCTCCGTCAATAATTTTGAATGACCAAAGTGAGCTCCCGCTGCACCCACGTGATCTCTGATTTAGTCCGTCAGAGAGATTGTGAGGACAACTATCCTGCTCGAAAGGAGTCGGGCGACCTAGGGCCCTTTCTCGAAGGGAACTCCACCAGGTGGCTGCCAGAACATCCCTTTCATAGACCTCTGTGAGATGAATCAGACTAAGTTAACTGCTATTCAAGCCACTGACAATGGGAAACAGCCGGACCCTCCTTTCGAGTCAGGGCTTCTCGGTGCTATTATGCCCCCATTGAGCAGGCAAAGCAATCTCAGGGTCCCTCCTCATCAAATTAACACTATTTGCTGCGAGTGAAAGACCTTGTACGGGGGGTGGGGTGGGGTACTACCTTATTGAGGAAGGCAAACCCCATGTAGGAAAAGGCGGCCTATCGTACTTGAAGTCTAACAGCCAAGGCGAATCAGACTCTCATCCGCAGAGGCAATTTGCGATGGTACACGGATGTCTGGTCCCTAGAAGTGATGATGCTCTTCGCACTGAGTGCTTGAGTCAATCCTCTAACGACATATGCCGCCCACGTCTTCCTTGTTCTCGCCACGAGAACCCTCTGAGTTGACTAATTGGGCATGTCACAAGCCTACAGGTCAGCTGATTGTGAATAGGGGATCAAGACACGGGGCGATGGCAATGCTGGCGAGTCCAATGCCAGAGCGCGTATACCTAGCCAAAGGGATGATGGTACGCGTGGCCTACATCCTCAAGTTGATTTGGTGCGCCATTGGAAGCACTCCCTTCGCGATGCTGCGTGTAGCCTAAGGGGTCCCCTCTCTACTTGTGAACTAGTGTTTTTGCCAGGGACTGTCTCGACACCCTATCAAGCCCAAGTCGAAGGATCATGACACAATGTATTCAGGGGATCGAGCACGCGAATCATTGCTCTGCATTGACCTGTGCTGGGGATTTGAGACTTATGTAAGTAAATTCCTGTTTTCCCCCTTTATATTTTTACATTTATTTAAAAAAAAAAAAAAATTTCCCCCCCCCCCCCCCAATCGTTTATTTTGCTTTAACTTTTTTTATTCCCTTTGCCTGCCCCCCCCCCCCCCCCCCACTTTTTTTTAGACGCGCCTCATCTCGCTCTGACAGGGGGTAAGTTTTCATGGTTTTTACATCGAGTTGCGCGCGGGCGACCTGGCCACCTGGTAAAAATTCTCGACTTACGGCAAGAGGGAATGGATGGCCCTGCAACCCTCGTGTTGAGCTTTCAACGAAAGTCAGGACTCCTGTCGAGGTTCCACGATGGGACACCTCAGGAGTCTCTTCGAGGCTTGGCAGGGCAAAAGGGACGCTTCTCGAGGTGAGTCGGGAGACCCAGGGTCCCTTTCCAGTAGCCACAGGGATACTGGGATTCCTGTCAATGTTCAAGAGGAGTCAGGCTCCGTCAAATTTTGAAGCAGTGAGCTCTGCGTGCCTCTCGAGGTGTCAGAGGCATGTGAGGCATTCCGTCGAAAGGAGTCGGGGACCTAGGGCTTTCTCTAGGGACTCCACAGGTGGTGCAGACATCCCTTCACCTTGTGAGATGAAAGACTAGACTGTATTCAAGCCACTGCAAGGAAACCCGGCCTCCTTTCGAGTCAGGGCTTCTCGGTGTATATGCCCATTGAGGCAGCAATCTCAGGGTCCCTCCCTCATACCTATTGCTGAGAGAAGCCTCCTCTTGAGGGGCTTGTGGAAAGGTGGCCTACGTCTTGAGTCTAAGCCAGGGAATCAGCTCTCATCTCGAGGCAATTTGGGGTACACGGAGCAGTCCTCGAGTTGCTCTGCTGAACTTGGTACTCCTCTAGACTTGGCCCGTTGTTCTCGGGGAACCTCTGGAGTTGCCTAAAGGGAGTCAAGCCTCAGGTCGTGTTTGATGGGGAACGGGGGATGGCTCTGGAGTCAATGCAGGGGAAGCGGGCCTCATCTCGAGTTGATTTGGGGCCCATGGAGCTCCTTCGCGATGCTGGTGTGACCTCAGGGTCCCTCTCTACTTGTGACAGTGTTTTTGCGGACTGTCTCGACATCCATCAAGCAAGTCGAGGCTCCTGACATGTTTCAGGGGGCTCACGGAATTGCTCTGCATGCAGTGCAGGGGAATCGGGCCTCATCTCGCTTGGAGGGGGAAGTCTCATGGTTTTTCTCGAGTTGCGGCGGGGACCTGGGGTACATTCTCGACTTACGGCGGGGATGGCCCTTCAACCCTCGTGTTTGTTCAACGAAGTCAGGACTCCTGTCGAGTTACGAGGGACACCTCAGGAGTCTCTTCGAGGCTTGGCAGGGCAAAAGGAACGCTTCTCGAGGTGAGTCGGGAGACCCAGGGTCCCTTTCCAGTAGCCACAGGGATACTGGGATTCCTGTCAATGTTCAAGAGGAGTCAGGCTCCGTCAAATTTTGAAGCAGTGAGCTCTGCGTGCCTCTCGAGGTGTCAGAGGCATGTGAGGCATTCCGTCGAAAGGAGTCGGGGACCTAGGGCTTTCTCTAGGGACTCCACAGGTGGTGCAGACATCCCTTCACCTTGTGAGATGAAAGACTAGACTGTATTCAAGCCACTGCAAGGAAACCCGGCCTCCTTTCGAGTCAGGGCTTCTCGGTGTATATGCCCATTGAGGCAGCAATCTCAGGGTCCCTCCCTCATACCTATTGCTGAGAGAAGCCTCCTCTTGAGGGGCTTGTGGAAAGGTGGCCTACGTCTTGAGTCTAAGCCAGGGAATCAGCTCTCATCTCGAGGCAATTTGGGGTACACGGAGCAGTCCTCGAGTTGCTCTGCTGAACTTGGTACTCCTCTAGACTTGGCCCGTTGTTCTCGGGGAACCTCTGGAGTTGCCTAAAGGGAGTCAAGCCTCAGGTCGTGTTTGATGGGGAACGGGGGATGGCTCTGGAGTCAATGCAGGGGAAGCGGGCCTCATCTCGAGTTGATTTGGGGCCCATGGAGCCCTTCGCGATGCTGGTGTGACCTCAGGGTCCCTCTCTACTTGTGACAGTGTTTTTGCGGACTGTCTCGACATCCATCAAGCAAGTCGAGGCTCCTGACATGTTTCAGGGGGCTCACGGAATTGCTCTGCATGCAGTGCAGGGGAATCGGGCCTCATCTCGCTTGGAGGGGGAAGTCTCATGGTTTTTCTCGAGTTGCGGGGACCTGGGGTACATTCTCGACTTACGGCGGGGATGGCCCTTCAACCCTCGTGTTTGTTCAACGAAGTCAGGACTCCTGTCGAGTTACGAGGGACACCTCAGGAGTCTCTTCGAGGCTTGGCAGGGCAAAAGGACGCTTCTCGAGGTGAGTCGGGAGACCCAGGGGGTCCCTTTTCCAGTAGCCACAGGGATACTGGGATTCCTGTCAATGTTCAAGAGAGGAGTCAGGCTCCGTCAATTTTGAAGCAGTGAGCTCTGCGTGCCTCTCGAGGTGTCAGAGGCATGTGAGGCATTCCGTCGAAAGGAGTCGGGGACCTAGGGCTTTCTCTAGGGACTCCACAGGTGGTGCAGACATCCCTTCACCTTGTGAGATGAAAGACTAGACTGTATTCAAGCCACTGCAAGGAAACCGGCCTCCTTTCGAGTCAGGGCTTCTCGGTGTATATGCCCATTGAGGCAGCAATCTCAGGGTCCCCCTCCCTCATACCTATTGCTGAGAGAAGCCTCCTCTTGAGGGGCTTGTGGAAAGGTGGCCTACGTCTTGAGTCTAAGCCAGGGAATCAGCTCTCATCTCGAGGCAATTTGGGGTACACGGAGCAGTCCTCGAGTTGCTCTGCTGAACTTGGTACTCCTCTAGACTTGGCCCGTTGTTCTCGGGGAACCTCTGGAGTTGCCTAAAGGGAGTCAAGCCTCAGGTCGTGTTTGATGGGGACGGGGGATGGCTCTGGAGTCAATGCAGGGGAAGCGGGCCTCATCTCGAGTTGATTTGGGGCCCATGGAGCTCCTTCGCGATGCTGGTGTGACCTCAGGGTCCCTCTCTACTTGTGACAGTGTTTTTGCGGACTGTCTCGACATCCATCAAGCAAGTCGAGGCTCCTGACATGTTTCAGGGGGCTCACGGAATTGCTCTGCATGCAGTGCAGGGGAATCGGGCCTCATCTCGCTTGGAGGGGGAAGTCTCATGTTTTTCTCGAGTTGCGGCGGGGACCTGGGGTACATTCTCGACTTACGGCGGGGATGGCCCTTCAACCCTCGTGTTTGTTCAACGAAGTCAGGACTCCTGTCGAGTTACGAGGGACACCTCAGGAGTCTCTTCGAGGCTTGGCAGGGCAAAAGGAACGCTTCTCGAGGTGAGTCGGGAGACCCAGGGTCCCTTTCCAGTAGCCACAGGGATACTGGGATTCCTGTCAATGTTCAAGAGGAGTCAGGCTCCGTCAAATTTTGAAGCAGTGAGCTCTGCGTGCCTCTCGAGGTGTCAGAGGCATGTGAGGCATTCCGTCGAAAGGAGTCGGGGACCTAGGGCTTTCTCTAGGGACTCCACAGGTGGTGCAGACATCCCTTCAGCTTGTGAGATGAAAGACTAGACTGTATTCAAGCCACTGCAAGGAAAGCCGGCCTCCTTTCGAGTCAGGGCTTCTCGGTGTATATGCCCATTGAGGCAGCAATCTCAGGGTCCCTCCCTCATACCTATTGCTGAGAGAAGCCTCCTCTTGAGGGGCTTGTGGAAAGGTGGCCTACGTCTTGAGTCTAAGCCAGGGAATCAGCTCTCATCTCGAGGCAATTTGGGGTACACGGAGCAGTCCTCGAGTTGCTCTGCTGAACTTGGTACTCCTCTAGACTTGGCCCGTTGTTCTCGGGGAACCTCTGGAGTTGCCTAAAGGGAGTCAAGCCTCAGGTCGTGTTTGATGGGGAACGGGGGATGGCTCTGGAGTCAATGCAGGGGAAGCGGGCCTCATCTCGAGTTGATTTGGGGCCCATGGAGCTCCTTCGCGATGCTGGTGTGACCTCAGGTCCCTCTCTACTTGTGACAGTGTTTTTGCTGTCTCGACATCCATCAAGCAAGTCGAGGCTCCTGACATGTTTCAGGGGGCTCACGGAATTGCTCTGCATGCAGTGCAGGGGAATCGGGCCTCATCTCGCTTGGAGGGGGAAGTCTCATGGTTTTTCTCGAGTTGCGGCGGGGACCTGGGGTACATTCTCGACTTACGGCGGGGATGGCCCTTCAACCCTCGTGTTTGTTCAACGAAGTCAGGACTCCTGTCGAGTTACGAGGGACACCTCAGGAGTCTCTTCGAGGCTTGGCAGGGCAAAAGGGACGCTTCTCGAGGTGAGTCGGGAGACCCAGGGTCCCTTGCCAGTAGCCAAAGGGATACAGGTACCTTCGTCTTTCAATGTTACAAGAGGTAGTCAAGGGGCTCCGTCAAATATAGACGCTGTGAGCATCTTGCGAGCCTCTCGACAGTTGTCAGATGCATGTGAGGGGCATGGGACCGTCGAAAGGAGTCGGGGCGCCTAGGGTCTTTCTCTAGGGACCCACAAGGTGGTGCAGGACAATACTCAGGCTTGTGAGATTGTAAAGACAAAGTACTGTAGTTCACTCCACTGCAAGGAAAGCCGGGGCCTTCCTTTCGAGGTCAGGGCTCCTCAGCGTTGTAGTATGGCCCATGGTTGAGGCAAGGCAATCTCAGTGTTTCCCTACACACATTGATACCAAGTTTCAGATGGGTTGGAGGATGCCGACGCTATTGAGTGGCCCCCCCCCTTTGTGGAAAGGTGGCTACGTCTTTAGTCTAAGCCAGGGAATCAGCTCTCGGAATCCGGCTCGAGGGGGCAATCTGGGGTACACGGAGCAGTCCTCGTGTGATGGCTCTGCTGAAACTTAGGTACTGGGTCCTCTTGATCTCGGGCCCTTTGGATCTCGTGTGGGGTGGATGGGGGGGGGGTGAACCTCTGGAGTTTAGCCTAAAGGGAGTCAAGCCTCAGGTCGTGTTTGATGGGGAAACGGGGGATGGCTCTGGAGTCAATGCAGGGGAAGCGGGCCTCATCTCGAGTTGATTTGGGGCCCATGGAGCTCCTTCGCGATGCTGGTGTGACCTCAGGGTCCCTCTCTACTTGTGACAGTGTTTTTGCGGACTGTCTCGACATCCATCAAGCAAGTCGAGGCTCCTGACATGTTTCAGGGGGCTCACGGAATTGCTCTGCATGCAGTGCAGGGGAATCGGGCCTCATCTCGCTTGGAGGGGGAAGTCTCATGGTTTTTCTCGAGTTGCGGCGGGGACCTGGGGTACATTCTCGACTTACGGCGGGGATGGCCCTTCAACCCTCGTGTTTGTTCCAACGAAGTCAGGACTCCTGTCGAGTTACGAGGGACACCTCAGGAGTCTCTTCGAGGCTTGGCAGGGCAAAAAGGAACGCTTCTCGAGGTGAGTCGGGAGACCCAGGGTCCCTTTCCAGTAGCCACAGGGATACTGGGATTCCTGTCAATGTTCAAGAGGAGTCAGGCTCCGTCAAATTTTGAAGCAGTGAGCTCTGCGTGCCTCTCGAGGTGTCAGAGGCATGTGAGGCATTCCGTCGAAAGGAGTCGGGGACCTAGGGCTTTCTCTAGGGACTCCACAGGTGGTGCAGACATCCCTTCAGCTTGTGAGATGAAAGACTAGACTGTATTCAAGCCACTGCAAGGAAAGCCGGCCTCCTTTCGAGTCAGGGCTTCTCGGTGTATATGCCCATTGAGGCAGCAATCTCAGGGTCCCTCCCTCATACCTATTGCTGAGAGAAGCCTCCTCTTGAGGGGCTTGTGGAAAGGTGGCCTACGTCTTGAGTCTAAGCCAGGGAATCAGCTCTCATCTCGAGGCAATTTGGGGTACACGGAGCAGTCCTCGAGTTGCTCTGCTGAACTTGGTACTCCTCTAGACTTGGCCCGTTGTTCTCGGGGAACCTCTGGAGTTGCCTAAAGGGAGTCAAGCCTCAGGTCGTGTTTGATGGGGAACGGGGGATGGCTCTGGAGTCAATGCAGGGGAAGCGGGCCTCATCTCGTTGATTTGGGGCCCATGGAGCTCCTTCGCGATGCTGGTGTGACCTCAGGGTCCCTCTCTACTTGTGACAGTGTTTTTGCGGACTGTCTCGACATCCATCAAGCAAGTCGAGGCTCCTGACATGTTTCAGGGGGCTCACGGAATTGCTCTGCATGCAGTGCAGGGGAATCGGGCCTCATCTCGCTTGGAGGGGGAAGTCTCATGGTTTTTCTCGAGTTGCGGCGGGGACCTGGGGTACATTCTCGACTTACGGCGGGGATGGCCCTTCAACCCTCGTGTTTGTTCAACGAAGTCAGGACTCCTGTCGAGTTACGAGGGACACACCTCAGGAGTCTCTTCGAGGCTTGGCAGGGCAAAAGGAACGCTTCTCGAGGTGAGTCGGGAGACCCAGGGTCCCTTTCCAGTAGCCACAGGGATACTGGGATTCCTGTCAATGTTCAAGAGGAGTCAGGCTCCGTCAAATTTTGAAGCAGTGAGCTCTGCGTGCCTCTCGAGGTGTCAGAGGCATGTGAGGCATTCCGTCGAAAGGAGTCGGGGACCTAGGGCTTTCTCTAGGGACTCCACAGGTGGTGCAGACATCCCTTCAGCTTGTGAGATGAAAGACTAGACTGTATTCAAGCCACTGCAAGGAAACCCGGCCTCCTTTCGAGTCAGGGCTTCTCGGTGTATATGCCCATTGAGGCAGCAATCTCAGGGTCCCTCCCTCATACCTATTGCTGAGAGAAGCCTCCTCTTGAGGGGCTTGTGGAAAGGTGGCCTACGTCTTGAGTCTAAGCCAGGGAATCAGCTCTCATCTCGAGGCAATTTGGGGTACACGGAGCAGTCCTCGAGTTGCTCTGCTGAACTTGGTACTCCTCTAGACTTGGCCCGTTGTTCTCGGGGAACCTCTGGAGTTGCCTAAAGGGAGTCAAGCCTCAGGTCGTGTTTGATGGGGAACGGGGGATGGCTCTGGAGTCAATGCAGGGGAAGCGGGCCTCATCTCGAGTTGATTTGGGGCCCATGGAGCTCCTTCGCGATGCTGGTGTGACCTCAGGGTCCCTCTCTACTTGTGACAGTGTTTTTGCGGACTGTCTCGACATCCATCAAGCAAGTCGAGGCTCCTGACATGTTTCAGGGGGCTCACGGAATTGCTCTGCATGCAGTGCAGGGGAATCGGGCCTCATCTCGCTTGGAGGGGGAAGTCTCATGGTTTTTCTCGAGTTGCGGCGGGGACCTGGGGTACATTCTCGACTTACGGCGGGGATGGCCCTTCAACCCTCGTGTTGGTTCAACGAAGTCAGGACTCCTGTCGAGTTACGAGGGACACCTCAGGAGTCTCTTCGAGGCTTGGCAGGGCAAAAGGAACGCTTCTCGAGGTGAGTCGGGAGACCCAGGGTCCCTTTCCAGTAGCCACAGGGATACTGGGATTCCTGTCAATGTTCAAGAGGAGTCAGGCTCCGTCAAATTTTGAAGCAGTGAGCTCTGCGTGCCTCTCGAGGTGTCAGAGGCATGTGAGGCATTCCGTCGAAAGGAGTCGGGGACCTAGGGCTTTCTCTAGGGACTCCACAGGTGGTGCAGACATCCCTTCAGCTTGTGAGATGAAAGACTAGACTGTATTCAAGCCACTGCAAGGAAACCCGGCCTCCTTTCGAGTCAGGGCTTCTCGGTGTATATGCCCATTGAGGCAGCAATCTCAGGGTCCCTCCCTCATACCTATTGCTGAGAGAAGCCTCTCTTGAGGGGCTTGTGGAAAGGTGGCCTACGTCTTGAGTCTAAGCCAGGGAATCAGCTCTCATCTCGAGGCAATTTGGGGTACACGGAGCAGTCCTCGAGTTGCTCTGCTGAACTTGGTACTCCTCTAGACTTGGCCCGTTGTTCTCGGGGAACCTCTGGAGTTGCCTAAAGGGAGTCAAGCCTCAGGTCGTGTTTGATGGGGAACGGGGGATGGCTCTGGAGTCAATGCAGGGGAAGCGGGCCTCATCTCGAGTTGATTTGGGGCCCATGGAGCTCCTTCGCGATGCTGGTGTGACCTCAGGGTCCCTCTCTACTTGTGACAGTGTTTTTGCGGACTGTCTCGACATCCATCAAGCAAGTCGAGGCTCCTGACATGTTTCAGGGGGCTCACGGAATTGCTCTGCATGCAGTGCAGGGGAATCGGGCCTCATCTCGCTTGGAGGGGGAAGTCTCATGGTTTTTCTCGAGTTGCGGCGGGGACCTGGGGTACATTCTCGACTTACGGCGGGGATGGCCCTTCAACCCTCGTGTTGGTTCAACGAAGTCAGGACTCCTGTCGAGTTACGAGGGACACCTCAGGAGTCTCTTCGAGGCTTGGCAGGGCAAAAGGAACGCTTCTCGAGGTGAGTCGGGAGACCCAGGGTCCCTTTCCAGTAGCCACAGGGATACTGGGATTCCTGTCAATGTTCAAGAGGAGTCAGGCTCCGTCAAATTTTGAAGCAGTGAGCTCTGCGTGCCTCTCGAGGTGTCAGAGGCATGTGAGGCATTCCGTCGAAAGGAGTCGGGGACCTAGGGCTTTCTCTAGGGACTCCACAGGTGGTGCAGACATCCCTTCAGCTTGTGAGATGAAAGACTAGACTGTATTCAAGCCACTGCAAGGAAAGCCGGCCTCCTTTCGAGTCAGGGCTTCTCGGTGTATATGCCCATTGAGGCAGCAATCTCAGGGTCCCTCCCTCATACCTATTGCTGAGAGAAGCCTCCTCTTGAGGGGCTTGTGGAAAGGTGGCCTACGTCTTGAGTCTAAGCCAGGGAATCAGCTCTCATCTCGAGGCAATTTGGGGTACACGGAGCAGTCCTCGAGTTGCTCTGCTGAACTTGGTACTCCTCTAGACTTGGCCCGTTGTTCTCGGGGAACCTCTGGAGTTGCCTAAAGGGAGTCAAGCCTCAGGTCGTGTTTGATGGGGAACGGGGGATGGCTCTGGAGTCAATGCAGGGGAAGCGGGCCTCATCTCGAGTTGATTTGGGGCCCATGGAGCTCCTTCGCGATGCTGGTGTGACCTCAGGGTCCCTCTCTACTTGTGACAGTGTTTTTGCGGACTGTCTCGACATCCATCAAGCAAGTCGAGGCTCCTGACATGTTTCAGGGGGCTCACGGAATTGCTCTGCATGCAGTGCAGGGGAATCGGGCCTCATCTCGCTTGGAGGGGGAAGTCTCATGGTTTTTCTCGAGTTGCGGCGGGGACCTGGGGTACATTCTCGACTTACGGCGGGGATGGCCCTTCAACCCTCGTGTTGGTTCAACGAAGTCAGGACTCCTGTCGAGTTACGAGGGACACCTCAGGAGTCTCTTCGAGGCTTGGCAGGGCAAAAGGAACGCTTCTCGAGGTGAGTCGGGAGACCCAGGGTCCCTTTCCAGTAGCCACAGGGATACTGGGATTCCTGTCAATGTTCAAGAGGAGTCAGGCTCCGTCAAATTTTGAAGCAGTGAGCTCTGCGTGCCTCTCGAGGTGTCAGAGGCATGTGAGGCATTCCGTCGAAAGGAGTCGGGGACCTAGGGCTTTCTCTAGGGACTCCACAGGTGGTGCAGACATCCCTTCAGCTTGTGAGATGAAAGACTAGACTGTATTCAAGCCACTGCAAGGAAAGCCGGCCTCCTTTCGAGTCAGGGCTTCTCGGTGTATATGCCCATTGAGGCAGCAATCTCAGGGTCCCTCCCTCATACCTATTGCTGAGAGAAGCCTCCTCTTGAGGGGCTTGTGGAAAGGTGGCCTACGTCTTGAGTCTAAGCCAGGGAATCAGCTCTCATCTCGAGGCAATTTGGGGTACACGGAGCAGTCCTCGAGTTGCTCTGCTGAACTTGGTACTCCTCTAGACTTGGCCCGTTGTTCTCGGGGAACCTCTGGAGTTGCCTAAAGGGAGTCAAGCCTCAGGTCGTGTTTGATGGGGAACGGGGGATGGCTCTGGAGTCAATGCAGGGGAAGCGGGCCTCATCTCGAGTTGATTTGGGGCCCATGGAGCTCCTTCGCGATGCTGGTGTGACCTCAGGGTCCCTCTCTACTTGTGACAGTGTTTTTGCGGACTGTCTCGACATCCATCAAGCAAGTCGAGGCTCCTGACATGTTTCAGGGGGCTCACGGAATTGCTCTGCATGCAGTGCAGGGGAATCGGGCCTCATCTCGCTTGGAGGGGGAAGTCTCATGGTTTTTCTCGAGTTGCGGCGGGGACCTGGGGTACATTCTCGACTTACGGCGGGGATGGCCCTTCAACCCTCGTGTTGGTTCAACGAAGTCAGGACTCCTGTCGAGTTACGAGGGACACCTCAGGAGTCTCTTCGAGGCTTGGCAGGGCAAAAAGGAACGCTTCTCGAGGTGAGTCGGGAGACCCAGGGTCCCTTTCCAGTAGCCCACAGGGATACTGGGATTCCTGTCAATGTTCAAGAGGAGTCAGGCTCCGTCAAATTTTGAAGCAGTGAGCTCTGCGTGCCTCTCGAGGTGTCAGAGGCATGTGAGGCATTCCGTCGAAAGGAGTCGGGGACCTAGGGCTTTCTCTAGGGACTCCACAGGTGGTGCAGACATCCCTTCAGCTTGTGAGATGAAAGACTAGACTGTATTCAAGCCACTGCAAGGAAAGCCGGCCTCCTTTCGAGTCAGGGCTTCTCGGTGTATATGCCCATTGAGGCAGCAATCTCAGGGTCCCTCCCTCATACCTATTGCTGAGAGAAGCCTCCTCTTGAGGGGCTTGTGGAAAGGTGGCCTACGTCTTGAGTCTAAGCCAGGGAATCAGCTCTCATCTCGAGGCAATTTGGGGTACACGGAGCATCCTCGAGTTGCTCTGCTGAACTTGGTACTCCTCTAGACTTGGCCCGTTGTTCTCGGGGAACCTCTGGAGTTGCCTAAAGGGAGTCAAGCCTCAGTCGTGTTTGATGGGGAACGGGGGATGGCTCTGGAGTCAATGCAGGGGAAGCGGGCCTCATCTCGAGTTGATTTGGGGCCCATGGAGCTCCTTCGCGATGCTGGTGTGACCTCAGGGTCCCTCTCTACTTGTGACAGTGTTTTTGCGGACTGTCTCGACATCCATCAAGCAAGTCGAGGCTCCTGACATGTTTCAGGGGGCTCACGGAATTGCTCTGCATGCAGTGCAGGGGAATCGGGCCTCATCTCGCTTGGAGGGGGAAGTCTCATGGTTTTTCTCGAGTTGCGGCGGGGACCTGGGGTACATTCTCGACTTACGGCGGGGATGGCCCTTCAACCCTCGTGTTGGTTCAACGAAGTCAGGACTCCTGTCGAGTTACGAGGGACACCTCAGGAGTCTCTTCGAGGCTTGGCAGGGCAAAAGGAACGCTTCTCGAGGTGAGTCGGGAGACCCAGGGTCCCTTTCCAGTAGCCACAGGGATACTGGGATTCCTGTCAATGTTCAAGAGGAGTCAGGCTCCGTCAAATTTTGAAGCAGTGAGCTCTGCGTGCCTCTCGAGGTGTCAGAGGCATGTGAGGCATTCCGTCGAAAGGAGTCGGGGACCTAGGGCTTTCTCTAGGGACTCCACAGGTGGTGCAGACATCCCTTCACCTTGTGAGATGAAAGACTAGACTGTATTCAAGCCACTGCAAGGAAAGCCGGCCTCCTTTCGAGTCAGGGCTTCTCGGTGTATATGCCCATTGAGGCAGCAATCTCAGGGTCCCTCCCTCATACCTATTGCTGAGAGAAGCCTCCTCTTGAGGGGCTTGTGGAAAGGTGGCCTACGTCTTGAGTCTAAGCCAGGGAATCAGCTCTCATCTCGAGGCAATTTGGGGTACACGGAGCAGTCCTCGAGTTGCTCTGCTGAACTTGGTACTCCTCTAGACTTGGCCCGTTGTTCTCGGGGAACCTCTGGAGTTGCCTAAAGGGAGTCAAGCCTCAGGTCGTGTTTGATGGGGAACGGGGGATGGCTCTGGAGTCAATGCAGGGGAAGCGGGCCTCATCTCGAGTTGATTTGGGGCCCATGGAGCTCCTTCGCGATGCTGGTGCAAGTCGAGGCACCTGACCATGTTGTGTACAGGGGGCTCACGGAAATGCTCTGCATGCAGTGCAGGGGAAACAGGCCTTCTACTCTCGCTTGGAGGGGGACTTCTCATGGTTTTTCTCGAGGTTTGCGGCCTGGGACCATGGGGGTTACATTCTCGACTATACGGCTGGGATGGACTCCGTCAAACACTCGTCGTTTGTTCAACGAAGTCAGGAGTCCTGTCGAGTTACGAGGGACACCTCAAGGAGGTCTCTTCGAGGCTTGAGAGGGCAAAAGGGACGCTTCTCGAAGTGAGTCGGGAGACCCAGGGTCCCTTTCCAGTAGCCACAGGGATACTGGGATTCCTGTCAATGTTCAAGAGGAGTCAGGCTCCGTCAAATTTTGAAGCAGTGAGCTCTGCGTGCCTCTCGAGGTGTCAGAGGCATGTGAGGCATTCCGTCGAAAGGAGTCGGGTACCTAGGGCTTTCTCTAGGGACTCCACAGGTGGTGCAGACATCCCTTCACCTTGTGAGATGAAAGACTAGACTGTATTCAAGCCACTGCAAGGAAACCCGGCCTCCTTTCGAGTCAGGGCTTCTCGGTGTATATGCCCATTGAGGCAGCAATCTCAGGGTCCCTCCCTCATATTATTGCTGAGAGAAGCCTCCTCTTGAGGGGCTTGTGGAAAGGTGGCCTACGTCTTGAGTCTAAGCCAGGGAATCAGCTCTCATCTCGAGGCAATTTGGGGTACACGGAGCAGTCCTCGAGTTGCTCTGCTGAACTTGGTACTCCTCTAGACTTGGCCCGTTGTTCTCGGGGAACCTCTGGAGTTGCCTAAAGGGAGTCAAGCCTCAGGTCGTGTTTGATGGGGAACGGGGGATGGCTCTGGAGTCAATGCAGGGGAAGCGGGCCTCATCTCGAGTTGATTTGGGGCCCATGGAGCTCCTTCGCGATGCTGGTGTGACCTCAGGGTCCCTCTCTACTTGTGACAGTGTTTTTGCGGACTGTCTCGACATCCATCAAGCAAGTCGAGGCTCCTGACATGTTTCAGGGGGCTCACGGAATTGCTCTGCATGCAGTGCAGGGGAATCGGGCCTCATCTCGCTTGGAGGGGGAAGTCTCATGGTTTTTCTCGAGTTGCGGCGGGGACCTGGGGTACATTCTCGACTTACGGCGGGGATGGCCCTTCAACCCTCGTGTTGGTTCAACGAAGTCAGGACTCCTGTCGAGTTACGAGGGACACCTCAGGAGTCTCTTCGAGGCTTGGCAGGGCAAAAGGGACGCTTCTCGAGGTGAGTCGGGAGACCCAGGGTCCCTTTCCAGTAGCCACAGGGATACTGGGATTCCTGTCAATGTTCAAGAGGAGTCAGGCTCCGTCAAATTTTGAAGCAGTGAGCTCTGCGTGCCTCTCGAGGTGTCAGAGGCATGTGAGGCATTCCGTCGAAAGGAGTCGGGGACCTAGGGCTTTCTCTAGGGACTCCACAGGTGGTGCAGACATCCCTTCACCTTGTGAGATGAAAGACTAGACTGTATTCAAGCCACTGCAAGGAAACCCGGCCTCCTTTCGAGTCAGGGCTTCTCGGTGTATATGCCCATTGAGGCAGCAATCTCAGGGTCCCTCCCTCATACCTATTGCTGAGAGAAGCCTCCTCTTGAGGGGCTTGTGGAAAGGTGGCCTACGTCTTGAGTCTAAGCCAGGGAATCAGCTCTCATCTCGAGGCAATTTGGGGTACACGGAGCAGTCCTCGAGTTGCTCTGCTGAACTTGGTACTCCTCTAGACTTGGCCCGTTGTTCTCGGGGAACCTCTGGAGTTGCCTAAAGGGAGTCAAGCCTCAGGTCGTGTTTGATGGGGAACGGGGGATGGCTCTGGAGTCAATGCAGGGGAAGCGGGCCTCATCTCGAGTTGATTTGGGGCCCATGGAGCTCCTTCGCGATGCTGGTGTGACCTCAGGGTCCCTCTCTACTTGTGACAGTGTTTTTGCGGACTGTCTCGACATCCATCAAGCAAGTCGAGGCTCCTGACATGTTTCAGGGGGCTCACGGAATTGCTCTGCATGCAGTGCAGGGGAATCGGGCCTCATCTCGCTTGGAGGGGGAAGTCTCATGGTTTTTTCTCGAGTTGCGGCGGGGACCTGGGGTACATTCTCGACTTACGGCGGGGATGGCCCTTCAACCCTCGTGTTTGTTCAACGAAGTCAGGACTCCTGTCGAGTTACGAGGGACACCTCAGGAGTCTCTTCGAGGCTTGGCAGGGCAAAAGGAACGCTTCTCGAGGTGAGTCGGGAGACCCAGGGTCCCTTTCCAGTAGCCACAGGGATACTGGGATTCCTGTCAATGTTCAAGAGGAGTCAGGCTCCGTCAAATTTTGAAGCAGTGAGCTCTGCGTGCCTCTCGAGGTGTCAGAGGCATGTGAGGCATTCCGTCGAAAGGAGTCGGGGACCTAGGGCTTTCTCTAGGGACTCCACAGGTGGTGCAGACATCCCTTCACCTTGTGAGATGAAAGACTAGACTGTATTCAAGCCACTGCAAGGAAACCCGGCCTCCTTTCGAGTCAGGGCTTCTCGGTGTATATGCCCATTGAGGCAGCAATCTCAGGGTCCCTCCCTCATACCTATTGCTGAGAGAAGCCTCCTCTTGAGGGGCTTGTGGAAAGGTGGCCTACGTCTTGAGTCTAAGCCAGGGAATCAGCTCTCATCTCGAGGCAATTTGGGGTACACGGAGCAGTCCTCGAGTTGCTCTGCTGAACTTGGTACTCCTCTAGACTTGGCCCGTTGTTCTCGGGGAACCTCTGGAGTTGCCTAAAGGGAGTCAAGCCTCAGGTCGTGTTTGATGGGGAACGGGGGATGGCTCTGGAGTCAATGCAGGGGAAGCGGGCCTCATCTCGAGTTGATTTGGGGCCCATGGAGCTCCTTCGCGATGCTGGTGTGACCTCAGGGGTCCCTCTCTACTTGTGACAGTGTTTTTGCGGACTGTCTCGACATCCATCAAGCAAGTCGAGGCTCCTGACATGTTTCAGGGGGCTCACGGAATTGCTCTGCATGCAGTGCAGGGAATCGGGCCTCATCTCGCTTGGAGGGGGAAGTCTCATGGTTTTTCTCGAGTTTGCGGCGGGGACCTGGGGTACATTCTCGACTTACGGCGGGGATGGCCCTTCAACCCTCGTGTTTGTTCAACGAAGTCAGGACTCCTGTCGAGTTACGAGGGACACCTCAGGAGTCTCTTCGAGGCTTGGCAGGGCAAAAGGGAACGCTTCTCGAGGTGAGTCGGGAGACCCAGGGTCCCTTTCCAGTAGCCACAGGGATACTGGGATTCCTGTCAATGTTCAAGAGGAGTCAGGCTCCGTCAAATTTTGAAGCAGTGAGCTCTGCGTGCCTCTCGAGGTGTCAGAGGCATGTGAGGCATTCCGTCGAAAGGAGTCGGGGACCTAGGGCTTTCTCTAGGGACTCCACAGGTGGTGCAGACATCCCTTCACCTTGTGAGATAAAAGACTAGACTGTATTCAAGCCACTGCAAGGAAACCCGGCCTCCTTTCGAGTCAGGGCTTCTCGGTGTATATGCCCATTGAGGCAGCAATCTCAGGGTCCCTCCCTCATACCTATTGCTGAGAGAAGCCTCCTCTTGAGGGGCTTGTGGAAAGGTGGCCTACGTCTTGAGTCTAAGCCAGGGAATCAGCTCTCATCTCGAGGCAATTTGGGGTACACGGAGCAGTCCTCGAGTTGCTCTGCTGAACTTGGTACTCCTCTAGACTTGGCCCGTTGTTCTCGGGGAACCTCTGGAGTTGCCTAAAGGGAGTCAAGCCTCAGGTCGTGTTTGATGGGGAACGGGGGATGGCTCTGGAGTCAATGCAGGGGAAGCGGGCCTCATCTCGAGTTGATTTGGGGCCCATGGAGCTCCTTCGCGATGCTGGTGTGACCTCAGGGTCCCTCTCTACTTGTGACAGTGTTTTTGCGGACTGTCTCGACATCCATCAAGCAAGTCGAGGCTCCTGACATGTTTCAGGGGGCTCACGGAATTGCTCTGCATGCAGTGCAGGGGAATCGGGCCTCATCTCGCTTGGAGGGGGAAGTCTCATGGTTTTTCTCGAGTTGCGGCGGGGACCTGGGGTACATTCTCGACTTACGGCGGGGATGGCCCTTCAACCCTCGTGTTTGTTCAACGAAGTCAGGACTCCTGTCGAGTTACGAGGGACACCTCAGGAGTCTCTTCGAGGCTTGGCAGGGCAAAGGGACGCTTCTCGAGGTGGTGAGTCGGGAGACCCAGGGTCCCTTTCCAGTAGCCACAGGGATACTGGGATTCCTGTCAATGTTCAAGAGGAGTCAGGCTCCGTCAAATTTTGAAGCAGTGAGCTCTGCGTGCCTCTCGAGGTGTCAGAGGCATGTGAGGCATTCCGTCGAAAGGAGTCGGGGACCTAGGGCTTTCTCTAGGGACTCCACAGGTGGTGCAGACATCCCTTCAGCTTGTGAGATGAAAGACTAGACTGTATTCAAGCCACTGCAAGGAAACCCGGCCTCCTTTCGAGTCAGGGCTTCTCGGTGTATATGCCCATTGAGGCAGCAATCTCAGGGTCCCTCCCTCATACCTATTGCTGAGAGAAGCCTCCTCTTGAGGGGCTTGTGGAAAGGTGGCCTACGTCTTGAGTCTAAGCCAGGGAATCAGCTCTCTCATCTCGAGGCAATTTGGGGTACACGGAGCAGTCCTCGAGTTGCTCTGCTGAACTTGGTACTCCTCTAGACTTGGCCCGTTGTTCTCGGGGAACCTCTGGAGTTGCCTAAAGGGAGTCAAGCCTCAGGTCGTGTTTGATGGGGAACGGGGGATGGCTCTGGAGTCAATGCAGGGGAAGCGGGCCTCATCTCGAGTTGATTTGGGGCCCATGGAGCTCCTTCGCGATGCTGGTGTGACCTCAGGGTCCCTCTCTACTTGTGACAGTGTTTTTGCGGACTGTCTCGACATCCATCAAGCAAGTCGAGGCTCCTGACATGTTTGAGGGGGCTCACGGAATTGCTCTGCATGCAGTGCAGGGGAATCGGGCCTCATCTCGCTTGGAGGGGGAAGTCTCATGGTTTTTCTCGAGTTGCGGCGGGGACCTGGGGTACATTCTCGACTTACGGCGGGGATGGCCCTTCAACCCTCGTGTTGGTTCAACGAAGTCAGGACTCCTGTCGAGTTACGAGGGACACCTCAGGAGTCTCTTCGAGGCTTGGCAGGGCAAAAGGAACGCTTCTCGAGGTGAGTCGGGGAGACCCAGGGTCCCTTTCCAGTAGCCACAGGGATACTGGGATTCCTGTCAATGTTCAAGAGGAGTCAGGCTCCGTCAAATTTTGAAGCAGTGAGCTCTGCGTGCCTCTCGAGGTGTCAGAGGCATGTGAGGCATTCCGTCGAAAGGAGTCGGGGACCTAGGGCTTTCTCTAGGGACTCCACAGGTGGTGCAGACATCCCTTCACCTTGTGAGATGAAAGACTAGACTGTATTCAAGCCACTGCAAGGAAACCCGGCCTCCTTTCGAGTCAGGGCTTCTCGGTGTATATGCCCATTGAGGCAGCAATCTCAGGGTCCCTCCCTCATACCTATTGCTGAGAGAAGCCTCCTCTTGAGGGGCTTGTGGAAAGGTGGCCTACGTCTTGAGTCTAAGCCAGGGAATCAGCTCTCATCTCGAGGCAATTTGGGGTACACGGAGCAGTCCTCGAGTTGCTCTGCTGAACTTGGTACTCCTCTAGACTTGGCCCGTTGTTCTCGGGGAACCTCTGGAGTTGCCTAAAGGGAGTCAAGCCTCAGGTCGTGTTTGATGGGGAACGGGGGATGGCTCTGGAGTCAATGCAGGGGAAGCGGGCCTCATCTCGAGTTGATTTGGGGCCCATGGAGCTCCTTCGCGATGCTGGTGTGACCTCAGGGTCCCTCTCTACTTGTGACAGTGTTTTTGCGGACTGTCTCGACATCCATCAAGCAAGTCGAGGCTCCTGACATGTTTCAGGGGGCTCACGGAATTGCTCTGCATGCAGTGCAGGGGAATCGGGCCTCATCTCGCTTGGAGGGGGAAGTCTCATGGTTTTTCTCGAGTTGCGGCGGGGACCTGGGGTACATTCTCGACTTACGGCGGGGATGGCCCTTCAACCCTCGTGTGTTTGTTCAACGAAGTCAGGACTCCTGTCGAGTTACGAGGGACACCTCAGGAGTCTCTTCTTCGAGGCTTGGCAGGGCAAAAGGACGCTTCTCGAGGTGAGTCGGGAGACCCAGGGTCCCTTTCCAGTAGCCACAGGGATACTGGGATTCCTGTCAATGTTCAAGAGGAGTCAGGCTCCGTCAAATTTTGAAGCAGTGAGCTCTGCGTGCCTCTCGAGGTGTCAGAGGCATGTGAGGCATTCCGTCGAAAGGAGTCGGGGACCTAGGGCTTTCTCTAGGGACTCCACAGGTGGTGCAGACATCCCTTCACCTTGTGAGATGAAAGACTAGACTGTATTCAAGCCACTGCAAGGAAACCCGGCCTCCTTTCGAGTCAGGGCTTCTCGGTGTATATGCCCATTGAGGCAGCAATCTCAGGGTCCCTCCCTCATACCTATTGCTGAGAGAAGCCTCCTCTTGAGGGGCTTGTGGAAAGGTGGCCTACGTCTTGAGTCTAAGCCAGGGAATCAGCTCTCATCTCGAGGCAATTTGGGGTACACGGAGCAGTCCTCGAGTTGCTCTGCTGAACTTGGTACTCCTCTAGACTTGGCCCGTTGTTCTCGGGGAACCTCTGGAGTTGCCTAAAGGGAGTCAAGCCTCAGGTCGTGTTTGATGGGGAACGGGGGATGGCTCTGGAGTCAATGCAGGGGAAGCGGGCCTCATCTCGAGTTGATTTGGGGCCCATGGAGCTCCTTCGCGATGCTGGTGTGACCTCAGGGTCCCTCTCTACTTGTGACAGTGTTTTTGCGGACTGTCTCGACATCCATCAAGCAAGTCGAGGCTCCTGACATGTTTCAGGGGGCTCACGGAATTGCTCTGCATGCAGTGCAGGGGAATCGGGCCTCATCTCGCTTGGAGGGGGAAGTCTCATGGTTTTTTCTCGAGTTGCGGCGGGGACCTGGGGTACATTCTCGACTTACGGCGGGGATGGCCCTTCAACCCTCGTGTTTGTTCAACGAAGTCAGGACTCCTGTCGAGTTACGAGGGACACCTCAGGAGTCTCTTCGAGGCTTGGCAGGGCAAAAGGAACGCTTCTCGAGGTGAGTCGGGAGACCCAGGGTCCCTTTCCAGTAGCCACAGGGATACTGGGATTCCTGTCAATGTTCAAGAGGAGTCAGGCTCCGTCAAATTTTGAAGCAGTGAGCTCTGCGTGCCTCTCGAGGTGTCAGAGGCATGTGAGGCATTCCGTCGAAAGGAGTCGGGGACCTAGGGCTTTCTCTAGGGACTCCACAGGTGGTGCAGACATCCCTTCAGCTTGTGAGATGAAAGACTAGACTGTATTCAAGCCACTGCAAGGAAAGCCGGCCTCCTTTCGAGTCAGGGCTTCTCGGTGTATATGCCCATTGAGGCAGCAATCTCAGGGTCCCTCCCTCATACCTATTGCTGAGAGAAGCCTCCTCTTGAGGGGCTTGTGGAAAGGTGGCCTACGTCTTGAGTCTAAGCCAGGGAATCAGCTCTCATCTCGAGGCAATTTGGGGTACACGGAGCAGTCCTCGAGTTGCTCTGCTGAACTTGGTACTCCTCTAGACTTGGCCCGTTGTTCTCGGGGAACCTCTGGAGTTGCCTAAAGGGAGTCAAGCCTCAGGTCGTGTTTGATGGGGAACGGGGGATGGCTCTGGAGTCAATGCAGGGGAAGCGGGCCTCATCTCGAGTTGATTTGGGGCCCATGGAGCTCCTTCGCGATGCTGGTGTGACCTCAGGGTCCCTCTCTACTTGTGACAGTGTTTTTGCGGACTGTCTCGACATCCATCAAGCAAGTCGAGGCTCCTGACATGTTTCAGGGGGCTCACGGAATTGCTCTGCATGCAGTGCAGGGGAATCGGGCCTCATCTCGCTTGGGGGGG
Source organism: Odocoileus hemionus (assembly GCA_020976825.1). Classification (NCBI taxonomy): domain Eukaryota; kingdom Metazoa; phylum Chordata; class Mammalia; order Artiodactyla; family Cervidae; genus Odocoileus; species Odocoileus hemionus. The sequence continues at coordinate 68,093 of JAJLRB010002129.1, read as the reverse complement.
GAAGTCTCATGGTTTTTCTCGAGTTGCGGCGGGGGACCTGGGGTACATTCTCGACTTACGGCGGGGATGGCCCTTCAACCCTCGTGTTTGGTTCAACGAAGTCAGGACTCCTGTCGAGTTACGAGGGACACCTCAGGAGTCTCTTCGAGGCTTGGCAGGGCAAAAGGGACGCTTCTCGAGGTGAGTCGGGAGACCCAGGGTCCCTTTCCAGTAGCCACAGGGATACTGGGATTCCTGTCAATGTTCAAGAGGAGTCAGGCTCCGTCAAATTTTGAAGCAGTGAGCTCTGCGTGCCTCTCGAGGTGTCAGAGGCATGTGAGGCATTCCGTCGAAAGGAGTCGGGGACCTAGGGCTTTCTCTAGGGACTCCACAGGTGGTGCAGACATCCCTTCACCTTGTGAGATGAAAGACTAGACTGTATTCAAGCCACTGCAAGGAAAGCCGGCCTCCTTTCGAGTCAGGGCTTCTCGGTGTATATGCCCATTGAGGCAGCAATCTCAGGGTCCCTCCCTCATACCTATTGCTGAGAGAAGCCTCCTCTTGAGGGGCTTGTGGAAAGGTGGCCTACGTCTTGAGTCTAAGCCAGGGAATCAGCTCTCATCTCGAGGCAATTTGGGGTACACGGAGCAGTCCTCGAGTTGCTCTGCTGAACTTGGTACTCCTCTAGACTTGGCCCGTTGTTCTCGGGGGGAACCTCTGGAGTTGCCTAAAGGGAGTCAAGCCTCAGGTCGTGTTTGATGGGGAACGGGGGATGGCTCTGGAGTCAATGCAGGGGAAGCGGGCCTCATCTCGAGTTGATTTGGGGCCCATGGAGCTCCTTCGCGATGCTGGTGTGACCTCAGGGTCCCTCTCTACTTGTGACAGTGTTTTTGCGGACTGTCTCGACATCCATCAAGCAAGTCGAGGCTCCTGACATGTTTCAGGGGGCTCACGGAATTGCTCTGCATGCAGTGCAGGGGAATCGGGCCTCATCTCGCTTGGAGGGGGAAGTCTCATGGTTTTTCTCGAGTTGCGGCGGGGACCTGGGGTACATTCTCGACTTACGGCGGGGATGGCCCTTCAACCCTCGTGTTTGTTCAACGAAGTCAGGACTCCTGTCGAGTTACGAGGGACACCTCAGGAGTCTCTTCGAGGCTTGGCAGGGCAAAAGGAACGCTTCTCGAGGTGAGTCGGGAGACCCAGGGTCCCTTTCCAGTAGCCACAGGGATACTGGGATTCCTGTCAATGTTCAAGAGGAGTCAGGCTCCGTCAAATTTTGAAGCAGTGAGCTCTGCGTGCCTCTCGAGGTGTCAGAGGCATGTGAGGCATTCCGTCGAAAGGAGTCGGGGACCTAGGGCTTTCTCTAGGGACTCCACAGGTGGTGCAGACATCCCTTCAGCTTGTGAGATGAAAGACTAGACTGTATTCAAGCCACTGCAAGGAAAGCCGGCCTCCTTTCGAGTCAGGGCTTCTCGGTGTATATGCCCATTGAGGCAGCAATCTCAGGGTCCCTCCCTCATACCTATTGCTGAGAGAAGCCTCCTCTTGAGGGGCTTGTGGAAAGGTGGCCTACGTCTTGAGTCTAAGCCAGGGAATCAGCTCTCATCTCGAGGCAATTTGGGGTACACGGAGCAGTCCTCGAGTTGCTCTGCTGAACTTGGTACTCCTCTAGACTTGGCCCGTTGTTCTCGGGGAACCTCTGGAGTTGCCTAAAGGGAGTCAAGCCTCAGGTCGTGTTTGATGGGGAACGGGGGATGGCTCTGGAGTCAATGCAGGGGAAGCGGGCCTCATCTCGAGTTGATTTGGGGCCCATGGAGCTCCTTCGCGATGCTGGTGTGACCTCAGGGTCCCTCTCTACTTGTGACAGTGTTTTTGCGGACTGTCTCGACATCCATCAAGCAAGTCGAGGCTCCTGACATGTTTCAGGGGGCTCACGGAATTGCTCTGCATGCAGTGCAGGGGAATCGGGCCTCATCTCGCTTGGAGGGGGAAGTCTCATGGTTTTTCTCGAGTTGCGGCGGGGACCTGGGGTACATTCTCGACTTACGGCGGGGATGGCCCTTCAACCCTCGTGTGTTTGTTCAACGAAGTCAGGACTCCTGTCGAGTTACGAGGGACACCTCAGGAGTCTCTTCGAGGCTTGGCAGGGCAAAAGGACGCTTCTCGAGGTGAGTCGGGAGACCCAGGGTCCCTTTCCAGTAGCCACAGGGATACTGGGATTCCTGTCAATGTTCAAGAGGAGTCAGGCTCCGTCAAATTTTGAAGCAGTGAGCTCTGCGTGCCTCTCGAGGTGTCAGAGGCATGTGAGGCATTCCGTCGAAAGGAGTCGGGGGGACCTAGGGCTTTCTCTAGGGACTCCACAGGTGGTGCAGACATCCCTTCACCTTGTGAGATGAAAGACTAGACTGTATTCAAGCCACTGCAAGGAAACCCGGCCTCCTTTCGAGTCAGGGCTTCTCGGTGTATATGCCCATTGAGGCAGCAATCTCAGGGTCCCTCCCTCATACCTATTGCTGAGAGAAGCCTCCTCTTGAGGGGCTTGTGGAAAGGTGGCCTACGTCTTGAGTCTAAGCCAGGGAATCAGCTCTCATCTCGAGGCAATTTGGGGTACACGGAGCAGTCCTCGAGTTGCTCTGCTGAACTTGGTACTCCTCTAGACTTGGCCCGTTGTTCTCGGGGAACCTCTGGAGTTGCCTAAAGGGAGTCAAGCCTCAGGTCGTGTTTGATGGGGAACGGGGGATGGCTCTGGAGTCAATGCAGGGGAAGCGGGCCTCATCTCGAGTTGATTTGGGGCCCATGGAGCTCCTTCGCGATGCTGGTGTGACCTCAGGGTCCCTCTCTACTTGTGACAGTGTTTTTGCGGACTGTCTCGACATCCATCAAGCAAGTCGAGGCTCCTGACATGTTTCAGGGGGCTCACGGAATTGCTCTGCATGCAGTGCAGGGGAATCGGGCCTCATCTCGCTTGGAGGGGGAAGTCTCATGGTTTTTCTCGAGTTGCGGCGGGGACCTGGGGTACATTCTCGACTTACGGCGGGGATGGCCCTTCAACCCTCGTGTTTGTTCAACGAAGTCAGGACTCCTGTCGAGTTACGAGGGACACCTCAGGAGTCTCTTCGAGGCTTGGCAGGGCAAAAGGAACGCTTCTCGAGGTGAGTCGGGAGACCCAGGGTCCCTTTCCAGTAGCCACAGGGATACTGGGATTCCTGTCAATGTTCAAGAGGAGTCAGGCTCCGTCAAATTTTGAAGCAGTGAGCTCTGCGTGCCTCTCGAGGTGTCAGAGGCATGTGAGGCATTCCGTCGAAAGGAGTCGGGGACCTAGGGCTTTCTCTAGGGACTCCACAGGTGGTGCAGACATCCCTTCACCTTGTGAGATGAAAGACTAGACTGTATTCAAGCCACTGCAAGGAAAGCCGGCCTCCTTTCGAGTCAGGGCTTCTCGGTGTATATGCCCATTGAGGCAGCAATCTCAGGGGTCCCTCCCTCATACCTATTGCTGAGAGAAGCCTCCTCTTGAGGGGCTTGTGGAAAGGTGGCCTACGTCTTGAGTCTAAGCCAGGGAATCAGCTCTCATCTCGAGGCAATTTGGGGTACACGGAGCAGTCCTCGAGTTGCTCTGCTGAACTTGGTACTCCTCTAGACTTGGCCCGTTGTTTCGGGGAACCTCTGGAGTTGCCTAAAGGGAGTCAAGCCTCAGGTCGTGTTTGATGGGGAACGGGGGATGGCTCTGGAGTCAATGCAGGGGAAGCGGGCCTCATCTCGAGTTGATTTGGGGCCCATGGAGCTCCTTCGCGATGCTGGTGTGACCTCAGGGTCCCTCTCTACTTGTGACAGTGTTTTTGCGGACTGTCTCGACATCCATCAAGCAAGTCGAGGCTCCTGACATGTTTCAGGGGGCTCACGGAATTGCTCTGCATGCAGTGCAGGGGAATCGGGCCTCATCTCGCTTGGAGGGGGAAGTCTCATGGTTTTTCTCGAGTTGAGTTGCGGCGGGGACCTGGGGTACATTCTCGACTTACGGCGGGGATGGCCCTTCAACCCTGTGTTTGTTCAACGAAGTCAGGACTCCTGTCGAGTTACGAGGGACACCTCAGGAGTCTCTTCGAGGCTTGGCAGGGCAAAAGGGACGCTTCTCGAGGTGAGTCGGGAGACCCAGGGTCCCTTTCCAGTAGCCACAGGGATACTGGGATTCCTGTCAATGTTCAAGAGGAGTCAGGCTCCGTCAAATTTTGAAGCAGTGAGCTCTGCGTGCCTCTCGAGGTGTCAGAGGCATGTGAGGCATTCCGTCGAAAGGAGTCGGGGACCTAGGGCTTTCTCTAGGGACTCCACAGGTGGTGCAGACATCCCTTCACCTTGTGAGATGAAAGACTAGACTGTATTCAAGCCACTGCAAGGAAACCCGGCCTCCTTTCGAGTCAGGGCTTCTCGGTGTATATGCCCATTGAGGCAGCAATCTCAGGGTCCCTCCCTCATACCTATTGCTGAGAGAAGCCTCCTCTTGAGGGGCTTGTGGAAAGGTGGCCTACGTCTTGAGTCTAAGCCAGGGAATCAGCTCTCATCTCGAGGCAATTTGGGGTACACGGAGCAGTCCTCGAGTTGCTCTGCTGAACTTGGTACTCCTCTAGACTTGGCCCGTTGTTCTCGGGGAACCTCTGGAGTTGCCTAAAGGGAGTCAAGCCTCAGGTCGTGTTTGATGGGGAACGGGGGATGGCTCTGGAGTCAATGCAGGGGAAGCGGGCCTCATCTCGAGTTGATTTGGGGCCCATGGAGCTCCTTCGCGATGCTGGTGTGACCTCAGGGTCCCTCTCTACTTGTGACAGTGTTTTTGCGGACTGTCTCGACATCCATCAAGCAAGTCGAGGCTCCTGACATGTTTCAGGGGGCTCACGGAATTGCTCTGCATGCAGTGCAGGGGAATCGGGCCTCATCTCGCTTGGAGGGGGAAGTCTCATGGTTTTTCTCGAGTTGCGGCGGGGACCTGGGGTACATTCTCGACTTACGGCGGGGATGGCCCTTCAACCCTCGTGTTTGTTCAACGAAGTCAGGACTCCTGTCGAGTTACGAGGGACACCTCAGGAGTCTCTTCGAGGCTTGGCAGGGCAAAAGGGACGCTTCTCGAGGTGAGTCGGGAGACCCAGGGTCCCTTTCCAGTAGCCACAGGGATACTGGGATTCCTGTCAATGTTCAAGAGGAGTCAGGCTCCGTCAAATTTTGAAGCAGTGAGCTCTGCGTGCCTCTCGAGGTGTCAGAGGCATGTGAGGCATTCCGTCGAAAGGAGTCGGGGACCTAGGGCTTTCTCTAGGGACTCCACAGGTGGTGCAGACATCCCTTCACCTTGTGAGATGAAAGACTAGACTGTATTCAAGCCACTGCAAGGAAACCCGGCCTCCTTTCGAGTCAGGGCTTCTCGGTGTATATGCCCATTGAGGCAGCAATCTCAGGGTCCCTCCCTCATACCTATTGCTGAGAGAAGCCTCCTCTTGAGGGGCTTGTGGAAAGGTGGCCTACGTCTTGAGTCTAAGCCAGGGAATCAGCTCTCATCTCGAGGCAATTTGGGGTACACGGAGCAGTCCTCGAGTTGCTCTGCTGAACTTGGTACTCCTCTAGACTTGGCCCGTTGTTCTCGGGGAACCTCTGGAGTTGCCTAAAGGGAGTCAAGCCTCAGGTCGTGTTTGATGGGGAACGGGGGATGGCTCTGGAGTCAATGCAGGGGAAGCGGGCCTCATCTCGAGTTGATTTGGGGCCCATGGAGCTCCTTCGCGATGCTGGTGTGACCTCAGGGTCCCTCTCTACTTGTGACAGTGTTTTTGCGGACTGTCTCGACATCCATCAAGCAAGTCGAGGCTCCTGACATGTTTCAGGGGGCTCACGGAATTGCTCTGCATGCAGTGCAGGGGAATCGGGCCTCATCTCGCTTGGAGGGGGAAGTCTCATGGTTTTTCTCGAGTTGCGGCGGGGACCTGGGGTACATTCTCGACTTACGGCGGGGATGGCCCTTCAACCCTCGTGTTTGTTCAACGAAGTCAGGACTCCTGTCGAGTTACGAGGGACACCTCAGGAGTCTCTTCGAGGCTTGGCAGGGCAAAAGGGACGCTTCTCGAGGTGAGTCGGGAGACCCAGTGTCCCTTTCCAGTAGCCACAGGGATACTGGGATTCCTGTCAATGTTCAAGAGGAGTCAGGCTCCGTCAAATTTTGAAGCAGTGAGCTCTGCGTGCCTCTCGAGGTGTCAGAGGCATGTGAGGCATTCCGTCGAAAGGAGTCGGGGACCTAGGGCTTTCTCTAGGGACTCCACAGGTGGTGCAGACATCCCTTCAGCTTGTGAGATGAAAGACTAGACTGTATTCAAGCCACTGCAAGGAAAGCCGGCCTCCTTTCGAGTCAGGGCTTCTCGGTGTATATGCCCATTGAGGCAGCAATCTCAGGGTCCCTCCCTCATACCTATTGCTGAGAGAAGCCTCCTCTTGAGGGGCTTGTGGAAAGGTGGCCTACGTCTTGAGTCTAAGCCAGGGAATCAGCTCTCATCTCGAGGCAATTTGGGGTACACGGAGCAGTCCTCGAGTTGCTCTGCTGAACTTGGTACTCCTCTAGACTTGGCCCGTTGTTCTCGGGGAACCTCTGGAGTTGCCTAAAGGGAGTCAAGCCTCAGGTCGTGTTTGATGGGGAACGGGGGGATGGCTCTGGAGTCAATGCAGGGGAAGCGGGCCTCATCTCGAGTTGATTTGGGGCCCATGGAGCTCCTTCGCGATGCTGGTGTGACCTCAGGGTCCCTCTCTACTTGTGACAGTGTTTTTGCGGACTGTCTCGACATCCATCAAGCAAGTCGAGGCTCCTGACATGTTTCAGGGGGCTCACGGAATTGCTCTGCATGCAGTGCAGGGGAATCGGGCCTCATCTCGCTTGGAGGGGGAAGTCTCATGGTTTTTTCTCGAGTTGCGGCGGCGGGGACCTGGGGTACATTCTCGACTTACGGCGGGGATGGCCCTTCAACCCTCGTGTTTGGTTCAACGAAGTCAGGACTCCTGTCGAGTTACGAGGGACACCTCAGGAGTCTCTTCGAGGCTTGGCAGGGCAAAAGGAACGCTTCTCGAGGTGAGTCGGGAGACCCAGGGTCCCTTTCCAGTAGCCACAGGGATACTGGGATTCCTGTCAATGTTCAAGAGGAGTCAGGCTCCGTCAAATTTTGAAGCAGTGAGCTCTGCGTGCCTCTCGAGGTGTCAGAGGCATGTGAGGCATTCCGTCGAAAGGAGTCGGGGACCTAGGGCTTTCTCTAGGGACTCCACAGGTGGTGCAGACATCCCTTCAGCTTGTGAGATGAAAGACTAGACTGTATTCAAGCCACTGCAAGGAAAGCCGGCCTCCTTTCGAGTCAGGGCTTCTCGGTGTATATGCCCATTGAGGCAGCAATCTCAGGGTCCCTCCCTCATACCTATTGCTGAGAGAAGCCTCCTCTTGAGGGGCTTGTGGAAAGGTGGCCTACGTCTTGAGTCTAGCCAGGGAATCAGCTCTCATCTCGAGGCAATTTGGGGTACACGGAGCAGTCCTCGAGTTGCTCTGCTGAACTTGGTACTCCTCTAGACTTGGCCCGTTGTTCTCGGGGAACCTCTGGAGTTGCCTAAAGGGAGTCAAGCCTCAGGTCGTGTTTGATGGGGAACGGGGGGATGGCTCTGGAGTCAATGCAGGGGAAGCGGGCCTCATCTCGAGTTGATTTGGGGCCCATGGAGCTCCTTCGCGATGCTGGTGTGACCTCAGGGTCCCCTCTCTACTTGTGACAGTGTTTTTGCGGACTGTCTCGACATCCATCAAGCAAGTCGAGGCTCCTGACATGTTTCAGGGGGCTCACGGAATTGCTCTGCATGCAGTGCAGGGGAATCGGGCCTCATCTCGCTTGGAGGGGGAAGTCTCATGGTTTTTCTCGAGTTGCGGCGGGGACCTGGGGTACATTCTCGACTTACGGGGGGGATGGCCCTTCAACCCTCGTGTTTGTTCAACGAAGTCAGGACTCCTGTCGAGTTACGAGGGACACCTCAGGAGTCTCTTCGAGGCTTGGCAGGGCAAAAGGGACGCTTCTCGAGGTGAGTCGGGGAGACCCAGGGTCCCTTTCCAGTAGCCACAGGGATACTGGGATTCCTGTCAATGTTCAAGAGGAGTCAGGCTCCGTCAAATTTTGAAGCAGTGAGCTCTGCGTGCCTCTCGAGGTGTCAGAGGCATGTGAGGCATTCCGTCGAAAGGAGTCGGGGACCTAGGGCTTTCTCTAGGGACTCCACAGGTGGTGCAGACATCCCTTCACCTTGTGAGATGAAAGACTAGACTGTATTCAAGCCACTGCAAGGAAACCCGGCCTCCTTTCGAGTCAGGGCTTCTCGGTGTATATGCCCATTGAGGCAGCAATCTCAGGGTCCCTCCCTCATACCTATTGCTGAGAGAAGCCTCCTCTTGAGGGGCTTGTGGAAAGGTGGCCTACGTCTTGAGTCTAAGCCAGGGAATCAGCTCTCATCTCGAGGCAATTTGGGGTACACGGAGCAGTCCTCGAGTTGCTCTGCTGAACTTGGTACTCCTCTAGACTTGGCCCGTTGTTCTCGGGGAACCTCTGGAGTTGCCTAAAGGGAGTCAAGCCTCAGGGTCGTGTTTGATGGGGAACGGGGGATGGCTCTGGAGTCAATGCAGGGGAAGCGGGCCTCATCTCGAGTTGATTTGGGGCCCATGGAGCTCCTTCGCGATGCTGGTGTGACCTCAGGGTCCCTCTCTACTTGTGACAGTGTTTTTGCGGACTGTCTCGACATCCATCAAGCAAGTCGAGGCTCCTGACATGTTTCAGGGGGCTCACGGAATTGCTCTGCATGCAGTGCAGGGGAATCGGGCCTCATCTCGCTTGGAGGGGGAAGTCTCATGGTTTTTCTCGAGTTGCGGCGGGGACCTGGGGTACATTCTCGACTTACGGCGGGGATGGCCCTTCAACCCTCGTGTTTGTTCAACGAAGTCAGGACTCCTGTCGAGTTACGAGGGACACCTCAGGAGTCTCTTCGAGGCTTGGCAGGGCAAAAGGAACGCTTCTCGAGGTGAGTCGGGAGACCCAGGGTCCCTTTCCAGTAGCCACAGGGATACTGGGATTCCTGTCAATGTTCAAGAGGAGTCAGGCTCCGTCAAATTTTGAAGCAGTGAGCTCTGCGTGCCTCTCGAGGTGTCAGAGGCATGTGAGGCATTCCGTCGAAAGGAGTCGGGGACCTAGGGCTTTCTCTAGGGACTCCACAGGTGGTGCAGACATCCCTTCAGCTTGTGAGATGAAAGACTAGACTGTATTCAAGCCACTGCAAGGAAACCCGGCCTCCTTTCGAGTCAGGGCTTCTCGGTGTATATGCCCATTGAGGCAGCAATCTCAGGGTCCCTCCCTCATACCTATTGCTGAGAGAAGCCTCCTCTTGAGGGGCTTGTGGAAAGGTGGCCTACGTCTTGAGTCTAAGCCAGGGAATCAGCTCTCATCTCGAGGCAATTTGGGGTACACGGAGCAGTCCTCGAGTTGCTCTGCTGAACTTGGTACTCCTCTAGACTTGGCCCGTTGTTCTCGGGGAACCTCTGGAGTTGCCTAAAGGGAGTCAAGCCTCAGGTCGTGTTTGATGGGGAACGGGGGATGGCTCTGGAGTCAATGCAGGGGAAGCGGGCCTCATCTCGAGTTGATTTGGGGCCCATGGAGCTCCTTCGCGATGCTGGTGTGACCTCAGGGTCCCTCTCTACTTGTGACAGTGTTTTTTGCGGACTGTCTCGACATCCATCAAGCAAGTCGAGGCTCCTGACATGTTTCAGGGGGCTCACGGAATTGCTCTGCATGCAGTGCAGGGGAATCGGGCCTCATCTCGCTTGGAGGGGGAAGTCTCATGGTTTTTTTCTCGAGTTGCGGCGGGGACCTGGGGTACATTCTCGACTTACGGCGGGGATGGCCCTTCAACCCTCGTGTTGGTTCAACGAAGTCAGGACTCCTGTCGAGTTACGAGGGACACCTCAGGAGTCTCTTCGAGGCTTGGCAGGGCAAAAGGAACGCTTCTCGAGGTGAGTCGGGAGACCCAGGGTCCCTTTCCAGTAGCCACAGGGATACTGGGATTCCTGTCAATGTTCAAGAGGAGTCAGGCTCCGTCAAATTTTGAAGCAGTGAGCTCTGCGTGCCTCTCGAGTGTCAGAGGCATGTGAGGCATTCCGTCGAAAGGAGTCGGGGACCTAGGGCTTTCTCTAGGGACTCCACAGGTGGTGCAGACATCCCTTCAGCTTGTGAGATGAAAGACTAGACTGTATTCAAAGCACTGCAAGGAAAGCCGGCCTCCTTTCGAGTCAGGGCTTCTCGGTGTATATGCCCATTGAGGCAGCAATCTCAGGGTCCCTCCCTCATACCTATTGCTGAGAGAAGCCTCCTCTTGAGGGGCTTGTGGAAAGGTGGCCTACGTCTTGAGTCTAAGCCAGGGAATCAGCTCTCATCTCGAGGCAATTTGGGGTACACGGAGCAGTCCTCGAGTTGCTCTGCTGAACTTGGTACTCCTCTAGACTTGGCCCGTTGTTTCTCGGGGAACCTCTGGAGTTGCCTAAAGGGAGTCAAGCCTCAGGTCGTGTTTGATGGGGAACGGGGGATGGCTCTGGAGTCAATGCAGGGAAGCGGGCCTCATCTCGAGTTGATTTGGGGCCCATGGAGCTCCTTCGCGATGCTGGTGTGACCTCAGGGTCCCTCTCTACTTGTGACAGTGTTTTTGCGGACTGTCTCGACATCCATCAAGCAAGTCGAGGCTCCTGACATGTCCTGTTTTTTCAGGGGGGCTCACGGAATTGCTCTGCATGCAGTGCAGGGGAATCGGGCCTCATCTCGCTTGGAGGGGGAAGTCTCATGGTTTTTCTCGAGTTGCGGCGGGGACCTGGGGTACATTCTCGACTTACGGCGGGGATGGCCCTTCAACCCTCGTGTTGGTTCAACGAAGTCAGGACTCCTGTCGAGTTACGAGGGACACCTCAGGAGTCTCTTCGAGGCTTGGCAGGGCAAAAGGAACGCTTCTCGAGGTGAGTCGGGAGACCCAGGGTCCCTTTCCAGTAGCCACAGGGATACTGGGATTCCTGTCAATGTTCAAGAGGAGTCAGGCTCCGTCAAATTTTGAAGCAGTGAGCTCTGCGTGCCTCTCGAGGTGTCAGAGGCATGTGAGGCATTCCGTCGAAAGGAGTCGGGGACCTAGGGCTTTCTCTAGGGACTCCACAGGTGGTGCAGACATCCCTTCAGCTTGTGAGATGAAAGACTAGACTGTATTCAAGCCACTGCAAGGAAAGCCGGCCTCCTTTCGAGTCAGGGCTTCTCGGTGTATATGCCCATTGAGGCAGCAATCTCAGGGTCCCTCCCTCATACCTATTGCTGAGAGAAGCCTCCTCTTGAGGGGCTTGTGGAAAGGTGGCCTACGTCTTGAGTCTAAGCCAGGGAAATCAGCTCTCATCTCGAGGCAATTTGGGGTACACGGAGCAGTCCTCGAGTTGCTCTGCTGAACTTGGTACTCCTCTAGACTTGGCCCGTTGTTCTCGGGGAACCTCTGGAGTTGCCTAAAGGGAGTCAAGCCTCAGGTGTGTTTGATGGGGAACGGGGGATGGCTCTGGAGTCAATGCAGGGGAAGCGGGCCTCATCTCGAGTTGATTTGGGGCCCATGGAGCTCCTTCGCGATGCTGGTGTGACCTCAGGGTCCCTCTCTACTTGTGACAGTGTTTTTGCGGACTGTCTCGACATCCATCAAGCAAGTCGAGGCTCCTGACATGTTTCAGGGGGCTCACGGAATTGCTCTGCATGCAGTGCAGGGGAATCGGGCCTCATCTCGCTTGGAGGGGGAAGTCTCATGGTTTTTTCTCGAGTTGCGGCGGGGACCTGGGGTACATTCTCGACTTACGGCGGGGATGGCCCTTCAACCCTCGTGTTGGTTTCAACGAAGTCAGGACTCCTGTCGAGTTACGAGGGACACCTCAGGAGTCTCTTCTCTATCGAGGCTTGGCAGGGCAAAAGGAACGCTTCTCGAGGTGAGTCGGGAGACCCAGGGTCCCTTTCCAGTAGCCACAGGGATACTGGGATTCCTGTCAATGTTCAAGAGGAGTCAGGCTCCGTCAAATTTTGAAGCAGTGAGCTCTGCGTGCCTCTCGAGGTGTCAGAGGCATGTGAGGCATTCCGTCGAAAGGAGTCGGGGACCTAGGGCTTTCTCTAGGGACTCCACAGGTGGTGCAGACATCCCTTCAGCTTGTGAGATGAAAGACTAGACTGTATTCAAGCCACTGCAAGGAAAGCCGGCCTCCTTTCGAGTCAGGGCTTCTCGGTGTATATGCCCATTGAGGCAGCAATCTCAGGGTCCCTCCCTCATACCTATTGCTGAGAGAAGCCTCCTCTTGAGGGGCTTGTGGAAAGGTGGCCTACGTCTTGAGTCTAAGCCAGGGAATCAGCTCTCATCTCGAGGCAATTTGGGGTACACGGAGCAGTCCTCGAGTTGCTCTGCTGAACTTGGTACTCTCCTCTAGACTTGGCCCGTTGTTCTCGGGGAAACCTCTGGAGTTGCCTAAAGGGAGTCAAGCCTCAGGTCGTGTTTGATGGGGAACGGGGGATGGCTCTGGAGTCAATGCAGGGGAAGCGGGCCTCATCTCGAGTTGATTTGGGGCCCATGGAGCTCCTTCGCGATGCTGGTGTGACCTCAGGGTCCCTCTCTACTTGTGACAGTGTTTTTGCGGACTGTCTCGACATCCATCAAGCAAGTCGAGGCTCCTGACATGTTTCAGGGGGCTCACGGAATTGCTCTGCATGCAGTGCAGGGGAATCGGGCCTCATCTCGCTTGGAGGGGGAAGTCTCATGGTTTTTCTCGAGTTGCGGCGGGGACCTGGGGTACATTCTCGACTTACGGCGGGGATGGCCCTTCAACCCTCGTGTTTGGTTCAACGAAGTCAGGACTCCTGTCGAGTTACGAGGGACACCTCAGGAGTCTCTTCGAGGCTTGGCAGGGCAAAAGGAACGCTTCTCGAGGTGAGTCGGGAGACCCAGGGTCCCTTTCCAGTAGCCACAGGGATACTGGGATTCCTGTCAATGTTCAAGAGGAGTCAGGCTCCGTCAAATTTTGAAGCAGTGAGCTCTGCGTGCCTCTCGAGGTGTCAGAGGCATGTGAGGCATTCCGTCGAAAGGAGTCGGGGACCTAGGGCTTTCTCTAGGGACTCCACAGGTGGTGCAGACATCCCTTCAGCTTGTGAGATGAAAGACTAGACTGTATTCAAGCCACTGCAAGGAAAGCCGGCCTCCTTTCGAGTCAGGGCTTCTCGGTGTATATGCCCATTGAGGCAGCAATCTCAGGGTCCCTCCCTCATACCTATTGCTGAGAGAAGCCTCTCTTGAGGGGCTTGTGGAAAGGTGGCCTACGTCTTGAGTCTAAGCCAGGGAATCAGCTCTCATCTCGAGGCAATTTGGGGTACACGGAGCAGTCCTCGAGTTGCTCTGCTGAACTTGGTACTCCTCTAGACTTGGCCCGTTGTTCTCGGGGAACCTCTGGAGTTGCCTAAAGGGAGTCAAGCCTCAGGTCGTGTTTGATGGGAACGGGGGATGGCTCTGGAGTCAATGCAGGGGAAGCGGGCCTCATCTCGAGTTGATTTGGGGCCCATGGAGCTCCTTCGCGATGCTGGTGTGACCTCAGGGTCCCTCTCTACTTGTGACAGTGTTTTTGCGGACTGTCTCGACATCCATCAAGCAAGTCGAGGCTCCTGACATGTTTCAGGGGGGCTCACGGAATTGCTCTGCATGCAGTGCAGGGGAATCGGGCCTCATCTCGCTTGGAGGGGGAAGTCTCATGGTTTTTCTCGAGTTGCGGCGGGGACCTGGGGTACATTCTCGACTTACGGCGGGGATGGCCCTTCAACCCTCGTGTTGGTTCAACGAAGTCAGGACTCCTGTCGAGTTACGAGGGACACCTCAGGAGTCTCTTCGAGGCTTGGCAGGGCAAAAGGAACGCTTCTCGAGGTGAGTCGGGAGACCCAGGGTCCCTTTCCAGTAGCCACAGGGATACTGGGATTCCTGTCAATGTTCAAGAGGAGTCAGGCTCCGTCAAATTTTGAAGCAGTGAGCTCTGCGTGCCTCTCGAGGTGTCAGAGGCATGTGAGGCATTCCGTCGAAAGGAGTCGGGGACCTAGGGCTTTCTCTAGGGACTCCACAGGTGGTGCAGACATCCCTTCAGCTTGTGAGATGAAAGACTAGACTGTATTCAAGCCACTGCAAGGAAAGCCGGCCTCCTTTCGAGTCAGGGCTTCTCGGTGTATATGCCCATTGAGGCAGCAATCTCAGGGTCCCTCCCTCATACCTATTGCTGAGAGAAGCCTCCTCTTGAGGGGCTTGTGGAAAGGTGGCCTACGTCTTGAGTCTAAGCCAGGGAATCAGCTCTCATCTCGAGGCAATTTGGGGTACACGGAGCAGTCCTCGAGTTGCTCTGCTGAACTTGGTACTCCTCTAGACTTGGCCCGTTGTTCTCGGGGAACCTCTGGAGTTGCCTAAAGGGAGTCAAGCCTCAGGTCGTGTTTGATGGGGAACGGGGGATGGCTCTGGAGTCAATGCAGGGGAAGCGGGCCTCATCTCGAGTTGATTTGGGGCCCATGGAGCTCCTTCGCGATGCTGGTGTGACCTCAGGGTCCCTCTCTACTTGTGACAGTGTTTTTGCGGACTGTCTCGACATCCATCAAGCAAGTCGAGGCTCCTGACATGTTTCAGGGGGCTCACGGAATTGCTCTGCATGCAGTGCAGGGGAATCGGGCCTCATCTCGCTTGGAGGGGGAAGTCTCATGGTTTTTCTCGAGTTGCGGCGGGGACCTGGGGTACATTCTCGACTTACGGCGGGGGTGGCCCTTCAACCCTCGTGTTTGTTCAACGAAGTCAGGACTCCTGTCGAGTTACGAGGGACACCTCAGGAGTCTCTTCGAGGCTTGGCAGGGCAAAAGGAACGCTTCTCGAGGTGAGTCGGGAGACCCAGGGTCCCTTTCCAGTAGCCACAGGGATACTGGGATTCCTGTCAATGTTCAAGAGGAGTCAGGCTCCGTCAAATTTTGAAGCAGTGAGCTCTGCGTGCCTCTCGAGGTGTCAGAGGCATGTGAGGCATTCCGTCGAAAGGAGTCGGGGACCTAGGGCTTTCTCTAGGGACTCCACAGGTGGTGCAGACATCCCTTCAGCTTGTGAGATGAAAGACTAGACTGTATTCAAGCCACTGCAAGGAAAGCCGGCCTCCTTTCGAGTCAGGGCTTCTCGGTGTATATGCCCATTGAGGCAGCAATCTCAGGGTCCCTCCCTCATACCTATTGCTGAGAGAAGCCTCCTCTTGAGGGGCTTGTGGAAAGGTGGCCTACGTCTTGAGTCTAAGCCAGGGAATCAGCTCTCATCTCGAGGCAATTTGGGGTACACGGAGCAGTCCTCGAGTTGCTTGCTCTGCTGAACTTGGTACTCCTCTAGACTTGGCCCGTTGTTGTTCTCGGGGAACCTCTGGAGTTGCCTAAAGGGAGTCAAGCCTCAGGTCGTGTTTGATGGGGAACGGGGGGGGGGGATGGCTCTGGAGTCAATGCAGGGGAAGCGGGCCTCATCTCGAGTTGATTTGGGGCCCATGGAGCTCCTTCGCGATGCTGGTGTGACCTCAGGGTCCCCTCTCTACTTGTGACAGTGTTTTTGCGGACTGTCTCGACATCCATCAAGCAAGTCGAGGCTCCTGACATGTTTCAGGGGGCTCACGGAATTGCTCTGCATGCAGTGCAGGGGAATCGGGCCTCATCTCGCTTGGAGGGGGAAGTCTCATGGTTTTTCTCGAGTTGCGGCGGGGGACCTGGGGTACATTCTCGACTTACGGCGGGGATGGCCCTTCAACCCTGTGTTGGTTCAACGAAGTCAGGACTCCTGTCGAGTTACGAGGGACACCTCAGGAGTCTTTCGAGGCTTGGCAGGGCAAAAGGGACGCTTCTCGAGGTGAGTCGGGAGACCCAGGGTCCCTTTCCAGTAGCCACAGGGATACTGGGATTCCTGTCAATGTTCAAGAGGAGTCAGGCTCCGTCAAATTTTGAAGCAGTGAGCTCTGCGTGCCTCTCGAGGTGTCAGAGGCATGTGAGGCATTCCGTCGAAAGGAGTCGGGGACCTAGGGCTTTCTCTAGGGACTCCACAGGTGGTGCAGACATCCCTTCAGCTTGTGAGATGAAAGACTAGACTGTATTCAAGCCACTGCAAGGAAAGCCGGCCTCCTTTCGAGTCAGGGCTTCTCGGTGTATATGCCCATTGAGGCAGCAATCTCAGGGTCCCTCCCTCATACCTATTGCTGAGAGAAGCCTCCTCTTGAGGGGCTTGTGGAAAGGTGGCCTACGTCTTGAGTCTAAGCCAGGGAATCAGCTCTCATCTCGAGGCAATTTGGGGTACACGGAGCAGTCCTCGAGTTGCTCTGCTGAACTTGGTACTCCTCTAGACTTGGCCCGTTGTTCTCGGGGAACCTCTGGAGTTGCCTAAAGGGAGTCAAGCCTCAGGTCGTGTTTGATGGGGAACGGGGGATGGCTCTGGAGTCAATGCAGGGGAAGCGGGCCTCATCTCGAGTTGATTTGGGGCCCATGGAGCTCCTTCGCGATGCTGGTGTGACCTCAGGGTCCCTCTCTACTTGTGACAGTGTTTTTGCGGACTGTCTCGACATCCATCAAGCAAGTCGAGGCTCCTGACATGTTTCAGGGGGCTCACGGAATTGCTCTGCATGCAGTGCAGGGGAATCGGGCCTCATCTCGCTTGGAGGGGGAAGTCTCATGGTTTTTCTCGAGTTGCGGCGGGGACCTGGGGTACATTCTCGACTTACGGCGGGGATGGCCCTTCAACCCTCGTGTTGGTTCAACGAAGTCAGGACTCCTGTCGAGTTACGAGGGACACCTCAGGAGTCTCTTCGAGGCTTGGCAGGGCAAAAGGGACGCTTCTCGAGGTGAGTCGGGAGACCCAGGGTCCCTTTCCAGTAGCCACAGGGATACTGGGATTCCTGTCAATGTTCAAGAGGAGTCAGGCTCCGTCAAATTTTGAAGCAGTGAGCTCTGCGTGCCTCTCGAGGTGTCAGAGGCATGTGAGGCATTCCGTCGAAAGGAGTCGGGGACCTAGGGCTTTCTCTAGGGACTCCACAGGTGGTGCAGACATCCCTTCAGCTTGTGAGATGAAAGACTAGACTGTATTCAAGCCACTGCAAGGAAACCCGGCCTCCTTTCGAGTCAGGGCTTCTCGGTGTATATGCCCATTGAGGCAGCAATCTCAGGGTCCCTCCCTCATACCTATTGCTGAGAGAAGCCTCCTCTTGAGGGGCTTGTGGAAAGGTGGCCTACGTCTTGAGTCTAAGCCAGGGAATCAGCTCTCATCTCGAGGCAATTTGGGGTACACGGAGCAGTCCTCGAGTTGCTCTGCTGAACTTGGTACTCCTCTAGACTTGGCCCGTTGTTCTCGGGGAACCTCTGGAGTTGCCTAAAGGGAGTCAAGCCTCAGGTCGTGTTTGATGGGGAACGGGGGATGGCTCTGGAGTCAATGCAGGGGAAGCGGGCCTCATCTCGAGTTGATTTGGGGCCCATGGAGCTCCTTCGCGATGCTGGTGTGACCTCAGGGTCCCTCTCTACTTGTGACAGTGTTTTTGCGGACTGTCTCGACATCCATCAAGCAAGTCGAGGCTCCTGACATGTTTCAGGGGGCTCACGGAATTGCTCTGCATGCAGTGCAGGGGAATCGGGCCTCATCTCGCTTGGAGGGGGAAGTCTCATGGTTTTTCTCGAGTTGCGGCGGGGACCTGGGGTACATTCTCGACTTACGGCGGGGATGGCCCTTCAACCCTCGTGTTTGGTTCAACGAAGTCAGGACTCCTGTCGAGTTACGAGGGACACCTCAGGAGTCTCTTCGAGGCTTGGCAGGGCAAAAGGGACGCTTCTCGAGGTGAGTCGGGAGACCCAGGGTCCCTTTCCAGTAGCCACAGGGATACTGGGATTCCTGTCAATGTTCAAGAGGAGTCAGGCTCCGTCAAATTTTGAAGCAGTGAGCTCTGCGTGCCTCTCGAGGTGTCAGAGGCATGTGAGGCATTCCGTCGAAAGGAGTCGGGGACCTAGGGCTTTCTCTAGGGACTCCACAGGTGGTGCAGACATCCCTTCACCTTGTGAGATGAAAGACTAGACTGTATTCAAGCCACTGCAAGGAAAGCCGGCCTCCTTTCGAGTCAGGGCTTCTCGGTGTATATGCCCATTGAGGCAGCAATCTCAGGGTCCCTCCCTCATACCTATTGCTGAGAGAAGCCTCCTCTTGAGGGGCTTGTGGAAAGGTGGCCTACGTCTTGAGTCTAAGCCAGGGAATCAGCTCTCATCTCGAGGCAATTTGGGGTACACGGAGCAGTCCTCGAGTTGCTCTGCTGAACTTGGTACTCCTCTAGACTTGGCCCGTTGTTCTCGGGGAACCTCTGGAGTTGCCTAAAGGGAGTCAAGCCTCAGGTCGTGTTTGATGGGGAACGGGGGATGGCTCTGGAGTCAATGCAGGGGAAGCGGGCCTCATCTCGAGTTGATTTGGGGCCCATGGAGCTCCTTCGCGATGCTGGTGTGACCTCAGGGTCCCTCTCTACTTGTGACAGTGTTTTTGCGGACTGTCTCGACATCCATCAAGCAAGTCGAGGCTCCTGACATGTTTCAGGGGGCTCACGGAATTGCTCTGCATGCAGTGCAGGGGAATCGGGCCTCATCTCGCTTGGAGGGGGAAGTCTCATGGTTTTTCTCGAGTTGCGGCGGGGACCTGGGGTACATTCTCGACTTACGGCGGGGATGGCCCTTCAACCCTCGTGTTTGTTCAACGAAGTCAGGACTCCTGTCGAGTTACGAGGGACACCTCAGGAGTCTCTTCGAGGCTTGGCAGGGCAAAAGGAACGCTTCTCGAGGTGAGTCGGGAGACCCAGGGTCCCTTTCCAGTAGCCACAGGGATACTGGGATTCCTGTCAATGTTCAAGAGGAGTCAGGCTCCGTCAAATTTTGAAGCAGTGAGCTCTGCGTGCCTCTCGGAGTGTCAGAGGCATGTGAGGCATTCCGTCGAAAGGAGTCGGGGACCTAGGGCTTTCTCTAGGGACTCCACAGGTGGTGCAGACATCCCTTCACCTTGTGAGATGAAAGACTAGACTGTATTCAAGCCACTGCAAGGAAAGCCGGCCTCCTTTCGAGTCAGGGCTTCTCGGTGTATATGCCCATTGAGGCAGCAATCTCAGGGTCCCTCCCTCATACCTATTGCTGAGAGAAGCCTCCTCTTGAGGGGCTTGTGGAAAGGTGGCCTACGTCTTGAGTCTAAGCCAGGGAATCAGCTCTCATCTCGAGGCAATTTGGGGTACACGGAGCAGTCCTCGAGTTGCTCTGCTGAACTTGGTACTCCTCTAGACTTGGCCCGTTGTTCTCGGGGAACCTCTGGAGTTGCCTAAAGGGAGTCAAGCTCAGGTCGTGTTTGATGGGGAACGGGGGATGGCTCTGGAGTCAATGCAGGGGAAGCGGGCCTCATCTCGAGTTGATTTGGGGCCCATGGAGCTCCTTCGCGATGCTGGTGTGACCTCAGGGTCCCTCTCTACTTGTGACAGTGTTTTTGCGGACTGTCTCGACATCCATCAAGCAAGTCGAGGCTCCTGACATGTTTCAGGGGGCTCACGGAATTGCTCTGCATGCAGTGCAGGGGAATCGGGCCTCATCTCGCTTGGAGGGGGAAGTCTCATGGTTTTTCTCGAGTTGCGGCGGGGACCTGGGGTACATTCTCGACTTACGGCGGGGATGGCCCTTCAACCTCGTGTTTGTTCAACGAAGTCAGGACTCCTGTCGAGTTACGAGGGACACCTCAGGAGTCTCTTCGAGGCTTGGCAGGGCAAAAGGGACGCTTCTCGAGGTGAGTCGGGAGACCCAGGGTCCCTTTCCAGTAGCCACAGGGATACTGGGATTCCTGTCAATGTTCAAGAGGAGTCAGGCTCCGTCAAATTTTGAAGCAGTGAGCTCTGCGTGCCTCTCGAGGTGTCAGAGGCATGTGAGGCATTCCGTCGAAAGGAGTCGGGGACTAGGGCTTTCTCTAGGGACTCCACAGGTGGTGCAGACATCCCTTCAGCTTGTGAGATGAAAGACTAGACTGTATTCAAGCCACTGCAAGGAAACCCGGCCTCCTTTCGAGTCAGGGCTTCTCGGTGTATATGCCCATTGAGGCAGCAATCTCAGGGTCCCTCCCTCATACCTATTGCTGAGAGAAGCCTCCTCTTGAGGGGCTTGTGGGAAAGGTGGCCTACGTCTTGAGTCTAAGCCAGGGAATCAGCTCTCATCTCGAGGCAATTTGGGGTACACGGAGCAGTCCTCGAGTTGCTCTGCTGAACTTGGTACTCCTCTAGACTTGGCCCGTTGTTCTCGGGGAACCTCTGGAGTTGCCTAAAGGGAGTCAAGCTCAGGTCGTGTTTGATGGGGAACGGGGGATGGCTCTGGAGTCAATGCAGGGGAAGCGGGGCCTCATCTCGAGTTGATTTGGGGCCCATGGAGCTCCTTCGCGATGCTGGTGTGACCTCAGGGTCCCTCTCTACTTGTGACAGTGTTTTTGCGGACTGTCTCGACATCCATCAAGCAAGTCGAGGCTCCTGACTTTGTTTCAGGGGGCTCACGGAATTGCTCTGCATGCAGTGCAGGGGAATCGGGCCTCATCTCGCTTGGAGGGGGAAGTCTCATGGTTTTTCTCGAGTTGCGGCGGGGACCTGGGGTACATTCTCGACTTACGGCGGGGATGGCCCTTCAACCCTCGTGTTTTGGTTCAACGAAGTCAGGACTCCTGTCGAGTTACGAGGGGACACCTCAGGAGTCTCTTCGAGGCTTGGCAGGGCAAAAGGAACGCAATTCTCGAGTGAGTCGGGAGATTCCTGTCAATGTTCAAGAGGAGTCAGGCTCCGTCAAATTTTGAAGCAGTGAGCTCTGCGTGCCTCTCGAGGTGTCAGAGGCATGTGAGGCATTCCGTCGAAAGGAGTCGGGGACCTAGGGCTTTCTCTAGGGACTCCACAGGTGGTGCAGACATCCCTTCACCTTGTGAGATGAAAGACTAGACTGTATTCAAGCCACTGCAAGGAAACCCGGCCTCCTTTCGAGTCAGGGCTTCTCGGTGTATATGCCCATTGAGGCAGCAATCTCAGGGTCCCTCCCTCATACCTATTGCTGAGAGAAGCCTCCTCTTGAGGGGCTTGTGGAAAGGTGGCCTACGTCTTGAGTCTAAGCCAGGGAATCAGCTCTCATCTCGAGGCAATTTGGGGTACACGGAGCAGTCCTCGAGTTGCTCTGCTGAACTTGGTACTCCTCTAGACTTGGCCCGTTGTTCTCGGGGAACCTCTGGAGTTGCCTAAAGGGAGTCAAGCCTCAGGTCGTGTTTGATGGGGAACGGGGGATGGCTCTGGAGTCAATGCAGGGGAAGCGGGCCTCATCTCGAGTTGATTTGGGGCCCATGGAGCTCCTTCGCGATGCTGGTGTGACCTCAGGGTCCCTCTCTACTTGTGACAGTGTTTTTGCGGACTGTCTCGACATCCATCAAGCAAGTCGAGGCTCCTGACATGTTTCAGGGGGCTCACGGAATTGCTCTGCATGCAGTGCAGGGGAATCGGGCCTCATCTCGCTTGGAGGGGGAAGTCTCATGGTTTTTCTCGAGTTGCGGCGGGGACCTGGGGTACATTCTCGACTTACGGCGGGGATGGCCCTTCAACCCTCGTGTTTGTTCAACGAAGTCAGGACTCCTGTCGAGTTACGAGGGACACCTCAGGAGTCTCTTCGAGGCTTGGCAGGGCAAAAGGGACGCTTCTCGAGGTGAGTCGGGAGACCCAGGGTCCCTTTCCAGTAGCCACAGGGATACTGGGATTCCTGTCAATGTTCAAGAGGAGTCAGGCTCCGTCAAATTTTGAAGCAGTGAGCTCTGCGTGCCTCTCGAGGTGTCAGAGGCATGTGAGGCATTCCGTCGAAAGGAGTCGGGGACCTAGGGCTTTCTCTAGGGACTCCACAGGTGGTGCAGACATCCCTTCACCTTGTGAGATGAAAGACTAGACTGTATTCAAGCCACTGCAAGGAAACCCGGCCTCCTTTCGAGTCAGGGCTTCTCGGTGTATATGCCCATTGAGGCAGCAATCTCAGGGTCCCTCCCTCATACCTATTGCTGAGAGAAGCCTCCTCTTGAGGGGCTTGTGGAAAGGTGGCCTACGTCTTGAGTCTAAGCCAGGGAATCAGCTCTCATCTCGAGGCAATTTGGGGTACACGGAGCAGTCCTCGAGTTGCTCTGCTGAACTTGGTACTCCTCTAGACTTGGCCCGTTGTTCTCGGGGAACCTCTGGAGTTGCCTAAAGGGAGTCAAGCCTCAGGTCGTGTTTGATGGGGAACGGGGGATGGCTCTGGAGTCAATGCAGGGGAAGCGGGCCTCATCTCGAGTTGATTTGGGGCCCATGGAGCTCCTTCGCGATGCTGGTGTGACCTCAGGGTCCCTCTCTACTTGTGACAGTGTTTTTGCGGACTGTCTCGACATCCATCAAGCAAGTCGAGGCTCCTGACATGTTTCAGGGGGCTCACGGAATTGCTCTGCATGCAGTGCAGGGGAATCGGGCCTCATCTCGCTTGGAGGGGGAAGTCTCATGGTTTTTCTCGAGTTGCGGCGGGGACCTGGGGTACATTCTCGACTTACGGCGGGGATGGCCCTTCAACCCTCGTGTTTGTTCAACGAAGTCAGGACTCCTGTCGAGTTACGAGGGACACCTCAGGAGTCTCTTCGAGGCTTGGCAGGGCAAAAGGGACGCTTCTCGAGGTGAGTCGGGAGACCCAGGGTCCCTTTCCAGTAGCCACAGGGATACTGGGATTCCTGTCAATGTTCAAGAGGAGTCAGGCTCCGTCAAATTTTGAAGCATTGAGCTCTGCGTGACTCTCGCGCCTGGGTCTGAGGCATGTGAGGCATTCCGTCGAAAGGATGAAGTCGGTGGGACCTAGTGTTCTTTAGGGAATCCACAGGTGGTTGCAGGAACATCCCTTCACCCTTGTAATGATGAAAGACTGGCTGTTATTTCAAGCCACTGCAAGGAAACTCCCGGCTATCCGTTTTAGTCAGGGCTTCTCGGTGTATATGCCCATTGAGGCAGCAACTTCAGGGGTCCCTCCCTCATACCTATTGTTCTGTGAGAGAAGGCCTCCTCTCCAGGGGCTTGTGGTAAAGTTGGTCCTACGACTTGAGAGTCTAAGGCAGGGAATTCAGCGCTCACACATACTCGATGGCAATTTTTGATGTACAATGGGAGCAGTCTCTCCGAGTTTGACTATGCTGAACTGTAAATTGGTGTACTCTCTTCTAGACTTGGTTCCGTTATTTGTTCTTCCAATGGTTTTGGACCCTCTGGAGTTTGCTCTACCATGGGGAGTCCAAATAGCGTCAGCAGTACTGTGTTTGATTGGGAACCGAGGGTATGGCTTTCTGAAGTCAATGCAGGGGGAAGCGGTGCCCTCTATTACTCGAGTTGTTTTGAGGGCCCTATGGGAGCTCCTCCTTCGCGATCCATTTCCGCGTGCTGTCGTGACCATCCAGGGATGCCCCTCTTTAGTTCTAGACAGTGTTTTTGCTCTGTACTGTTCTCTGACATTCTCGTCAAGTCCAAGGTCGATGGCTCCTGACATGTTTCTAGTTGGTCTCACCGGTAATTTGCTCCCTTCTCTGCGTGCACAGTTGCTGGGAGGAAATCGTTTGCCCTCATATTGCTTGGGGAAGTGTGAGAGTCTCATTTGTTTGTTTTACGCGAGTTGCTGTGCGGGGACCTGGGGTACATTCAGTCGACTTTACCGGCAGGGGATGGCCCTTCAACCCTCCGTGTTTGTTCAACGGAAGTCAGACTCCTGTCGAGTTACATATCTCGAGCGGACACCTCGGAGTCTCTTCGAGGCTTTGGCAAGGGCAATTAAAGGAACGCACATGCTTCATCGAGGTGAGTGCTGGGAGAACCCAGGTCCCTTTCCAGTGCCCACAGGGATCTCTGGGATTCCTGTCAATGTTCAAGAGGAGTCAGGCGTCCGTCAAATTTTGAAGCAGTGAGCTCTGCAGTGCCTATCTACAGATTGTCCAGAGGCATTGTGAGGCAGCTTTCCGTCGAAAGGAGTTCTGTGGGAACCTAGTGGCTTTCTCTAGGGACTCCACAGGTGGTGCAAGACATCCTTTTCAGTCTTGTGAGATGAGTTAAATGACTAGACTGCTATTCAAGCAGTTCTTTTTGAGCTAAGGAAAGCGGAGGCCATCTCTATTTTCTGAGTCATGTTGTTCTTCTTCGGTGTATATGCCCATTGAGGCAGCAATCTCAGGGTCTCCTCCCTCAAGTACCTATTGATGCATGAGAAGCCATTTTTCTCCTACTTGAGGAGTATCATGCAAGGAAATGTGCAAAAAAAAAAAATACAAGAATAAGGGTGGCCCCAAGTAAATTACGATAAATCTGTACTTGAGTTCTAAGCCTCCGCTCTTGAGGGGCATTGTGGATATTTCAACAGTCTGATACAACCAGGGAATCTCGGAGGCAATTTGGGGTTATCACGGAGACAGTCCTCGAGTTGCTGCACTGCTGAACTTCGTATTCTCTCTACTAGACTTGGCCCGTTGTTCTCGGGAACCTCTGGGATGTTGCCTAAAGGGAGTCAAGCCTCATGGTCGATGTTTGATGGGAAATTTGGTGTGGGATGGCTCTGGAGTTCAATGCCAGGGATAAGCGGTAATGGCCCTCATCTCGTAGTTGATTATGGATGGGCCCATGGAGCTTTCTACCTTCGCTTATATGCCTGTGTGTTGACCTCAGTTGGATAGTCACCCTCTCTACTTGTGACAGATGTTTTTGCGGACTGTCTCGACATCCATCAAGCAAGTCGTAGGGTCTACTGACAACTTGTTTATCAGTGGGGCTCAATCGGGAATTGCTTCATGCATGCAGTGCAAAGAGGGAAATCAGGAATCGGCGTAGGCCTCATCTGCGCGCTTGGATTGGAGGGGGAAAGTCTCATCATGGTTTTTCTAGAGTTTTGCTGGGCTTATGTGGGACCTGGGGTATTCATTCTTCGACTTACGGCGGGGATGGCACGCCTTCAACCTCTCGTGTATGTGTTCAACGAAGTCAGGACTCCTTGTCGAGTTACGATTGGGACACCTCAGGAGTCTGATCTTCGTAGAGCAATTGGCAGGGCAAAACTGGAACGCTTCACGAGGTGATGTTGTGTGTGAGACATCCAGGTTGTGCCCTTATCCAGTAGCCCACAGGGAACTACTGTGGATTCCTGTCAAGTAGTTCAAGAGGAGTCAGGCTCACGTCAAAATTTGACAAGGCAGTGAGCTCTGCGTTTAGCCTCTCAGAGGTGTCATGATTGCATGTGATACGCATACTCCGTCGAACAAGGACGCTTCGGGACCTAGTATGAACTTTCTTCATCTAGGGACTCACAGGTGGTGCTTAGACATCCTTACAAGCTTGTGACGATGAAAGACTTAGACTGTATTCAAGCCACTGCAAGGTATGGTAATAGCCGGCCTCCTTTCGTTGTCAGGGCTTCATCGGTGTATATGCCCATAATGAGGCAGAGCAAGTCCAATCTCAGGGTCCATCTCCCTCAATATCCTATGTGCTGAGGACAGAATAAGCCTCCTCTTGAGGGGAACTTGTGGAAAGGTGGCCTACGTCTTGAGTCTATAGCCAGGGAACTAAGCTCTTCATCTCGATTGGCAATTTGGGTACATCGGAGCATTTGTCTGTCGAGTTGCTCTGTGCTGAACTTGAGGTACACTCCTCTATGACTTGGCCCGTTGTTCTCAAGTGGGAACCTCTGTGAGTTGCTAAAAGGAGTCAAGCCCTCAAAGGTCGTGTTTGAGTCTGAGGGAACGGGGGAGGCCTTTCTGGAGTCATGCAATGTGGGAATGTCGGGCCTCATCTCGAGTCTTTGATTTGGGGCCCATGGAGCTCCTTTCGCGTATGCCTTAATTTTGTTGGATTCTCAGTACGCTCCTCTCCCCTCCCCCCCCCCCTCAGGGTCTCCTCTCTAATTGTGACTAGTGTTTTTGCGGACTGTCTCGACATCCATCAAGCAAGTCGAGGCTCCCTGACATGTTTCAGGGGGCTCACGGAATTGCTCTGCATGCTGTGCAGGGGAATCGGATTAGTGCTCATCTTCTCTTGGTCTTGGAGGGTAGAAGTATCATGGTCTTTCATTCTCATGAGTGTTTGCGGCTTGGAGTGACCTTGGGTACTTTCAGTCGACTTAGTTCGGCGGTGCGGTATTTATGTGAGCCCTTCAACCCTCGTGTTTGTTCAAACGAAGTCAGGACTCCTGTCGAGTTACGAGGGACACCTCTCAGGAGTCTCTTCGAGGCTTGGCAGGGCAAAAGGGAACGCTTCTCGAGGTGATCGTGGAGACCCATGGGTCCCTTTCCCAGTAGTCCACAGGGTATACTGGAGAATTTCTGTCTATTGATTCAAGATGGAGTGCGACGCTTTCCCGTGCTAAAGTTTTTATATTGTCTATTGAGATCTGCCGTGCCGTTTCGATGGTGTCTGATTGGCATTGTGAGGCAAATTAGCGTTCGAAGATAGGTAATGTCGGGGACTCTTCTAGGACTTTTCCTGCTTGTGACTAATCCATGTGGTGCAGACAATCCCTTCTATGCTTGTTGATGAATGAAAAGATTCCAAGAACTGTATTCATTGCCACTTGCAATGAACCCGTACAAGGATCTTCACTTTCTAATCAGGGATTTCTCTGGTTGTATTAAGTGCCTCATTGA
The DNA here is from genome assembly GCA_020976825.1 of Odocoileus hemionus. Taxonomy (NCBI): domain Eukaryota; kingdom Metazoa; phylum Chordata; class Mammalia; order Artiodactyla; family Cervidae; genus Odocoileus; species Odocoileus hemionus. The sequence goes on along the minus strand of JAJLRB010002129.1, from coordinate 41,318 downwards.
GGGCTAGTCAATCTCAGTGTCCTCTCCCCTACATATCCTATTGTCTGTATGATGAAGCCTCCTGTTTGTAGGGGCTTGTTGATAAGGTTGCCTACGTACTTGATCCTAAGCCAGGTATATCAGTTCTCTATTCTCTTTGTTTATGTGCGAATTTGGGTACACGGTAGCTATGTCCTCGAGTTGCTTCCAGCTGTGTTAACTTGGTACTTTTCTCATCTATTGTACTATGAGACCCGAGGTATTCTCTGGGAACGTCTGGAATATGCTTCACAAAGAGGACGGTCTCAACAGCATTCAGTTGTGTTTGATGTGGGAAACGGGGGATGGCACTGCCAATTTTTTGAAAACAGAAAGAGAGTCGCACATTGCAGGTGGACTAGCGGGCCTCATACTCTGGGAGTTGTTTGTGGGGCCCTTGGAGATGTAGACTGGGCAAGTGCTTAGTTGGCGGGACCTCAGGGTCGCACCCACCACTCCCCCCTCCCTACCCCGGCTCACTTGTGACAGTGTTTTTTTTCCGTGACACACACACAGACATTCCATCAAGCAAGTCGAGGGCCTCCTGGAACATGTTTCAGGGGTCTCACAGGAATTGCTCTGCATGCAGAGAAGGGGAATCTGGCTTCATCTCGCTTGAAGTGGGAAGTCCTCCATGGTTTTTTCTCGAGTGCGGTTTCGATGGGGTCCTGTTGTAGCGCATTCTCGACTTTCGGGCGGGGAGGGCCCTTTCATCACATAGTGGTTTGATCAAACCGAAGTCAGAAATCCAGTCCGAGTTTAATGGAGGTACACATAAGGAGTCTCTCCGAGGCTTGGCAGGGCAAAAGGGGATGCTTCGCGAGGTGTTTCGGGAGACCCCTGGGTCCATTTCCAGTGTGCCACAGGGATAATGTGATTCCGGTCTATGTTCAAGAGGAGACAGGCCTCCGTCAAATTTGATTGGGGTAAAGCACCCAGTCGAGACTCATGCGTGCCGCATCGGGCGTTGGTCAAAGGCATGTCGAGGCATCTCCGACGGAAGGAATCGGGGACCTAGGGCGCTTGCTCTAAGGGAAGCTCCTACAGGTTGATGCAAGTCGATAGCCTTCACCTTGTTAGCATGAAAGACTAGACTGTATTCACAAATGCCAACTGTCACAGGAAAACACGGCCCTCCTTTCGACGTCAGGGCCTTCTCGGTGTATATGCCCATTGACGGCAGTGCTGCAATATGCTTCTAGGGTCCCTCCCTACATACCTCATTCCTGAGCTAAATGCCCTCCACCTCTTGACGTGGCTTCTGTGGAAAGGAGGCCTACGTCTTGAGGTCTAAGCAAGCGCGAAGATCAACTCTCATTTCTCGACGCGCACTATGGCAGGTACACCGAAGCAGTCCTACGAGATGCTCATGCTGACTGTGATACTCCTCGTACAAGACTTGGAGCGTTGATCTCCCGGGAACCTCTCGAGTTGCCCTAAAAAGCGAGTCAAGCCTATCCGGTCGTGTTTGATGGAAAATGGGGGGGCGAAGGACTCTGGAGTCCATTACAGGGGAAGCCGACCTTAACTCGAGTTTGAGTTGGCGGCCCATAGGAGTCTCTCCTTCGCGAGTTCTGGGACGGGTGGATCTCATGAGTCCCTTCTCAACTTGAGACACTTGTGTTGTAATGCTGGACTAGTCCTCGACATCAATCAAGCACGTACCGAGGTTCGCTGACATGTTTCAGAGGGCATAACGGGAATTGCGTGTTCTGGCATGCATCGTGCGAAGGGCTTTAATCGAGCCGCATTCCTGCGCTTGGGAGGGGGATCTCCTCATTGTTTTTTCCTGCGAGTGCCTTTGCGGCGTGCCGCACCATGAGGGTACATATCCGCGCAATGCACGGAAGGATGTTAAGAGATGTCCCTTCAAACCGTCGTGTCTTGTGGTGCAATCGATTTGTCTAGGAATACTGGCGACTTATACACAGATGGGGACATCACTCAGCGAGTCTCTTCAAAGCTTTGACTAGCGGACAAAATGGGACGCTTCTCGAGGGCGAGTTCGGGGAGACCACAGGCGTCCCTTTGCCAGTAGCCCACAGGGTTACAGGATACCTGTAAATGTTCAAGAGGAGTAAGGCTCCGTAACAATTTGGAAAGGCAGTGAGCTGTCTGCTGCGTGCCGCTTCGAGGTCTGGCAGAGACATGTGAGTCTTTTCGGTTCGAATGGAGTTCGGGGGTGAACATAGGGCTTTCTTCGTGGGGTACTCCACAGAGGTTGATGCAGAAATCCCTTCACCTTGTGAGTTGTAAGACTAAGAATCTGTATTCAAGTCCGACTGCAAGGAAACCTGGCCTCCTACTCGAGGTCTGGGCTTCACGGTGTATTATGCCCTTTTTTTGAGGCCACACTCATCTCTCAGGGTCCCTCCCTAGTCCTATTTGCTGAGAGAACCGCTCCTCTTGAGGGGTCTTGGTGGAAAGTGTGGCCTACGTCCTTGAGTTAACTATAGCCAGGGAATCAGCTCTCATCTCGAGGCCTATGTGGGTGTACAAAGGAGCTAGTCATCGAGTATGGCTCTGCTGAACTTGGTACTCCGTCTAGACTAGGGCCTGTTGTTCTTCGTGGAACTTCTGGAGTTTGCCGAAAAGGAAGTCAAGCCTCAGGGTCGGGATTGAGGGGGGAACGGGGGGGAGGCGGGGCAGGACGCCGCCAGAGGCGCGAGGCTCACCGAAGAAGCGGCGTCTGAAACGGGCTGCAACTCAGCAGAGAACCAAGAGGAGCAAACTTGCACCCACACGACTCAAACTTTTCAACACAAACCTTCTTCTTTGTACCTACGGGAGCCAGCCGAAGGGGGGGCGGCGAACTGGTTCCAGGGTAAAGCGCGAGGATTTGGTGTTAATCTTTGAGTCGGGGCGGCTCCTCTGTTTTCTTTCTCGATATTTTTTTCTTAATTTACTTTCTTGTTTTTCACTCTGGAGTCAATGAGGGTGAAGAGGGCATCAGTCTCGAATGATGTTGGGGCCATGTGCTCCTGCGCGATGCTCGGCTATGGTGTCCTCAGGGTTCCCGTCCCTACGGGGGACAGTGTTTTTCCGGACTGTCCTAGACAGTCCATCGAGCATGTCGAGGATTCTGACATGTTTTTAATGGGTGGACTCAAGGAATTGGCTCTGTCATGACATGTGCAGGGGAAAACCTGGCTTCCATTCTCGCGTGGGATATATGGGGGATTAGGAAGTCTCATGGGTTTTTCTTGAGTTGTCGGTAGGCGCTGTTGTACATGGGGAACATTCTCGACGTTACGGCTAGGGATGGCCCTTCATAAACCACGTGTTTGCTTCAGTGAAGTCAGGGAGTCCTGTCGAGTGTAATGTTACTATAGAGGAGCACCTCAGTGATCTCTTCGAGGCATGGCAGGGCCAATAGGGACGCTCTTTTCAAGGGCTGAGGCGTAAAGACCCCAGGGTCACGCTATTCCAGTAGCCACAGCGGAAACTGGGATTCTCTGTCCAAGTGTTCAAAAGTGCATTCAGGACTTACTTGGATATCGAATTTAGAAGACTAGTAGAGAGCTAGTACTAGCAAGTTAGCTAGCTCGAGGTTGTCCAGAGGCAGTGTGAGTCATGTCCGTTCTGAAAGGAGTCGGGGGCACCTAGGGGCTTTCTCTCGCAGAGGACTCCATAAAGATGATTGTGCTATGATCATTCCACTTCATACAGTTGTTAGAGATGAATGTCTAGACTGCGTAATTCAATGCCACTGCAAGGGAAGTGAAACTCCGGCCGACTTTTCGAGATTACCGGAGGAGATAGCTTTCTCGGTGTATATGTCCATTGATGGCAGCAATCTCAGGGTTCCTATCTCATACCTATTGGCTGAGAGGAGCCCCTCCTCTTGCGAGGGCTTGTGGATAAGTTGGACTACGGTCTTGAGTCGAAGGCCAGGGAATCAGCTCTCTCTCGAGGTGCACATTGTCGGGAGTGGTACAATCGGAGGCACATTCCTCGATTTGCTCTGCTGGAAGCTTGAGTTAGTTCATGCTAGTGAGTCTTGGCCACGTTGATTCCTCCGGGAAACTTCTGGAGTTGCCTCAAAGGGAGTCCAAGCCTCTTGTTCAGTGTTTGATTGGGGAACTGGAGATGGCTTCTGGAGTTGAAGTGCAAGGGGTAAGCGGTCATCATAATTCGAGATGCTTTGGGGCACATGGTAGCTTCCTTCTGCGATGCTGGGAGAATGACCTCAGGGACCCTGTCTACTTGTGACAGGTGTTTTAGTCGGATTTTCTCGATGATCCCATCAAGCCAAGTCGAGGCTTTTGACATGTTTACAGGGGGCTCACTGATTTGTCTCTGCATGCAGTTGCAGGGGTAATCTTGGTCCAATCATATTCGTTCATGGCAGGAAAGCGTGTTCTCATTGTTTTTCTCTCGGGTTTACTGCGGGGACCTGGGGTACATTCTCCGAGTTACCGGCGGGGATGGCCCTTCAAACACTCGTGTTTGTTCAAATACGAAAGTCAGGAGTCCTGTCGAGTTACTAGGGATACACTCAGATCACTTCGAGGCTTGGCAGGCAAAGGGACGCTTCTCGACGTGATCGGGAGACCCAGGGTCCCTTCCCAGAGCGTGCGCACAGGATACTGGGATACCTGTCAATGTCAAGAGGAGTCAGGCTTCCGTCATATTTTGAAGCAGTGAGCTCTGCGTGCTTCCAGGTGTCAGAGGATTGTGAGCTTCCATCGAAAGGATCGGGGACCTACAACTTTCTCTACACATCCACAGGTGGTGCAGACATCCTTCACCTTGTGAGATGAAAGACTAGACTGTATTCAAGCCACTGCAAGGAAACCCGGCCTCCTTTCGAGTCAGGGCTTCTCGGTGTATATGCCCATTGAGGCAGCAATCTCAGGGTCCCTCCCTCATACCTATTGCTGAGAGAAGCCTCCTCTTGAGGGGCTTGTGTGGAAAGGTGGCCTACGTCTTGAGTCTAAGCCAGGGAATCAGCTCTCATCTCGAGGCAATTTGGGGTACACGGAGCAGTCCTCGAGTTGCTCTGCTGAACTTGGTACTCCTCTAGACTTGGCCCGTTGTTCTCGGGAACCTCTGGAGTTGCCTAAAGGGAGTCAAGCCTCAGGTCGTGTTTGATGGGGAACGGGGGATGGCTCTGGAGTCAATGCAGGGGAAGCGGGCCTCATCTCGAGTTGATTTGGGGCCCATGGAGCTCCTTCGCGATGCTGGTGTGACCTCAGGGTCCCTCTCTACTTGTGACAGTGTTTTTGCGGACTGTCTCGACATCCATCAAGCAAGTCCTAGGCTCCTGACATGTTCGGTGCCACGGAATCTGCGCATCTGCATGCAATGCAGGGGAATCGGGCCTCATCTCGGCTTGGAGGGGAAGTCTCATGGTTTTTCTCGAGGTTGCGGCGCGGGGACCTGGGTACATTCTCGGATTTACGGCGGGGATGTCCCTTCAACAATCGTGTTTGTTCAACGAAGTCAGGAGTCCTGTCGAGTTACGAGGGACACCTAAGGGAGTATCTTCGTGGCTTTCAGGACAAAAAGGGAAGCTTCTCGAGGTGAGTCGGGAGACGTGGTCCCTTCCTGTAGCCACAGTGTTACTGGGTTTCTGTCAATGTTCAAGAAGAGTCAGGGCCTCCGTCATATTTTGACAAGCTGTGGCTGCGTGCATCTAGAGGTGTCAGAGGCTTGTGAGGCATTCCGTCGGAATAGGGTCGGGGGACCTAGGGCTTTCTCTAAGGGACTCCAAAGGTGGTGAGACATCCCTTCACCTTTGAGATGAAAAGACTAGACTGTATTCAAGCCACTGCAAGGAAACCCGGCCTCCTTTCGAGTCAGGGCTTCTCGGTGTATATGCCCATTGAGGCAGCAATCTCAGGGTCCCTCCCTCATACCTATTGCTGAGAGAAGCCTCCTCTTGAGGGGCTTGTGGAAAGGTGGCCTACGTCTTGAGTCTAAGCCAGGGAATCAGCTCTCATCTCGAGGCAATTTGGGGTACACGGAGCAGTCCTCGAGTTGCTCTGCTGAACTTGGTACTCCTCTAGACTTGGCCCGTTGTTCTCGGGGAACCTCTGGAGTTGCCTAAAGGGAGTCAAGCCTCAGGTCGTGTTTGATGGGGAACGGGGGATGGCTCTGGAGTCAATGCAGGGGAAGCGGGCCTCATCTCGAGTTGATTTGGGGCCCATGGAGCTCCTTCGCGATGCTGGTGTGACCTCAGGGTCCCTCTCTACTTGTGACAGTGTTTTTGCGGACTGTCTCGACATCCATCAAGCAAGTCGAGGCTCCTACATGTTTCAGTGGGGCTCACGAATGTGTCTGCTTGCAGTTGCAGGGGAATCGGGCTTCATCTAGCTTGGTAGGGGTATGTTGTCATGGTTTTTCTCGAGTTGCGGCATGGGACCTGGAGTATACATTCTTCTGACTTACGGATGGGAGTGGCCCTTCAACCCTCGTGTTGGTTTCAATCGAAGGTCAGGACTCTGTCGAGTTACGAGGGACCCCCCCCCCCCCCCCCCCCCCCCCCCCCCCCCCCCCCCCCCCCCCCCCCCCCCCCCCCCCCCCCCCCCCCCCCCCCCCCCCCCCCCCACCCCCCCCCCCCCCCCACCTCAGGAGTCTCTTCGAGGATTGGCAGGGCAAAAAGGACGCTTCTCGAGGTTTAGAGTCGGGAGACCCAGGGTCCATTTACAGGTAGCCACAGGTGGATACTGGGATTCCTTGTCAATGTTCAAGAGGAGTCAGTCCGTCTAATTTTGAAGCAGTGAGTGGCTGCTGCGTGACTTCGAGTTGTGTCAGAGGCATGTGAGGCATTCCGTCGAAAGGAGTCGGGGGCCTAGGGCTTTCTCTAGGGACTCCACAGGTGGTGCAGACATCCCCAAACTCCTTCAGCTTGTTGAGATGAAAAGACTAGACTGTATTCAAGCCACTGCAAGGAAGAGCCGGCCTCCTTTCGAGTCAGGGCTTCTCGGTGTATATGCCCATTTGAAAGGCAGCAATCTCAGGGTTCCCTCCCTCATACACTATTGCTCGAGGAGCAGCCTACTCTTGAGGGGCTTGTGGAAAGGTGGCCTACGTCTTGAGTCTAAGCCAGGGAATCAGCTCTCATCTCGAGGCAATTTGGGGTCACAAGGAGCAGTCCTCGACGTTGCTCTGCTGAACTTTGGTATCCTCTAGACTTGGCCTGTTGTTCTCGGGGAACCTCTGGAGTTGCCTAAGGGGGTCAAGCCTCAGGTCGTGTCTTGATGGGGAACGGGGGATGGCTATGGAGTCAATGCAGGGGAAGCGGGCCCTCATCTCGAGTTGATTTGGGGCCCCATGGAGCTCCTTCGCGATGCTGGTGTGACCTCAGGGGTCCTTTCTACTTGTGACAGTGTTTTTGCGGACTGTCTCGACATCCATCAAGCAAGTCGAGGCTCCTGACATGTTTCAGGGGGCTCACGGAATTGCTCTGCATGCAGTGCAGGGGACAATCGGGCCTCATCTTCGCTTGGTGGGGGAAGTTATCATGGTTTTTCTCGAGTTTTTTGCGGCGGGGAGGGGTCCTGGGGTACATTCTCGACTTACGGCGGGGATGGCCCTTCAACCCTCGTGTTGGTTCAACGAAGTCAGGACTTACTGTCGAGTTACGAGGGCACTCCAGGAGTCTACTTCGTGGCTTGGCAGGGCACAAAAGGTACGCTTCTCGGAGGTTGAGTGCGGGAGACCCTAGTATAGGGGGCGGAGCAGGGAGGGGAGGTTCTATATTTTTTATTTTTATACCTTTTCCAGTAGCCACAGGGATACTGGATTCCTGTCAATGTTCAAAGCAGGAGTCAGGGCTCCGTCCAAAATTTTGAAGCAGTGAGCTCTGCGTGCCCTATCGAGGTGTCAGAGGCATGTGAGGCATTCCGTCGAAAGGTGTCGGGGAACCTAGGGCTTTCTCTAGGGACTCCACTAGGTGGTGCAGACATCCCTTCAGCTTGTGAGATGAAAGAATAGACTGTATTCAAGTCACTGCAAGGAAAGCCGGCCTCCTTTTCGATTACCAGTCAGGGCTTCTCGGTGTATATGCCCACTTGAGGCAGCGCAATCTCAGGGGTTACGCCTCCCTCATAAACCTATTGCTGAGATGGGAAGCCTTCCTCTTGAGGGGCTTGTGGAAAGGTGGCTCTACGTTCTTGAGTCTAAGCCAGGGAATCAGCTCCTCATCTCGAGGCAATTTGGGGTACACGGAGCAGTCCCTCGAGTTGCTCTGCTGAAACTTGGTACTCCTATAGATCTTGGCCCCGTTGTTCTCGGGGAACCTCTGGAGTTGCCTAAAGGGAGTCAAGCCTCAGGGTCGTGTTTGATGGGGAATCGGGGGATGGCTCTGGAGTCCCAATGACAGGGGAAGCGGCCTCATCTCGAGTTGATTTGGGGGCCCATGGAGCTTCCCTTCGCGATGCTGGTGTGACCTCAGGGTTCCCTCTCTAATTGTGACAGTGTTTTTGCGGACTGTCTCGACACCCATCAAGCAAGTCGTAGGCTCCTGACATTGTTTCAGGGGGCTCACGGAATTGCTCTGCATTGCAGTGCAGGGGAATCGGGCCTCATCTTCTCGCTTGGAGGGGGAAGTCTCATGGTTTTTCTCGAGTTGCGGCGGGAGAGTTCCTGGGGTACAATTCAGTCGACTTACGGCGGGAGATGGCTCCTTGACATCAGTCTGACGTTGTTGGGCTTCTCGCAACGGATGTCAGGACTCCTGTATTACGCAAGTATACGAGGGTGTAACTACCTCAGGCGTCTCTTTCGAGGCTTGGTAGGGCAAATAAGACACGCTTTCTCGAGGTGTGAGTCGGGTGACCAGGTGGGTACCATTTCACCTGTAGCCACAGAGGGTACTGGGGAGGAAAGTGCTACTTTCAAATGATTCAAAGGACGGAGTCAAGGCTCCATCATAATTAGTGACGCACGTGTATGTCTTCCCTGCGTGCTGATCTCGACAGTGTCAGGAATGCGCTCTTGTTCGAAAGCGACAATTCGCTGTGTTCGAAAGGAGTCGGGGACCTAGGGCGTTTCTCTAGGGACTCCACCCCAGGTGGTGCAGGACATCCCTTCAGCTTGTGAGATGAAAGACTAGACTGTATTCAAGCCACTTGCAAGGAAAGCCGGCCTCCTTTCTGAGTCTGGGATCTTCTCGGTGTATATGCCCATTGAGGCAGCAATCTCAGAGGTCCCTCCCCTCATACCTGTATTGCAGAGGAGAAGCCTCCTCTTGAGGGGCTTGTGGAAAGGTGGCCTACGTCTTGAGTCTAAGCCAGGGAATCAGCTCTCACATCTCGAGGCAATTTTGGGGTTACGAACGAGTGTCAGTAGTCCTCGAGTTGCTCTGCTGAACTTGGTACTCCTCTAGACTTGGCCGTTGTTTCTCGGGGAACCTCTGGAGTTGCCTAAAGGGAGTCAAGCCTCAAGGGTCGTGTTTGATGGGGAACGGGGGGATGGCTCTGGAGTCAATGCAGGGAAGCGGGCCTCAATTCTCGAGTTGATTTTGGGGCTCGCCATGGAGCTCGGCTTCGGCGATGCTGAGTGTGACCTCAGTGGGGTCCCTCTCCTACTGTGACAGTGTTTTTGCGGACTGTCTCGACATCCATCAAGCCAAGTCGAGGCTCCTGAAATGTTTCAGGGGGCTCACGGAATTGCTCTGCATGCAGTGCAGGGGGAATCGGGGCCTCATCTCGCTTGGAGGGGGACAGTTCTCATGGTTTTTCCCCTCGAGTTGCGGCGGGCAAACCGGTGCGGCTACACTTCTCGACTCTACGGGCGGGGGTGGCCCTTTCAGATCCTCGTGTTGGTCTTCAAACGACAAGTCAGGGGATTCCCTTGTCGAGTTACGGAGGGACAAGTGCAGGAGATCAGCTTCTAGGCTTTGGAAGGGACAAAAGGATACGCTTCTCGAGGGAGAGTGGAAGCGAGAACCCAGGGTATCGTCGCTTTCCATTAGCTCACAGGATATATGAGTGGGATTCCTGTTCAATGCTTCCTAGAGGTGCTCAGGCTCGTCACTCAAATTTTTGAAGGCAGTGAGTCTCTGCGATGCCTCTCTGAGGTGTCAGAGGAGAATAGTGAAGCGACTCATTCCGTCGGGTGATGGATGTCTGGGGGAACCTAGTGGCTTTTGTCTATTAGAGAATCTCACAGTGTGGTTGGTCAGACATTCCTTTCAGCTTGAGAGATGATGAAAGACGAGTAGCTGACTGTATTCCGAAAGGCCAGTGCACAGGTGAGAGTATGCGCCGTGTGCGCCTCTTTTCGAGTTAGGCTTCTCGGTTGTAATGATGCCGAGTTGGAAGGCGAGCAAATCTCAGGAGTCCCTCCGCTTCCATAACTATATGCCTGAGGTGAAAGCCTCCTCTCTTGACAGTGACGTTTGTGTGAAAGGTGGGCCGTCTACGCTCTCTCGCGATCATGTAAGCCAGGGAATTCGGCTCTCATTCTCGAAGGCAATTGTGGGGTACACGGAGCGGTCCTCGAGTTGCTTTGCTGAACTTGGTTCTACTTCCTCTAGACTTGGCCCCGTTGTTCGTCGGGGAACTTTAGGGAGTTGCCTGAAGGGAGTCAAGCCTACAGGGTGCGTGTTTGATGGGGTACGGGGGGATGGGTCTGGAGACAATTGGCAGGTGGTAAGTAGCGGGCCTCAAGTTCTCGAGTTGATTTGGGGGCCCAAAGAGAGCTCCTTAGCGAATGTGCTGGGATAGTGACCTCTAGGGGGGGTGTTCCCTCTGCAACTACTATGGTGAGAGTGTTTAATTGCAGAGATCCTTTGTCTGCCGACACCCATTCAGCCAGTCAAAGCTTCTAGAGGCTCCTGAACACGTATTTGAGGGGGGGCATCACGGAATTGACTATGCATGCAGTGCAGGGGAATCGGGCCTCATCTCGCTTGGAGGGGGAAGTCTCATGGTTTTTCTCGAGTTGCGGCGGGGACCTGGGGTACATTCTCGACTTACGGGGGATGGCCCTTCAACCCTCGTGTTTGTTCAACGAAGTCAGGACTCCTGTCGAGTTACGAGGGACACCTCAGGAGTCTCTTCGAGGCTTGGCAGGGCAAAAGGGACGCTTCTCGAGGTGAGTCGGGAGACCCAGGGTCCCTTTCCAGTAGCCACAGGGATACTGGGATTCCTGTCAATGTTCAAGAGGAGTCAGGCTCCGTCAAATTTTGAAGCAGTGAGCTCTGCGTGCCTCTCGAGGTGTCAGAGGCATGTGAGGCATTCCGTCGAAAGGAGTCGGGGACCTAGGGCTTTCTCTAGGGACTCCACAGGTGGTGCAGACATCCCTTCACCTTGTGAGATGAAAGACTAGACTGTATTCAAGCCACTGCAAGGAAACCCGGCCTCCTTTCGAGTCAGGGCTTCTCGGTGTATATGCCCATTGAGGCAGCATTCTCAGGGTCTCTCCCTCATAAACTTTGTGAGAGCAAGCCTCCTATTGTGAAGGGGCTTGTGGAAAGGTGACTACGGCCTGAGTTAAGCCAGGGTATCAGCTCTCATCTCGAGGCAATGTGGGGTACTAGACGGAGCAGTCCTCTAGAGTTGCTTGCTGAACTCTTGTCGGTACCTCCTTAGACTGGCCGTATGTTCTCGGGGAACCTGTCTGGAGTTGCTAAAGGGAGTCAGCAGTCAGGTCGTGTTTGATGTGGAGGGGGATGGCTCTGGATTCAATGCAGGGGAAGGGGCCTAATCTGAGTTGATTTGGAGGCATGGAGTTCATTCGCCCATGCTGGTGTGACCTCAGGTTTCCCTCAGTCTACCTGTGACAGTGTTTTTGCGGACTGTTCTCGATATCCATCATGCAGTCGGAGGGTCCTGACAAGTTAAGGGGGCTCATCGGAATTAGCTCTGGCATGCAGTGCAGAGGCAATCGGGCTTCATCTCGCTTTGGAGGGGAAGTCTCATGGTTTTTTCCTCTGTGTTCGCGGCGGGGACCAGAGGTACATTCTCGACTTACGGTCGGGGATGGCCCTTCAACCCTCGTGTTTGTTCAACGAAGTCAGGACTCCTAGTCGAAGTTACGAGGGACACCTCACAGGAGTCTCACTGTCGAGGCTTGGCATTGGGGCAAATCAGGAGCCGTCTTCTCGAGGTGGAGTCGGGAGAGACCAGGGGTCCGCTTTTCCAGTAGCCACAGGGATACTGGTAGTGATTCCTGTCAATGTTCAAGAGGAGTCTAGGCTCCGTCAAATTTTTAAGAAGTACTAGTGAAGCTTCTCTGCGTGTGCCTACTCGAGGTGTCAGAGGCACATGTGAGGCATTCCGTCGAAAGCAGTCAGATGTCATGTGGACCTAGGGAGCTTTCTCATAGGGACTTACCACAGTGGTGGTGCATAGACATCCCTTCCACCTAATGTGAGATCTGAAAGACTAGACTGTATTCAAAGCCACTGCAAGGAAAAGCCGGCCTCCATTTCGAGTCAGGGCTTCTCGGTGTATATGCCCATTGAGGCAGCAATCTTCAGGGTCCCTCCCTCATACCTATTGCTGAGAAGAAGCGCTCCTCTTGAGGGGGCTTGTGGAAAGGTGGCCTACGTCTTTGAGTCTAAGCCAGGGAATCAGACTCTCATTTCTCGAGGCAATTTGGGGTACACAGATCTGGATAGCAGTCCTCGTAGGTTGCTCTGACTGAACTTGGGTACGTATTATTGCTATAACCCTCTATGCGCGAGACATTGGCCCCCGTTGTTCTCAAGGGGCAACCTCTGGAGTTGCTCTAATATCGGAAGCTCAAAGTCGCCTCAGGATCCGTGTTTGATGGGGAACGGGGGATGGGCCTCTGGAGTCTAAACTATGTGTACGAGGGGAAGCGGGCGGAGGCACTCTCATCTCGACTATAAGGATTGATATTTGGGGCCCATGGAGCTCCTCAGTCGCGATGCTCGGGTGTGACCTCAAAGGGTCCCTCTCTACTCTGTGACAAGTGTTTTTGGCGGACTGTCTCGACAGTACCGTCATCTAAAGCAAGTCGAGAAGCTGCTGCTGACATGTTTTCAGGGGGCTCACGTGTGAATATGCAGTCTGCATGCAGGTGCATTTTGGCGGGAATCGCGGGGCTCTCATCGTGGCGCAGTCTGCGTAGAGTGAGGGGGAAGTCTCATAGGCTTTTTTCTGTGCAGACATCCCTTCACCTTGTGAGATGAAAGACTAGACTGTATTCAAGCCACTGCAAGGAAACCCGGCCTCCTTTCGAGTCAGGGCTTCTCGGTGTATATGCCCATTGAGGCAGCAATCTCAGGGTCCCTCCCTCATACCTATTGAGTTGCCTAAAGGGAGTCAAGCCTCAGGTCGTGTTTGATGGGGAACGGGGGATGGCTCTGGAGTCAATGCAGGGGAAGCGGGCCTCATCTCGAGTTGATTTGGGGCCCATGGAGCTCCTTCGCGATGCTGGTGTGACCTCAGGGTCCCTCTCTACTTGTGACAGTGTTTTTGCGGACTGTCTCGACATCCATCAAGCAAGTCGAGGCTCCTGACATGTTTCAGGGGGCTCACGGAATTGCTCTGCATGCAGTGCAGGGGAATCGGGCCTCATCTCGCTTGGAGGGGGAAGTCTCATGGTTTTTCTCGAGTTGCGGCGGGGACCTGGGGTACATTCTCGACTTACGGCGGGGATGGCCCTTCAACCCTCGTGTTTGTTCAACGAAGTCAGGACTCCTGTCGAGTTACGAGGGACACCTCAGGAGTCTCTTCGAGGCTTGGCAGGGCAAAAGGGACGCTTCTCGAGGTGAGTCGGGAGACCCAGGGTCCCTTTCCAGTAGCCACAGGGATACTGGGATTCCTGTCAATGTTCAAGAGGAGTCAGGCTCCGTCAAATTTTGAAGCAGTGAGCTCTGCGTGCCTCTCGAGGTGTCAGAGGCATGTGAGGCATTCCGTCGAAAGGAGTCGGGGACCTAGGGCTTTCTCTAGGGACTCCACAGGTGGTGCAGACATCCCTTCACCTTGTGAGATGAAAGACTAGACTGTATTCAAGCCACTGCAAGGAAAACCCGGCCTCCTTTCGAGTCAGGGCTTCTCGGTGTATATGCCCATTGAGGCAGCAATCTCAGGGTCCCTCCCTCATACCTATTGCTGAGAGAAGCCTCTCTCTTGAGGGGCTTGTGGAAAGGTGGCCTACGTCTTGAGTCTAAGCCAGGGAATCAGCTCTCATCTCGAGGCAATTTGGGGTACACGGAGCAGTCCTCGAGTTGCTCTGCTGAACTTGGTACTCCTCTAGACTTGGCCCGTTGTTCTCGGGGAACCTCTGGAGTTGCCTAAAGGGAGTCAAGCCTCAGGTCGTGTTTGATGGGGAACGGGGGATGGCTCTGGAGTCAATGCAGGGGAAGCGGGCCTCATCTCGAGTTGATTTGGGGCCCATGGAGCTCCTTCGCGATGCTGGTGTGACCTCAGGGTCCCTCTCTACTTGTGACAGTGTTTTTGCGGACTGTCTCGACATCCATCAAGCAAGTCGAGGCTCCTGACATGTTTCAGGGGGCTCACGGAATTGCTCTGCATGCAGTGCAGGGGAATCGGGCCTCATCTCGCTTGGAGGGGGAAGTCTCATCATGGTTTTTCTCGAGTTGCGGCGGGGACCTGGGGTACATTCTCGACTTACGGCGGGGATGGCCCTTCAACCCTCGTGTTTGTTCAACGAAGTCAGGACTCCTGTCGAGTTACGAGGGACACCTCAGGAGTCTCTTCGAGGCTTGGCAGGGCAAAAGGGACGCTTCTCGAGGTGAGTCGGGAGACCCAGGGTCCCTTTCCAGTAGCCACAGGGATACTGGGATTCCTGTCAATGTTCAAGAGGAGTCAGGCTCCGTCAAATTTTGAAGCAGTGAGCTCTGCGTGCCTCTCGAGGTGTCAGAGGCATGTGAGGCATTCCGTCGAAAGGAGTCGGGGACCTAGGGCTTTCTCTAGGGACTCCACAGGTGGTGCAGACATCCCTTCACCTTGTGAGATGAAAGACTAGACTGTATTCAAGCCACTGCAAGGAAACCCGGCCTCCTTTCGAGTCAGGGCTTCTCGGTGTATATGCCCATTGAGGCAGCAATCTCAGGGTCCCTCCCTCATACCTATTGCTGAGAGAAGCCTCCTCTTGAGGGGCTTGTGGAAAGGTGGCCTACGTCTTGAGTCTAAGCCAGGGAATCAGCTCTCATCTCGAGGCAATTTGGGGTACACGGAGCAGTCCTCGAGTTGCTCTGCTGAACTTGGTACTCCTCTAGACTTGGCCCGTTGTTCTCGGGGAACCTCTGGAGTTGCCTAAAGGGAGTCAAGCCTCAGGTCGTGTTTGATGGGGAACGGGGGATGGCTCTGGAGTCAATGCAGGGGAAGCGGGCCTCATCTCGAGTTGATTTGGGGCCCATGGAGCTCCTTCGCGATGCTGGTGTGACCTCAGGGTCCCTCTCTACTTGTGACAGTGTTTTTTGCGGACTGTCTCGACATCCATCAAGCAAGTCGAGGCTCCTGACATGTTTCAGGGGGCTCACGGAATTGCTCTGCATGCAGTGCAGGGGAATCGGGCCTCATCTCGCTTGGAGGGGGAAGTCTCATGGTTTTTTTTCTCGAGTTGCGGCGGGGACCTGGGGTACATTCTCGACTTACGGCGGGGATGGCCCTTCAACCCTCGTGTTTGTTCAACGAAGTCAGGACTCCTGTCGAGTTACGAGGGACACCTCAGGAGTCTCTTCGAGGCTTGGCAGGGCAAAAGGGACGCTTCTCGAGGTGAGTCGGGAGACCCAGGGTCCCTTTCCAGTAGCCACAGGGATACTGGGATTCCTGTCAATGTTCAAGAGGAGTCAGGCTCCGTCAAATTTTGAAGCAGTGAGCTCTGCGTGCCTCTCGAGGTGTCAGAGGCATGTGAGGCATTCCGTCGAAAGGAGTCGGGGACCTAGGGCTTTCTCTAGGGACTCCACAGGTGGTGCAGACATCCCTTCACCTTGTGAGATGAAAGACTAGACTGTATTCAAGCCACTGCAAGGAAACCCGGCCTCCTTTCGAGTCAGGGCTTCTCGGTGTATATGCCCATTGAGGCAGCAATCTCAGGGTCCCTCCCTCATACCTATTGCTGAGAGAAGCCTCCTCTTGAGGGGCTTGTGGAAAGGTGGCCTACGTCTTGAGTCTAAGCCAGGGAATCAGCTCTCATCTCGAGGCAATTTGGGGTACACGGAGCAGTCCTCGAGTTGCTCTGCTGAACTTGGTACTCCTCTAGACTTGGCCCGTTGTTCTCGGGGAACCTCTGGAGTTGCCTAAAGGGAGTCAAGCCTCAGGTCGTGTTTGATGGGGAACGGGGGATGGCTCTGGAGTCAATGCAGGGGAAGCGGGCCTCATCTCGAGTTGATTTGGGGCCCATGGAGCTCCTTCGCGATGCTGGTGTGACCTCAGGGTCCCTCTCTACTTGTGACAGTGTTTTTGCGGACTGTCTCGACATCCATCAAGCAAGTCGAGGCTCCTGACATGTTTCAGGGGGCTCACGGAATTGCTCTGCATGCAGTGCAGGGGAATCGGGCCTCATCTCGCTTGGAGGGGGAAGTCTCATGGTTTTTTTCTCGAGTTGCGGCGGGGACCTGGGGTACATTCTCGACTTACGGCGGGGATGGCCCTTCAACCCTCGTGTTGTTCAACGAAGTCAGGACTCCTGTCGAGTTACGAGGGACACCTCAGGAGTCTCTTCGAGGCTTGGCAGGGCAAAAGGGACGCTTCTCGAGGTGAGTCGGGAGACCCAGGGTCCCTTTCCAGTAGCCACAGGGATACTGGGATTCCTGTCAATGTTCAAGAGGAGTCAGGCTCCGTCAAATTTTGAAGCAGTGAGCTCTGCGTGCCTCTCGAGGTGTCAGAGGCATGTGAGGCATTCCGTCGAAAGGAGTCGGGGACCTAGGGCTTTCTCTAGGGACTCCACAGGTGGTGCAGACATCCCTTCACCTTGTGAGATGAAAGACTAGACTGTATTCAAGCCACTGCAAGGAAACCCGGCCTCCTTTCGAGTCAGGGCTTCTCGGTGTATATGCCCATTGAGGCAGCAATCTCAGGGTCCCTCCCTCATACCTATTGCTGAGAGAAGCCTCCTCTTGAGGGGCTTGTGGAAAGGTGGCCTACGTCTTGAGTCTAAGCCAGGGAATCAGCTCTCATCTCGAGGCAATTTGGGGTACACGGAGCAGTCCTCGAGTTGCTCTGCTGAACTTGGTACTCCTCTAGACTTGGCCCGTTGTTCTCGGGGAACCTCTGGAGTTGCCTAAAGGGAGTCAAGCCTCAGGTCGTGTTTGATGGGGAACGGGGGATGGCTCTGGAGTCAATGCAGGGGAAGCGGGCCTCATCTCGAGTTGATTTGGGGCCCATGGAGCTCCTTCGCGATGCTGGTGTGACCTCAGGGTCCCTCTCTACTTGTGACAGTGTTTTTGCGGACTGTCTCGACATCCATCAAGCAAGTCGAGGCTCCTGACATGTTTCAGGGGGCTCACGGAATTGCTCTGCATGCAGTGCAGGGGAATCGGGCCTCATCTCGCTTGGAGGGGGAAGTCTCATGGTTTTTCTCGAGTTGCGGCGAGTTGCGGGGGACCTGGGGTACATTCTCGACTTACGGCGGGGATGGCCCTTCAACCCTCGTGTTTGTTCAACGAAGTCAGGACTCCTGTCGAGTTACGAGGGACACCTCAGGAGTCTCTTCGAGGCTTGGCAGGGCAAAAGGGACGCTTCTCGAGGTGAGTCGGGAGACCCAGGGTCCCTTTCCAGTAGCCACAGGGATACTGGGATTCCTGTCAATGTTCAAGAGGAGTCAGGCTCCGTCAAATTTTGAAGCAGTGAGCTCTGCGTGCTCTCTCGGGTGTCAGAGGCATGTGAGGCATTCCGTCGAAAGGAGTCGGGGACCTAGGGCTTTCTCTAGGGACTCCACAGGTGGTGCAGACATCCCTTCACCTTGTGAGATGAAAGACTAGACTGTATTCAAGCCACTGCAAGGAAACCCGGCCTCCTTTCGAGTCAGGGCTTCTCGGTGTATATGCCCATTGAGGCAGCAATCTCAGGGTCCCCCTCCCTCATACCTATTGCTGAGAGAAGCCTCCTCTTGAGGGGCTTGTGGAAAGGTGGCCTACGTCTTGAGTCTAAGCCAGGGAATCAGCTCTCATCTCGAGGCAATTGGGGTACACGGAGCAGTCCTCGAGTTGCTCTGCTGAACTTGGTACTCCTCTAGACTTGGCCCGTTGTTCTCGGGGAACCTCTGGAGTTGCCTAAAGGGAGTCAAGCCTCAGGTCGTGTTTGATGGGGAACGGGGGATGGCTCTGGAGTCAATGCAGGGGAAGCGGGCCTCATCTCGAGTTGATTTGGGGCCCATGGAGCTCCTTCGCGATGCTGGTGTGACCTCAGGGTCCCTCTCTACTTGTGACAGTGTTTTTGCGGACTGTCTCGACACATCCATCAAGCAAGTCGAGGCTCCTGACATGTTTCAGGGGGCTCACGGAATTGCTCTGCATGCAGTGCAGGGGAATCGGGCCTCATCTCGCTTGGAGGGGGAAAGTCTGGTTTTTCTCGAGTTGCGGCGGGGACCTGGGGTACATTCTCGACTTACGGCGGGGGATGGCCCTTCAACCCTCGTGTTTGTTCAACGAAGTCAGGACTCCTGTCGAGTTACGAGGGACACCTCAGGAGTCTCTTCGAGGCTTGGCTTGGCAGGGCAAAAGGGACGCTTCTCGAGGTGAGTCGGGAGTCGGGAGACCCAGGGTCCCTTTCCAGTAGCCACAGGGATACTGGGATTCCTGTCAATGTTCAAGAGGAGTCAGGCTCCGTCAAATTTTGAAGCAGTGAGCTCTGCGTGCCTCTCGAGGTGTCAGAGGCATGTGAGGCATTCCGTCGAAAGGAGTCGGGGACCTAGGGCTTTCTCTAGGGACTCCACAGGTGGTGCAGACATCCCTTCACCTTGTGAGATGAAAGACTAGACTGTATTCAAGCCACTGCAAGGAAACCCGGCCTCCTTTCGAGTCAGGGCTTCTCGGTGTATATGCCCATTGAGGCAGCAATCTCAGGGTCCCTCCCTCATACCTATTGCTGAGAGAAGCCTCCTCTTGAGGGGCTTGTGGAAAGGTGGCCTACGTCTTGAGTCTAAGCCAGGGAATCAGCTCTCATCTCGAGGATTTGGGGGGTACACGGAGCAGTCCTCGAGTCCTCGAGTTGCTCTGCTGAACTTGGTACTCGTCTAGACTTGGCCCGTTGTTCTCGGGGAACCTCTGGAGTTGCCTAAAGGGAGTCAAGCCTCAGGTCGTGTTTGATGGGGACTGGGGGGATGGCTCTGGAGTCAATGCAGGGGAAGCGGGCCTCATCTCGAGTTGATTTGGGGCCCATGGAGCTCCTTCGCGATGCTGGTGTGACCTCTCAGGGTCCCTCTCTACTTGTGACAGTGTTTTTTTGCGGACTGTCTCGACATCCATCAAGCAAGTCGAGGCTCCTGACATGTTTCAGGGGGCTCACGGAATTGCTCTGCATGCAGTGCAGGGGAATCGGGCCTCATCTCGCTTGGAGGGGGAAGTCTCATGGTTTTTTCTCGAGTTGCGGCGGGGACCTGGGGTACATTCTCGACTTACGGCGGGGATGGCCCTTCAACCCTCGTGTTTGTTCAACGAAGAAGTCAGGACTCCTGTCGAGTTACGAGGGACACCTCAGGAGTCTCTTCGAGGCTTGGCAGGGCAAAAGGGACGCTTCTCGAGGTGAGTCGGGAGACCCAGGGTCCCTTTCCAGTAGCCAGGGATACTGGGATTCCTGTCAATGTTCAAGAGGAGTCAGGCTCCGTCAAATTTTGAAGCAGTGAGCTCTGCGTGCCTCTCGGGGTGTCAGAGGCATGTGAGGCATTCCGTCGAAAGGAGTCGGGGACCTAGGGCTTTCTCTAGGGACTCCACAGGTGGTGCAGACATCCCTTCACCTTGTGAGATGAAAGACTAGACTGTATTCAAGCCACTGCACTGCAAGAAACCCCCGGCCTCCTTTCGAGTCAGGGCTTCTCGGTGTATATGCCCATTGAGGCAGCAATCTCAGGGTCCCTCCCTCATACCTATTGCTGAGAGAAGCCTCCTCTTGAGGGGCTTGTGGAAAGGTGGCCTACGTCTTGAGTCAAGCCAGGGAATCAGCTCTCATCTCGAGGCAATTTGGGGTACACGGAGCAGTCCTCGAGTTGCTCTGCTGAACTTGGTACTCCTCTAGACTTGGCCCGTTGTTCTCTCGGGGAACCTCTGGAGTTGCCTAAAGGGAGTCAAGCCTCAGGTCGTGTTTGATGGGGAACGGGGGGGGGATGGCTCTGGAGTCAATGCAGGGGAAGCGGGCCTCATCTCGAGTTGATTTGGGGCCCATGGAGCTCCTTCGCGATGCTGGTGTGACCTCAGGGTCCCTCTCTACTTGTGACAGTGTTTTTGCGGACTGTCTCGACATCCATCAAGCAAGCAAGTCGAGGCTCCTGACATGTTTCAGGGGGCTCACGGAATTGCTCTGCATGCAGTGCAGGGGAATCGGGGCCTCATCTCGCTTGGAGGGGGAAGTCTCATGGTTTTTCTCGAGTTGCGGCGGGGACCTGGGGTACATTCTCGACTTACGGCGGGGATGGCCCTTCAACCCTGTGTTTGTTCAACGAAGTCAGGACTCCTGTCGAGTTACGAGGGACACCTCAGGAGTCTCTTCGAGGCTTGGCAGGGCAAAAGGGACGCTTCTCGAGGTGAGTCGGGAGACCCAGGGTCCCTTTTCCAGTAGCCACAGGGATACTGGGATTCCTGTCAATGTTCAAGAGGAGTCAGGCTCCGTCAAATTTTGAAGCAGTGAGCTCTGCGTGCCTCTCGGGTGTCAGAGGCATGTGAGGCATTCCGTCGAAAGGAGTCGGGGACCTAGGGCTTTCTCTAGGGACTCCACAGGTGGTGCAGACATCCCTTCACCTTGTGAGATGAAAGACTAGACTGTATTCAAGCCACTGCAAGGAAACCCGGCCTCCTTTCGAGTCAGGGCTTCTCGGTGTATATGCCCATTGAGGCAGCAATCTCAGGGTCCCTCCCTCATACCTATTGCTGAGAGAAGCCTCCTCTTGAGGGGCTTGTGGAAAGGTGGCCTACGTCGTCTTGAGTCTAAGCCAGGGAATCAGCTCTCATCTCGAGGCAATTTGGGGTACACGGAGCAGTCCTCGAGTTGCTCTGCTGAACTTGGTACTACTCTCTAGACTTGGCCCGTTGTTCTCGGGGAACCTCTGGAGTTGCCTAAAGGGAGTCAAGCCTCAGGTCGTGTTTGATGGGGAACGGGGGATGGCTCTGGAGTCAATGCAGGGAAGCGGGCCTCATCTCGAGTTGATTTGGGGCCCATGGAGCTCCTTCGCGATGCTGGTGTGACCTCAGGGTCCCTCTCTACTTGTGACAGTGTTTTTGCGGACTGTCTCGACATCCATCAAGCAAGTCGAGGCTCCTGACATGTTTCAGGGGGCTCACGGAATTGCTCTGCATGCAGTGCAGGGGGAATCGGGCCTCATCTCGCTTGGAGGGGGAAGTCTCATG
The DNA here is from genome assembly GCA_020976825.1 of Odocoileus hemionus. Lineage (NCBI taxonomy): Eukaryota > Metazoa > Chordata > Mammalia > Artiodactyla > Cervidae > Odocoileus > Odocoileus hemionus. The sequence continues at coordinate 19,852 of JAJLRB010002129.1, read as the reverse complement.
GTTTTTCTCGAGTTGCGGCGGGGACCTGGGGTACATTCTCGACTTACGGCGGGGGATGGCTTCAACCCTCGTGTTTGTTCAACGAAGTCAGGGACTCCTGTCGAGTTACGAGGGACACCTCAGGAGTCTCTTCGAGGCTTGGCAGGGCAAAAGGGACGCTTCTCGAGGTGAGTCGGGAGACCCAGGGTCCCTTTCCAGTAGCCACAGGGATACTGGGATTCCTGTCAATGTTCAAGAGGAGTCAGGCTCCGTCAAATTTTTTGAAGCAGTGAGCTCTGCGTGCCTCTCGGGGTGTCAGAGGCATGTGAGGCATTCCGTCGAAAGGAGTCGGGGACCTAGGGCTTTCTCTAGGGACTCCACAGGTGGTGCAGACATCCCTTCACCTTGTGAGATGAAAGACTAGACTGTATTCAAGCCACTGCAAGGAAACCCGCCTCCTTTCGAGTCAGGGCTTCTCGGTGTGTATATGCCCATTGAGGCAGCAATCTCAGGGTCCCTCCCTCATACCTATTGCTGAGAGAAGCCTCCTCTTGAGGGGCTTGTGGAAAGGTGGCCTACGTCTTGAGTCTAAGCCAGGGAATCAGCTCTCATCTCGAGGCAATTTGGGGTACACGGAGCAGTCCTCGAGTTGCTCTGCTGAACTTGGTACTCCTCTAGACTTGGCCCGTTGTTCTCGGGGAACCTCTGGAGTTGCCTAAAGGGAGTCAAGCCTCAGGTCGTGTTTGATGGGGAAACGGGGGATGGCTCTGGAGTCAATGCAGGGGAAGCGGGCCTCATCTCGAGTTGATTTGGGGCCCATGGAGCTCCTTCGCGATGCTGGTGTGACCTCAGGGTCCCTCTCTACTTGTGACAGTGTTTTTTTGCGGACTGTCTCGACATCCATCAAGCAAGTCGAGGCTCCTGACATGTTTCAGGGGGCTCACGGAATTGCTCTGCATGCAGTGCAGGGGAATCGGGCCTCATCTCGCTTGGAGGGGGAAGTCTCATGGTTTTTTCTCGAGTTGCGGCGGGGACCTGGGGTACATTCTCGACTTACGGCGGGGGGATGGCCCTTCAACCCTCGTGTTTGTTCAACGAAGTCAGGACTCCTGTCGAGTTACGAGGGACACCTCAGGAGTCTCTTCGAGGCTTGGCAGGGCAAAAGGGACGCTTCTCGAGGTGAGTCGGGAGACCCAGGGTCCCTTTCCAGTAGCCACAGGGATACTGGGATTCCTGTCAATGTTCAAGAGGAGTCAGGCTCCGTCAAATTTTGAAGCAGTGAGCTCTGCGTGCCTCTCGGGTGTCAGAGGCATGTGAGGCATTCCGTCGAAAGGAGTCGGGGACCTAGGGCTTTCTCTAGGGACTCCACAGGTGGTGCAGACATCCCCCTTCACCTTGTGAGATGAAAGACTAGACTGTATTCAAGCCACTGCAAGGAAACCCGGCCTCCTTTCGAGTCAGGGCTTCTCGGTGTATATGCCCATTTGGCAGCAATCTCAGGGTCCCTCCCTCATACCTATTTGCTGAGAGAAGCCTCCTCTTGAGGGGCTTGTGGAAAGGTGGCCTACGTCTTGAGTCTAAGCCAGGGAATCAGCTCTCATCTCGAGGCAATTTGGGGTACACGGAGCAGTCCTCGAGTTGCTCTGCTGAACTTGGTACTCCTCTAGACTTGGCCCGTTGTTCTCTCGGGGAACCTCTGGAGTTGCCTAAAGGGAGTCAAGCCTCAGGTCGTGTTTGATGGGGAACGGGGGATGGCTCTGGAGTCAATGCAGGGGAAGCGGGCCTCATCTCGAGTTGATTTGGGGCCCATGGAGCTCCTTCGCGATGCTGGTGTGACCTCAGGGTCCCTCTCTACTTGTGACAGTGTTTTTGCGGACTGTCTCGACATCCATCAAGCAAGTCGAGGCTCCTGACATGTTTCAGGGGGCTCACGGAATTGCTCTCTGCATGCAGTGCAGGGGAATCGGGCCTCATCTCGCTTGGAGGGGGAAGTCTCATGGTTTTTCTCGAGTTGCGGGGGGACCTGGGGTACATTCTCGACTTACGGCGGGGATGGCCCTTCAACCCTCGTGTTTGTTCAACGAAGTCAGGACTCCTGTCGAGTTACGAGGGACACCTCAGGAGTCTCTTCGAGCTTGGCAGGGCAAAAGGGACGCTTCTCGAGGTGAGTCGGGAGACCCAGGGTCCCTTTCCAGTAGCCACAGGGATACTGGGATTCCTGTCAATGTTCAAGAGGAGTCAGGCTCCGTCAAATTTTGAAGCAGTGAGCTCTGCGTGCTCTCGGGTGTCAGAGGCATGTGAGGCATTCCGTCGAAAGGAGTCGGGGACCTAGGGCTTTCTCTAGGGACTCCACAGGTGGTGCAGACATCCCTTCACCTTGTGAGATGAAAGACTAGACTGTATTCAAGCCACTGCAAGGAAAACCCGGCCTCCTTTCGAGTCAGGGCTTCTCGGTGTATATGCCCATTGAGGCAGCAATCTCAGGGTCCCTCCCCATACCTATTGCTGAGAGAAGCCTCCTCTTGAGGGGCTTGTGGAAAGGTGGCCTACGTCTTGAGTCTAAGCCAGGGAATCAGCTCTCATCTCGAGGCAATTTGGGGTACACGGAGCAGTCCTCGAGTTGCTCTGCTGAACTTGGTACTCTCTAGACTTGGCCCGTTGTTCTCGGGGAACCTCTGGAGTTGCCTAAAGGGAGTCAAGCCTCAGGTCGTGTTTGATGGGGAACGGGGGATGGCTCTGGAGTCAATGCAGGGGAAGCGGGCCTCATCTCGAGTTGATTTGGGGCCCATGGAGCTCCTTCGCGATGCTGGTGTGACCTCAGGGTCCCTCTCTACTTGTGACAGTGTTTTTGCGGACTGTCTCGACATCCATCAAGCAAGTCGAGGCTCCTGACATGTTTCAGGGGGCTCACGGAATTGCTCTGCATGCAGTGCAGGGGAATCGGGCCTCATCTCGCTTGGAGGGGGAAGTCTCATGGTTTTTCTCGAGTTGCGGCGGGGACCTGGGGTACATTCTCGACTTACGGCGGGGATGGCCCTTCAACCCTCGTGTTTGTTCAACGAAGTCAGGACTCCTGTCGAGTTACGAGGGACACCTCAGGAGTCTCTTCGAGGCTTGGGCAGGGCAAAAGGGACGCTTCTCGAGGTGAGTCGGGAGACCCAGGGTCCCTTTCCAGTAGCCACAGGGATACTGGGATTCCTGTCAATGTTCAAGAGGAGTCAGGCTCCGTCAAATTTTGAAGCAGTGAGCTCTGCGTGCCTCTCGAGGTGTCAGAGGCATGTGAGGCATTTCCGTCGAAAGGAGTCGGGGACCTAGGGCTTTCTCTAGGGACTCCACAGGTGGTGCAGACATCCCTTCACCTTGTGAGATGAAAGACTAGACTGTATTCAAGCCACTGCAAGGAAACCCGGCCTCCTTTCGAGTCAGGGCTTCTCGGTGTATATGCCCATTGAGGCAGCAATCTCAGGGTCCCTCCCTCATACCTATTGCTGCTGAGAGAAGCCTCCTCTTGAGGGGCTTGTGGAAAGGTGGCCTACGTCTTGAGTCTAAGCCAGGGAATCAGCTCTCATCTCGAGGCAATTTGGGGTACACGGAGCAGTCCTCGAGTTGCTCTGCTGAACTTGGTACTCCTCTAGACTTGGCCCGTTGTTCTCGGGGAACCTCTGGAGTTGCCTAAAGGGAGTCAAGCTCAGGTCGTGTTTGATGGGGAACGGGGGATGGCTCTGGAGTCAATGCAGGGGAAGCGGGCCTCATCTCGAGTTGATTTGGGGCCCATGGAGCTCCTTCGCGATGCTGGTGTGACCTCAGGGTCCCTCTCTACTTGTGACAGTGTTTTTGCGGACTGTCTCGACATCCATCAAGCAAGTCGAGGCTCCTGACATGTTTCAGGGGGCTCACGGAATTGCTCTGCATGCAGTGCAGGGGAATCGGGCCTCATCTCGCTTGGAGGGGGAAGTCTCATGGTTTTTTCTCGAGTTGCGGCGGGGACCTGGGGTACATTCTCGACTTACGGCGGGGATGGCCCTTCAACCCTCGTGTTTGTTCAACGAAGTCAGGAGTCCTGTCGAGTTACGAGGGACACCTCAGGAGTCTCTTCGAGGCTTGGCAGGGCAAAAGGGACGCTTCTCGAGGTGAGTCGGGAGACCCAGGGTCCCTTTCCAGTAGCACAGGGATACTGGGATTCCTGTCAATGTTCAAGAGGAGTCAGGCTCCGTCAAATTTTGAAGCAGTGAGCTCTGCGTGCTCTCGAGGTGTCAGAGGCATGTGAGGCATTCCGTCGAAAGGAGTCGGGGACCTAGGGCTTTCTCTAGGGACTCCACAGGTGGTGCAGACATCCCTTCACCTTGTGAGATGAAAGACTAGACTGTATTCAAGCCACTGCAAGGAAACCCGGCCTCCTTTCGAGTCAGGGCTTCTCGGTGTATATGCCATTGAGGCAGCAATCTCAGGGTCCCTCCCTCATACCTATTGCTGAGAGAAGCCTCCTCTTGAGGGGCTTGTGGAAAGGTGGCCTACGTCTTGAGTCTAAGCCAGGGAATCAGCTCTCATCTCGAGGCAATTTGGGGTACACGGAGCAGTCCTCGAGTTGCTCTGCTGAACTTGGTACTCCTCTAGACTTGGGCCCGTTGTTCTCGGGGAACTCTGGAGTTGCCTAAAGGGAGTCAAGCCTCAGGTCGTGTTTGATGGGGAACGGGGATGGCTCTGGAGTCAATGCAGGGGAAGCGGGCCTCATCTCGAGTTGATTTGGGGCCCATGGAGCTCCTTCGCGATGCTGGTGTGACCTCAGGGTCCCTCTCTACTTGTGACAGTGTTTTTGCGGACTGTCTCGACATCCATCAAGCAAGTCGAGGCTCCTGACATGTTTCAGGGGGCTCACGGAATTGCTCTGCATGCAGTGCAGGGGAATCGGGCCTCATCTCGCTTGGAGGGGGAAGTCTCATGGTTTTTCTCGAGTTGCGGCGGGGACCTGGGGTACATTCTCGACTTACGGCGGGGATGGCCCTTCAACCCTCGTGTTTGTTCAACGAAGTCAGGACTCCTGTCGAGTTACGAGGGACACCTCAGGAGTTTCTTCGAGGCTTGGCAGGGCAAAAGGGACGCTTCTCGAGGTGAGTCGGAGACCCAGGGTCCCTTTCCAGTAGCCACAGGGATACTGGGATTCCTGTCAATGTTCAAGAGGAGTCAGGCTCCGTCAAATTTTGAAGCAGTGAGCTCTGCGTGCCTCTCGAGGTGTCAGAGGCATGTGAGGCATTCCGTCGAAAGGAGTCGGGGACCTAGGGCTTTCTCTAGGGACTCCACAGGTGGTGCAGACATCCCTTCACCTTGTGAGATGAAAGACTAGACTGTATTCAAGCCACTGCAAGGAAACCCGGCCTCCTTTCGAGTCAGGGCTTCTCGGTGTATATGCCCATTGAGGCAGCAATCTCAGGGTCCCTCCCTCATACCTATTGCTGAGAGAAGCCTCCTCTTGAGGGGCTTGTGGAAAGGTGGCCTACGTCTTGAGTCTAAGCCAGGGAATCAGCTCTCATCTCGAGGCAATTTGGGGTACACGGAGCAGTCCTCGAGTTGCTCTGCTGAACTTGGTACTCCTCTAGACTTGGCCCGTTGTTTTCTCGGGGAACCTCTGGAGTTGCCTAAAGGGAGTCAAGCCTCAGGTCGTGTTTGATGGGGAACGGGGGATGGCTCTGGAGTCAATGCAGGGGAAGCGGGCCTCATCTCGAGTTGATTTGGGGCCCATGGAGCTCCTTCGCGATGCTGGTGTGACCTCAGGGTCCCTCTCTACTTGTGACAGTGTTTTTGCGGACTGTCTCGACATCCATCAAGCAAGTCGAGGCTCCTGACATGTTTCAGGGGGCTCACGGAATTGCTCTGCATGCAGTGCAGGGGAATCGGGCCTCATCTCGCTTGGAGGGGGAAGTCTCATTGTTTTTCTTGAGTTGCGGCGGGGACCTGGGGTACATTCTCGACTTACGGCGGGGATGGCCCTTCAACCCTCGTGTTTGTTCAACGAAGTCAGGACTCCTGTCGAGTTACGAGGGACACCTCAGGAGTCTCTTCGAGGCTTGGCAGGGCAAAAGGGACGCTTCTCGAGGTGAGTCGGGAGACCCAGGGTCCCTTTCCAGTAGCCACAGGGATACTGGGATTCCTGTCAATGTTCAAGAGGAGTCAGGCTCCGTCAAATTTTGAAGCAGTGAGCTCTGCGTGCCTCTCGAGGTGTCAGAGGCATGTGAGGCATTCCGTCGAAAGGAGTCGGGGACCTAGGGCTTTCTCTAGGGACTCCACAGGTGGTGCAGACATCCCTTCACCTTGTGAGATGAAAGACTAGACTGTATTCAAGCCACTGCAAGGAAACCCGGCCCTCCTTTCGAGTCAGGGCTTCTCGGTGTATATGCCCATTGAGGCAGCAATCTCAGGGTCCCTCCCTCATACCTATTGCTGAGAGAAGCCTCCTCTTGAGGGGCTTGTGGAAAGGTGGCCTACGTCTTGAGTCTAAGCCAGGGAATCAGCTCTCATCTCGAGGGCAATTTGGGGTACACGGAGCAGTCCTCGAGTTGCTCTGCTGAACTTGGTACTCCTCTAGACTTGGCCCGTTGTTCTCGGGAACCTCTGGAGTTGCCTAAAGGGAGTCAAGCCTCAGGTCGTGTTTGATGGGGAACGGGGGATGGCTCTGGAGTCAATGCAGGGGAAGCGGGCCTCATCTCGAGTTGATTTGGGGCCCATGGAGCTCCTTCGCGATGCTGGTGTGACCTCAGGGTCCCTCTCTACTTGTGACAGTGTTTTTGCGGACTGTCTCGACATCCATCAAGCAAGTCGAGGCTCCTGACATGTTTCAGGGGGCTCACGGAATTGCTCTGCATGCAGTGCAGGGGAATCGGGCCTCATCTCGCTTGGAGGGGGAAGTCTCATGGTTTTTCTCGAGTTGCGGCGGGGACCTGGGGTACATTCTCGACTTACGGCGGGGATGGCCCTTCAACCCTCGTGTTTGTTCAACGAAGTCAGGACTCCTGTCGAGTTACGAGGGACACCTCAGGAGTCTCTTCGAGGCTTGGCAGGGCAAAAGGGACGCTTCTCGAGGTGAGTCGGGAGACCCAGGGTCCCTTTCCAGTAGCCACAGGGATACTGGGATTCCTGTCAATGTTCAAGAGGAGTCAGGCTCCGTCAAATTTTGAAGCAGTGAGCTCTGCGTGCCTCTCGAGGTGTCAGAGGCATGTGAGGCATTCCGTCGAAAGGAGTCGGGACCTAGGCTTTCTCTAGGGACTCCACAGGTGGTGCAGACATCCCTTCACCTTGTGAGATGAAAGACTAGACTGTATTCAAGCCACTGCAAGGAAACCCGGCCTCCTTTCGAGTCAGGGCTTCTCGGTGTATATGCCCATTGAGGCAGCAATCTCAGGGTCCCTCCCTCATACCTATTGCTGAGAGAAGCCTCCTCTTGAGGGGTCTTGTGGAAAGGTGGCCTACGTCTTGAGTCTAAGCCAGGGAATCAGCTCTCATCTCGAGGCAATTTGGGGTACACGGAGCAGTCCTCGAGTTGCTCTGCTGAACTTGTACTCCTCTAGACTTGGCCCGTTGTTCTCGGGGAACCTCTGGAGTTGCCTAAAGGGAGTCAAGCCTCAGGTCGTGTTTGATGGGGAACGGGGATGGCTCTGGAGTCAATGCAGGGGAAGCGGGCCTCATCTCGAGTTGATTTGGGGCCCATGGAGCTCCTTCGCGATGCTGGTGTGACCTCAGGGTCCCTCTCTACTTGAGACAGTGTTTTTGCGGACTGTCTCGACATCCATCAAGCAAGTCGAGGCTCCTGACATGTTTCAGGGGGCTCACGGAATTGCTCTGCATGCAGTGCAGGGGAATCGGGCCTCATCTCGCTTGGAGGGGGAAGTCTCATGGTTTTTCTCGAGTTGCGGCGGGGACCTGGGTACATTCTCGACTTACGGCGGGGATGGCCCTTCAACCCTCGTGTTTGTTCAACGAAGTCAGGAGTCCTGTCGAGTTACGAGGGACACCTCAGGAGTCTCTTCGAGGCTTGGCAGGGCAAAAGGGACGCTTTCTCGAGGTGAGTCGGGAGACCCAGGGTCCCCTTTCCAGTAGCCACAGGGATACTGGGATTCCTGTCAATGTTCAAGAGGAGTCAGGCTCCGTCAAATTTTGAAGCAGTGAGCTCTGCGTGCCTCTCGAGGGTGTCAGAGGCATGTGAGGCATTCCGTCGAAAGGAGTCGGGGACCTAGGGCTTTTCTCTAGGGACTCCACAGGTGGTGCAGACATCCCTTCACCTTGTGAGATGAAAGACTAGACTGTATTCAAGCCACTGCAAGGAAACCCGCCTCCTTTCGAGTCAGGGCTTCTCGGTGTATATGCCCATTGAGGCAGCAATCTCAGGGTCCCTCCCTCATACCTATTGCTGAGAGAAGCCTCCTCTTGAGGGGCTTGTGGAAAGGTGGCCTACGTCTTGAGTCTAAAGCCAGGGAATCAGCTCTCATCTCGAGGCAATTTGGGGTACACGGAGCAGTCCTCGAGTTGCTCTGCTGAACTTGGTACTCCTCTAGACTTGGCCCGTGTTCTCGGGAACCTCTGGAGTTGCCTAAAGGGAGTCAAGCCTCAGGTCGTGTTTGATGGGGAAACGGGGGATGGCTCTGGAGTCAATGCAGGGGAAGCGGGCCTCATCTCGAGTTGATTTGGGGCCCATGGAGCTCCTTCGCGATGCTGGTGTGACCTCAGGGTCCCTCTCTACTTGTGACAGTGTTTTTTGCGGACTGTCTCGACATCCATCAAGCAAGTCGAGGCTCCTGACATGTTTCAGGGGGCTCACGGAATTGCTCTGCATGCAGTGCAGGGGAATCGGGCCTCATCTCGCTTGGAGGGGGAAGTCTCATGGTTTTTCTCGAGTTGCGGCGGGGACCTGGGGTACATTCTCGACTTACGGCGGGGATGGCCCTTCAACCCTCGTGTTTGTTCAACGAAGTCAGGACTCCTGTCGAGTTACGAGGGACACCTCAGGAGTCTCTTCGAGGCTTGGCAGGGCAAAAGGGACGCTTCTCGAGGTGAGTCGGGAGACCCAGGGTCCCTTTCCAGTAGCCACAGGGATACTGGGATTCCTGTCAATGTTCAAGAGGAGTCAGGCTCCGTCAAATTTTGAAGCAGTGAGCTCTGCGTGCCTCTCGAGGTGTCAGAGGCATGTGAGGCATTCCGTCGAAAGGAGTCGGGGACCTAGGGCTTTCTCTAGGACTCCACAGGTGGTGCAGACATCCCTTCACCTTGTGAGATGAAAGACTAGACTGTATTCAAGCCACTGCAAGGAAACCCGGCCCTCCTTTCGAGTCAGGGCTTCTCGGTGTATATGCCCATTGAGGCAGCAATCTCAGGGTCCCTCCCTCATACCTATTGCTGAGAGAAGCCTCCTCTTGAGGGGCTTGTGGAAAGGTGGCCTACGTCTTGAGTCTAAGCCAGGGAATCAGCTCTCTCATCTCGAGGCAATTTGGGGTACACGGAGCAGTCCTCGAGTTGCTCTGCTGAACTTGGTACTCCTCTAGACTTGGCCCGTTGTTCTCGGGGAACCTCTGGAGTTGCCTAAAGGGAGTCAAGCCTCAGGTCGTGTTTGATGGGGAACGGGGGATGGCTCTGGAGTCAATGCAGGGGAGCGGGCCTCATCTCGAGTTGATTTGGGGCCCATGGAGCTCCTTCGCGATGCTGGTGTGACCTCAGGGTCCCTCTCTACTTGTGACAGTGTTTTTGCGGACTGTCTCGACATCCATCAAGCAAGTCGAGGCTCCTGACATGTTTCAGGGGGCTCACGGAATTGCTCTGCATGCAGTGCAGGGGAATCGGGCCTCATCTCGCTTGGAGGGGGAAGTCTCATGGTTTTTCTCGAGTTGCGGCGGGGGACTGGGGTACATTCTCGACTTACGGCGGGGATGGCCCTTCAACCCTCGTGTTTGTTCAACGAAGTCAGGACTCCTGTCGAGTTACGAGGGACACCTCAGGAGTCTCTTCGAGGCTTGGCAGGGGCAAAAGGGACGCTTCTCGAGGTGAGTCGGGAGACCCAGGGTCCCTTTCCAGTAGCCACAGGGATACTGGGATTCCTGTCAATGTTCAAGAGGAGTCAGGCTCCGTCAAATTTTGAAGCAGTGAGCTCTGCGTGCTCTCTCGAGGTGTCAGAGGCATGTGAGGCATTCCGTCGAAAGGAGTCCGGGGACCTAGGCTTTCTCTAGGGACTCCACAGGTGGTGCAGACATCCCTTCACCTTGTGAGATGAAAGACTAGACTGTATTCAAGCCACTGCAAGGAAACCCGGCCTCCTTTCGAGTCAGGGCTTCTCGGTGTATATGCCCATTGAGGCAGCAATCTCAGGGTCCCTCCCTCATACCTATTGCTGAGAGAAGCCTCCTCTTGAGGGGCTTGTGGAAAGGTGGCCTACGTCTTGAGTCTAAGCCAGGGAATCAGCTCTCATCTCGAGGCAATTTGGGGTACACGGAGCAGTCCTCGAGTTTGCTCTGCTGAACTTGGTACTCCTCTAGACTTGGCCCGTTGTTCTCCGGGGAACCTCTGGAGTTGCCTAAAGGGAGTCAAGCCTCAGGTCGTGTTTGATGGGGAACGGGGATGGCTCTGGAGTCAATGCAGGGGAAGCGGGCCTCATCTCGAGTTGATTTGGGGCCCATGGAGCTCCTTCGCGATGCTGGTGTGACCTCAGGGTCCCTCCTACTTGTGACAGTGTTTTTGCGGACTGTCTCGACATCCATCAAGCAAGTCGAGGCTCCTGACATGTTTCAGGGGGCTCACGGAATTGCTCTGCATGCAGTGCAGGGAAATCGGGCCTCATCTCGCTTGGAGGGGGAAGTCTCATTGTTTTTCTCGAGTTGCGGCGGGGACCTGGGGTACATTCTCGACTTACGGCGGGGATGGCCCTTCAACCCTCGTGTTTGTTCAACGAAGTCAGGACTCCTGTCGAGTTACGAGGGACACCTCAGGAGTCTCTTCGAGGCTGTGGCAGGGCAAAAGGGACGCTTCTCGAGGTGAGTCGGGAGACCAGGGTCCCTTTCCAGTAGCCACAGGGATACTGGGATTCCTGTCAATGTTCAAGAGGAGTCAGGCTCCGTCAAATTTTGAAAGCAGTGAGCTCTGCGTGCCTCTCGAGGTGTCCAGAGGCATGTGAGGCATTCCGTCGAAAGGAGTCGGGGACCTAGGGGCTTTCTCTAGGGACTCCACAGGTGGTGCAGACATCCCATCACCTTGTGAGATGAAAGACTAGACTGTATTCAAGCCACTGCAAGGAAACCCGGCCGCCTTTCGAGTCAGGGCTTCTCGGTGTATATGCCCATTGAGGCAGCAATCTCAGGGTCCTCCCTCATACCTATTGCTGAGAGAAGCCTCCTCTTGAGGGGCTTGTGGAAAGGTGGCCTACGTCTTGAGTCTAAGCCAGGGAATCAGCTCTCATCTCGAGGCAATTTGGGGTACACGGAGCAGTCCTCGAGTTGCTCTGCTGAACTTGGTACTCCTCTTGACTTGGCCCGTTGTTCTCGGGGAACCTCTGGAGTTTAGTTGCCTAAAGGGAGTCAGCCTCAGGTCGTGTTTGATGGGGAACGGGGGATGGCACTGGAGTCAATGCAGGGGAAGCGGGCCTCATCTCGAGTTGATTTGGGGCCCATGGAGCTCCTTCGCGATGCTGGTGTGACCTCAGGGTCCCTCTCTAATTGTGACAGTGTTTTTGCGGACTGTCTCGACATCCATCAAGCAAGTCGAGGCTCCTGACATGTTTCAGGGGGCTCACGGAATTGCTCTGCATGCAGTGCAGGGGAATCGGGCCTCATCTCGCTTGGAGGGGGAAGTCTCATGGTTTTTTTCTCGAGTTGCGGCGGGGACCTGGGTACATTCTCGACTTACGGCGGGGATGGCCCTTCAACCCTCGTGTTTGTTCAACGAAGTCAGGACTCCTGTCGAGTTACGAGGGACACCTCAGGAGTCTCTTCGAGGCTTGGCAGGGCAAAAGGGACGCTTCTCGAGGTGAGTCGGGAGACCCAGGGTCCCTTTCCAGTAGCCACAGGGATACTGGGATTCCTGTCAATGTTCAAGAGGAGTCAGGCTCCGTCAAATTTTGAAGCAGTGAGCTCTGCGTGCCTCTCGGAGTGTCAGAGGCATGTGAGGCATTCCGTCGAAAGGAGTCGGGGACCTAGGGCTTTCTCTAGGGACTCCACAGGTGGTGCAGACATCCCTTCACCTTGTGAGATGAAAGACTAGACTGTATTCAAAGCCACTGCAAGGAAACCCGGCCTCCTTTCGAGTCAGGGCTTCTCGGTGTATATGCCCATTGAGGCAGCAATCTCAGGGTCCCTCCCTCATACCTATTGCTGAGAGAAGCCTCCTCTTGAGGGGCTTGTGGAAAGGTGGCTACGTCTTGAGTCTAAGCCAGGGAATCAGCTCTCATCTCGAGGCAATTTGGGGTACACGGAGCAGTCCTCGAGTTGCTCTGCTGAACTTGGTACTCCTCTAGACTTGGCCCCGTTGTTTCTCGGGGAACCTCTGGAGTTGCCTAAAGGGAGTCAAGCCTCAGGTCGTGTTTGATGGGGAACGGGGGATGGCTCTGGAGTCAATGCAGGGGAAGCGGGCCTCATCTCGAGTTGATTTGGGGCCCATGGAGCTCCTTCGCGATGCTGGTGTGACCTCAGGGTCCCTCTCTACTTGTGACAGTGTTTTTGCGGACTGTCTCGACATCCATCAAGCAAGTCGAGGCTCCTGACATGTTTCAGGGGGCTCACGGAATTGCTCTGCATGCAGTGCAGGGGAATCGGGCCTCATCTCGCTTGGAGGGGGGAAGTCTCATGTTTTTCTCGAGTTGCGGCGGGGACCTGGGGTACATTCTCGACTTACGGCGGGGATGGCCCTTCAACCCTCGTGTTTGTTCAACGAAGTCAGGACTCCTGTCGAGTTACGAGGGACACCTCAGGAGTCTCTTCGAGGCTTGGCAGGGCAAAAGGAACGCTTCTCGAGGTGAGTCGGGAGACCCAGGGTCCCTTTCCAGTAGCCACAGGGATACTGGGATTCCTGTCAATGTTCAAGAGGAGTCAGGCTCCGTCAAATTTTGAAGCAGTGAGCTCTGCGTGCCTCTCGAGGTGTCAGAGGCATGTGAGGCATTCCGTCGAAAGGAGTCGGGGACCTAGGGCTTTTCTCTAGGGACTCCACAGGTGGTGCAGACATCCCTTCAGCTTGTGAGATGAAAGACTAGACTGTATTCAAGCCACTGCAAGGAAAGCCGGCCTCCTTTCGAGTCAGGGCTTCTCGGTGTATATGCCCATTGAGGCAGCAATCTCAGGGTCCCTCCCTCATACCTATTGCTGAGAGAAGCCCTCCTCTTGAGGGGCTTGTGGAAAGGTGGCCTACGTCTTGAGTCTAAGCCAGGGAATCAGCTCTCATCTCGAGGCAATTTGGGTACACACGGAGCAAGTCCTCGAGTTGCTCTGCTGAACTTGGTACTCCTCTAGACTTGGCCCGTTGTTCTCGGGGAACTCTGGAGTTGCCTAAAGGGAGTCAAGCCTCAGGTCGTGTTTGATGGGGAACGGGGGATGGCTCTGGAGTCAATGCAGGGGAAGCGGGCCTCATCTCGAGTTGATTTGGGGCCCATGGAGCTCCTTCGCGATGCTGGTGTGACCTCAGGGTCCCTCTCTACTTGTGACAGTGTTTTTGCGGACTGTCTCGACATCCATCAAGCAAGTCGAGGCTCCTGACATGTTTCAGGGGGCTCACGGAATTGCTCTGCATGCAGTGCAGGGGAATCGGGCCTCATCTCGCTTGGAGGGGGAAGTCTCATGGTTTTTCTCGAGTTGCGGCGGGGACCTGGGGTACATTCTCGACTTACGGCGGGGATGGCCCTTCAACCCTCGTGTTGGTTCAACGAAGTCAGGACTCCTGTCGAGTTACGAGGGACACCTCAGGAGTCTCTTCGAGGCTTGGCAGGGCAAAAGGAACGCTTCTCGAGGTGAGTCGGGAGACCCAGGGTCCCTTTCCAGTAGCCACAGGGATACTGGGATTCCTGTCAATGTTCAAGAGGAGTCAGGCTCCGTCAAATTTTGAAGCAGTGAGCTCTGCGTGCCTCTCGAGGTGTCAGAGGCATGTGAGGCATTCCGTCGAAAGGAGTCGGGGACCTAGGGCTTTCTCTAGGGACTCCACAGGTGGTGCAGACATCCCTTCAGCTTGTGAGATGAAAGACTAGACTGTATTCAAGCCACTGCAAGGAAAGCCGGCCTCCTTTCGAGTCAGGGCTTCTCGGTGTATATGCCCATTGAGGCAGCAATCTCAGGGTCCCTCCCTCATACCTATTGCTGAGAGAAGCCTCCTTTGAGGGGCTTGTGGAAAGGTGGCCTACGTCTTGAGTCTAAGCCAGGGAATCAGCTCTCATCTCGAGGCAATTTGGGGTACACGGAGCAGTCCTCGAGTTGCTCTGCTGAACTTGGTACTCCTCTAGACTTGGCCCGTTGTTCTCGGGGGAACCTCTGGAGTTGCCTAAAGGGAGTCAAGCCTCAGGTCGTGTTTGATGGGGAACGGGGGATGGCTCTGGAGTCAATGCAGGGGAAGCGGGCCTCATCTCGAGTTGATTTGGGGCCCATGGAGCTCCTTCGCGATGCTGGTGTGACCTCAGGGTCCCTCTCTACTTGTGACAGTGTTTTTTTGCGGACTGTCTCGACATCCATCAAGCAAGTCGAGGCTCCTGACATGTTTCAGGGGGCTCACGGAATTGCTCTGCATGCAGTGCAGGGGAATCGGGCCTCATCTCGCTTGGAGGGGGAAGTCTCATGTTTTTTTCTCGAGTTGCGGCGGGGACCTGGGGTACATTCTCGACTTACGGCGGGGATGGCCCTTCAACCCTCGTGTTTGTTCAACGAAGTCAGGACTCCTGTCGAGTTACGAGGGACACCTCAGGAGTCTCTTCGAGGCTTGGCAGGGCAAAAGGAACGCTTCTCGAGGTGAGTCGGGAGACCCAGGGTCCCTTTCCAGTAGCCACAGGGATACTGGGATTCCTGTCAATGTTCAAGAGGAGTCAGGCTCCGTCAAATTTTGAAGCAGTGAGCTCTGCGTGCCTCTCGAGGTGTCAGAGGCATGTGAGGCATTCCGTCGAAAGGAGTCGGGGACCTAGGGCTTTCTCTAGGGACTCCACAGGTGGTGCAGACATCCCTTCAGCTTGTGAGATGAAAGACTAGACTGTATTCAAGCCACTGCAAGGAAACCCGGCCTCCTTTCGAGTCAGGGCTTCTCGGTGTATATGCCCATTGAGGCAGCAATCTCAGGGTCCCTCCCTCATACCTATTGCTGAGAGAAGCCTCCTCTTGAGGGGCTTGTGGAAAGGTGGCCTACGTCTTGAGTCTAAGCCAGGGAATCAGCTCTCATCTCGAGGCAATTTGGGGTACACGGAGCAGTCCTCGAGTTGCTCTGCTGAACTTGGTACTCCTCTAGACTTGGCCCGTTGTTCTCGGGGAACCTCTGGAGTTGCCTAAAGGGAGTCAAGCCTCAGGTCGTGTTTGATGGGGAACGGGGGATGGCTCTGGAGTCAATGCAGGGGAAGCGGGCCTCATCTCGAGTTGATTTGGGGCCCATGGAGCTCCTTCGCGATGCTGGTGTGACCTCAGGGTCCCTCTCTACTTGTGACAGTGTTTTTGCGGACTGTCTCGACATCCATCAAGCAAGTCGAGGCTCCTGACATGTTTCAGGGGGCTCACGGAATTGCTCTGCATGCAGTGCAGGGGAATCGGGCCTCATCTCGCTTGGAGGGGGAAGTCTCATGGTTTTTCTCGAGTTGCGGCGGGGACCTGGGGTACATTCTCGACTTACGGCGGGGATGGCCCTTCAACCCTCGTGTTGGTTCAACGAAGTCAGGACTCCTGTCGAGTTACGAGGGACACCTCAGGAGTCTCTTCGAGGCTTGGCAGGGCAAAAGGAACGCTTCTCGAGGTGAGTCGGGAGACCCAGGGTCCCTTTCCAGTAGCCACAGGGATACTGGGATTCCTGTCAATGTTCAAGAGGAGTCAGGCTCCGTCAAATTTTGAAGCAGTGAGCTCTGCGTGCCTCTCGAGGTGTCAGAGGCATGTGAGGCATTCCGTCGAAAGGAGTCGGGGACCTAGGGCTTTCTCTAGGGACTCCACAGGTGGTGCAGACATCCCTTCAGCTTGTGAGATGAAAGACTAGACTGTATTCAAGCCACTGCAAGGAAAGCCGGCCTCCTTTCGAGTCAGGGCTTCTCGGTGTATATGCCCATTGAGGCAGCAATCTCAGGGTCCCTCCCTCATACCTATTGCTGAGAGAAGCCTCCTCTTGAGGGGCTTGTGGAAAGGTGGCCTACGTCTTGAGTCTAAGCCAGGGAATCAGCTCTCATCTCGAGGCAATTTGGGGTACACGGAGCAGTCCTCGAGTTGCTCTGCTGAACTTGGTACTCCTCTAGACTTGGCCCGTTGTTCTCGGGGAACCTCTGGAGTTGCCTAAAGGGAGTCAAGCCTCAGGTCGTGTTTTGATGGAATCGGGCCTCATCTCGCTTGGAGGGGGAAGTCTCATGGTTTTTCTCGAGTTGCGGCGGGGACCTGGGGTACATTCTCGACTTACGGCGGGGATGGCCCTTCAACCCTCGTGTTTGTTCAACGAAGTCAGGACTCCTGTCGAGTTACGAGGGACACCTCAGGAGTCTCTTCGAGGCTTGGCAGGGCAAAAAGGGACGCTTCTCGAGGTGAGTCGGGAGACCCAGGGTCCCTTTCCAGTAGCCACAGGGATACTGGGATTCCTGTCAATGTTCAAGAGGAGTCAGGCTCCGTCAAATTTTGAAGCAGTGAGCTCTGCGTGCCTCTCGAGGTGTCAGAGGCATGTGAGGCATTCCGTCGAAAGGAGTCGGGGACCTAGGGCTTTCTCTAGGGACTCCACAGGTGGTGCAGACATCCCTTCAGCTTGTGAGATGAAAGACTAGACTGTATTCAAGCCACTGCAAGGAAACCCGGCCTCCTTTCGAGTCAGGGCTTCTCGGTGTATATGCCCATTGAGGCAGCAATCTCAGGGTCCCTCCCTCATACCTATTGCTGAGAGAAGCCTCCTCTTGAGGGGCTTGTGGAAAGGTGGCCTACGTCTTGAGTCTAAGCCAGGGAATCAGCTCTCATCTCGAGGCAATTTGGGGTACACGGAGCAGTCCTCGAGTTGCTCTGCTGAACTTGGTACTCCTCTAGACTTGGCCCGTTGTTCTCGGGGAACCTCTGGAGTTGCCTAAAGGGAGTCAAGCCTCAGGTCGTGTTTGATGGGGAACGGGGGATGGCTCTGGAGTCAATGCAGGGGAAGCGGGCCTCATCTCGAGTTGATTTGGGGCCCATGGAGCTCCTTCGCGATGCTGGTGTGACCTCAGGGTCCCTCTCTACTTGTGACAGTGTTTTTGCGGACTGTCTCGACACATCCATCAAGCAAGTCGAGGCTCCTGACATGTTTCAGGGGGCTCACGGAATTGCTCTGCATGCAGTGCAGGGGAATCGGGCCTCATCTCGCTTGGAGGGGGAAGTCTCATGGTTTTTTTCTCGAGTTGCGGCGGGGACCTGGGGTACACATTCTCGACTTACGGCGGGGATGGCCCTTCAACCCTCGTGTTTGTTCAACGAAGTCAGGACTCCTGTCGAGTTACGAGGGACACCTCAGGAGTCTCTTCGAGGCTTGGCAGGGCAAAAGGGACGCTTCTCGAGGTGCGTCGGGAGACCCAGGGTCCCTTTCCAGTAGCCACAGGGATACTGGGATTCCTGTCAATGTTCAAGAGGAGTCAGGCTCCGTCAAATTTTGAAGCAGTGAGCTCTGCGTGCCTCTCGAGGTGTCAGAGGCATGTGAGGCATTCCGTCGAAAGGAGTCGGGGACCTAGGGCTTTCTCTAGGGACTCCACAGGTGGTGCAGACATCCCTTCACCTTGTGAGATGAAAGACTAGACTGTATTCAAGCCACTGCAAGGAAACCCGAAACCCGGCCTCCTTTCGAGTCAGGGCTTCTCGGTGTGTATATATGCCCATTGAGGCAGCAATCTCAGGGTCCCTCCCTCATACCTATTGCTGAGAGAAGCCTCCTCTTGAGGGGCTTGTGGAAAGGTGGCCTACGTCTTGAGTCTAAGCCAGGGAATCAGCTCTCATCTCGAGGCAATTTGGGGGTACACGGAGCAGTCCTCGAGTTGCTCTGCTGAACTTGGTACTCCTCTAGACTTGGCCCGTTGTTCTCGGGGAACCTCTGGAGTTGCCTAAAGGGAGTCAAGCCTCAGGTCGTGTTTGATGGGGAACGGGGGATGGCTCTGGAGTCAATGCAGGGGAAGCGGGCCTCATCTCGAGTTGATTTGGGGCCCATGGAGCTCCTTCGCGATGCTGGTGTGACCTCAGGGTCCCTCTCTACTTGTGACAGTGTTTTTTTTGCGGACTGTCTCGACATCCATCAAGCAAGTCGAGGCTCCTGACATGTTTCAGGGGGCTCACGGAATTGCTCTGCATGCAGTGCAGGGGAATCGGGCCTCATCTCGCTTGGAGGGGGAAGTCTCATGGTTTTTCTCGAGTTGCGGCGGGGACCTGGGGTACATTCTCGACTTACGGCGGGGATGGCCCTTCAACCCTCGTGTTTGTTCAACGAAGTCAGGACTCCTGTCGAGAGTTGAGGGACACCTCAGGAGTCTCTTCGAGGCTTGGCAGGGCAAAAAGGACGCTTCTCGAGGTGAGTCGGGAGACCCAGGGTCCCTTTCCAGTAGCCACAGGGATACTGGGATTCCTGTCAATGTTCAAGAGGAGTCAGGCTCCGTCAAATTTTGAAGCAGTGAGCTCTGCGTGCCTCTCGAGGTGTCAGAGGCATGTGAGGCATTCCGTCGTCGAAAGGAGTCGGGGACCTAGGGCTTTCTCTAGGGACTCCACAGGTGGTGCAGACATCCCTTCACCTTGTGAGATGAAAGACTACTAGACTGTATTCAAGCCACTGCAAGGAAACCCGGCCTCCTTCCTTTCGAGTCAGGGCTTCTCGGTGTATATGCCCATTGAGGCAGCAATCTCAGGGTCCCTCCCTCATACCTATTGCTGAGAGAAGCCTCCTCTTGAGGGGCTTGTGGAAAGGTGGCCT
The DNA here is from genome assembly GCA_020976825.1 of Odocoileus hemionus. Classification (NCBI taxonomy): domain Eukaryota; kingdom Metazoa; phylum Chordata; class Mammalia; order Artiodactyla; family Cervidae; genus Odocoileus; species Odocoileus hemionus. The sequence continues at coordinate 796 of JAJLRB010002129.1, read as the reverse complement.
ACGTCTTGAGTCTAAGCCAGGGAATCAGCTCTCATCTCGAGGCAATTTGGGGTACACGGAGCAGTCCTCGAGTTGCTCTGCTGAACTTGGTACTCCTCTAGACTTGGCCCGTTGTTTCTCGGGGAACCTCTGGAGTTGCCTAAAGGGAGTCAAGCCTCAGGTCGTGTTTGATGGGGAACGGGGGATGGCTCTGGAGTCAATGCAGGGGAAGCGGGCCTCATCTCGAGTTGATTTGGGGCCCATGGAGCTCCTTCGCGATGCTGGTGTGACCTCAGGGTCCCTCTCTACTTGTGACAGTGTTTTTGCGGACTGTCTCGACATCCATCAAGCAAGTCGAGGCTCCTGACATGTTTCAGGGGGCTCACGGAATTGCTCTGCATGCAGTGCAGGGGAATCGGGCCTCCTCATCTCGCTTGGAGGGGGAAGTCTCATGGTTTTTCTCGAGTTGCGGCGGGGACCTGGGGTACATTCTCGACTTACGCGGGGATGGCCCTTCAACCCTCGTGTTTGTTCAACGAAGTCAGGACTCCTGTCGAGTTACGAGGGACACCTCAGGAGTCTCTTCGAGGCTTGGCAGGGCAAAAGGACGCTTCTCGAGGTGAGTCGGGAGACCCAGGGTCCCTTTCCAGTAGCCACAGGGATACTGGGATTCCTGTCAATGTTCAAGAGGAGTCAGGCTCCGTCAAATTTTGAAGCAGTGAGCTCTGCGTGCCTCTCGAGGTGTCAGAGGCATGTGAGGCATTCCGTCGAAAGGAGTCGGGGACCTAGGGCTTTCTCTAGGGACTCCACAGGTGGT